>WNWU01000359.1:352719-389572 GCA_012654045.1 Ptyas mucosa | reverse complement strand
TCTTTCTTTCTTTCTTTCTTTCTTTCTTTCTTTCTTTCTTTCTTTCTGTCTCTCTCTCTTTCTCCTTTCCTTCCTTCCTTCCCCTGGTCTTTGCCCCGTGGTGTGATTTTGGGCTCGGCTCATGCCTTCCCTTTAATGGGGTGATGGGACAAAGGTGAATTCGCAGGTGTCTGTGTGTCTTTGATGTTGCAACCGCAACCACACCTTTGGGGAGAGCCTGTCAGTAACCAAAACAAAGGGAAATTGCCAAAGAGAAGCAGGGAGTCAGGACTACACATTCTGGCCAAGTTGCACAGAACAAACTCTAAAAGTTTCCAAAAGGCCATTTTTTCCATGGGTTGCATCAGCCAAGTTTAAATTTTTCTTTTCCTGTTTTTGATTTTATTATTTTTGTTTCAGCTGTTATACGGGTGGTCCTTGACTTACAACCGCAATTGAAGCCCCAATTTCTGTTGCTAAGCAAGACGGCGGTTAAATCTATGGTGTCCCATTTTACGACCATCCTTGCCAAAGTTGTTAAGTGAATCACTGCAGTTAAGTGAATCCGGCTTCCCCATTGACTTTGTCAGTCAGAAGGTCGAGCCCAGGACACTGTGACCGTCGTAAATATGAGTCACTTGCCAAGCGTCTGAATTTTGATCCCATGGCCACGGGGATCCCAAGTCCCTTTTTTCAGTGCCGTCGTAACTTCAAACGGTCACTAAACAAACGGCTGTAACTCGAGGGCTGCCTGCGGTTGGATTGTGGCTGCCGTGAGTCCGAGGGAGACTTTTTCCCTTCTAAGGCGACTTTTCCGCCTGTGTGACGTCAACCAGCCAGCTTTTCTCGCGCAAGAGACGGAATCCAGAAATTATTTTCCCACGATCCGGGCGAAGGGTGGGACCATCTTCGAAATGTTTGCCCCGCTGTTCTGACCGGGGCCTTTTCCTTGTTTTGAAGGAAAGCTCTCCTAGGGATGTGAGGTTGCTGAGGAAAACAGACTGCTTTCCCTCGTCCTTTTCAAGTTGGACCAGCCGCCCAGCACAGGGGCCGCTCCTTCCTTCTGAAGCTCTGCCAGGCTCTCCTTGGGCTTTAGGGAGGGTCCGGACGGACCCCCTTTGATGGAGGCTACGCCAGCAACCTCGGGGTGCGGCTCCTTTCTCGCATTCTTGGTCAGGGTGAGGGCGAGCAGGGCCAGCCAGTGTGCTGGCTTGGCTGTGGGGATGATGGGTTAGTGACCACTGATGGGCCGTGACCCCCAACCAGTTAAGACTTCCACACCAGAGACCCGGGGTGGACGAGAAAGTGTTGAAAATGCACAGCTTGTAACGGGGATTTGAACCCTGGGGTTCTTGAGGGACGCCTGCAGCCGGGTACGCCTCTCCGTAATGAAGGAATGCTAGTTTAAAGATGGTTTGTCAAACAAAATATATATATATTTTTAATTGGATAAATAATTTGTGGTTCCCAGCATAAACCGAGTGCGTTGCAAAGGGCAGCTCAAATGCTGAGTTTATAGTTCGCCCTTAGTTCTACAGATAGTCCTCGTTTATCAGTGTCCTTGTTTAGCGACCACCGTTCGCACTTACAACGCTGACAGAAAGGTAACCTTACAGCCAATCCTCGCAGGCACGGCCTTTGCAGGAGAATTATGTCTTTGCTGGGTTCAACTAACCTCTTGGGTGGTTCGGCCATGCAAAGTTGCGGGTGCTTGGGACTCAAAGACAAAAAAAAATTTTTTTCAATGATTTTGGAAAGAAAATAATGGGGGGGGGGAGAAGTTACTCCAGCTTTTGTGGCCTGGTTTTGGAGGGGGGGAAACCTGCTTTCCCCCTTCCCCATCCCTGGCCCCAAAGCCAGCCGGCTTGTGGCCCCCCTCCCCCCCGGAGCTGGGTGCAGGGAATTGCAAAGCAGCCTAAGACCAGGCAGCTTGCCCCAAATCCGATTCACGAGGCTGCCAGTTCAGCCTCCTCCTTCCGTCCGGCGATACCCTTTGGACCCCTCCGATGCCCGAGGGGGAGACCACAACAATGGACATTCAGAGCGTGAGAAACGGAGCGTGTTATTGGGGCCGTGAGAGCCTCCCAAAGCCGCTTAGGTCAGCTGGCGAGAATTGGATGCCCGGATTACTGGCGCGGAACTGGGCGAGGTGAAGCGGCCGGGATTGCGGTCACCTCTCATAACCAGACAGCCCAAACAAGCCCGCGATTGATAACCTGGTTAGGTGGGGAGGGGGCGGCGGCTCAGAAATTGGAAAATTGGCGGAAAAAGGCTGGCTTGGGTCTGAACACAAATTGGCTTGCGTAACTTTAGGGAGCGTAACTTGGTTTTTTTATTGTGTCTGTCAAATCCTAAATTAGGGACAGCCAAGGCAGGGCAAATGTCAGGTAGTCCTCAACTTACAACAGTTCATTTAGTGACCGTTGAAATGACACTGAAAAAAAGTGACTTTAATCTTGCAAGTCTGATGATGCTGTTGCACATTTTCTCCCCCTCCCCTTATACCTATGTGAAATGGGGGGGGAGGTGTCTACCTGAACGGCTTCTGAATGTCATCCTGTAGTTCTGGACTTAATAAAATGCTCTGGACCCCAATTTTGTCTTGCTTACAATATCACTCTTGGTGGCCTGACTTCACTACACGGTGCCAAAGTCGTATCCTTAGCCACGCCGGTTAGTATGGGGGCCGGGTGGCCTATCCCACTTTCCCCAGTTGCTGCCCTGTTCTTTGCTGAGGTTTCCCCAGTTTGACTAACTCGGGTTTGCTCTTTCTTCCTCTCAACAGATGACTGCCCAGTTGTTGCTGGCCGTTGGGGGTGCCGTGTTGGGGTCATTGCAGTTCGGGTACAACACTGGAGTGATCAACGCACCGCAGAGGGTAAGAGCTCCTGCCTCGCACCACAAAGACACACAACTGCGTTGTCCTTCGGGCGGAAGAGCCAGCTTGCCTCAGCTGCCTCCAAGGGTTAAGAGAGCCGAATGGGATGTGAAGTGAGCAGCTCATTCACTAAGCAAATCCGTTTATTCCTATTGCTGGAAACCGGCGCAAAACCTCGTCAATTTTGTCGTACGGTCACAGAATGCTTTGACTGGCTGTCAAAGGGGAGAGGGTGCCAGGCGCACGAAATGCGGTCATGTAGATTTGTGTTTGTGTCTTTGTGTGTGTGTGTGTGTTGCCATTGGAATTTTGGAAGCAGGTTGTAAGTAGTTTGGGGAGGGGGGGGGTCTGTCTTAACTTTAAGCGAGGACTGTCTGGAAAAGGAAGCATACTCTGTGGACCCACCCAAGTGCTTGTGCAGCCCTGGCCGGTGGGCCGAGCAAACCTTTCTTCCCCACAGAGCTTTGTGTGAATCGGCCAGCCATCAGCCAAGAGCCTGTGGAACCAAGCGACAAATAGAAAAATAACAGAATAAGAGATTTGGAAGGGACCTTGTAGGTCTTCTAGTCCAACCCCCTGTTCAAGCGGGAAACTGTCCACCATTTCAGACAAAAGGCTGCCCACTCTCTTCTTAAAAACCATTCACAACTTCTGGTGGCAAGCCGTTCCACTGGTTAATTCTTCTCACCGTCAGGAAATTCCTCCTTAATTCCAGGTTGCTTCCCTCCTTGATAAGTTTCCATCCGTTGCTTCTTGTTCTGGTGCCTTGGAGAGTAGATTGACCCCCCACCCCTCTTCTTTGGGGCAGCGCTTCAAATATTGGAATGCTGCTATCCTGTCACCCCGAGTCCTTCTTTTCATTAAAAAAACGTGTGTGTTCAAAAGGCATCTTCCTGCAAAACAACCCTGGCAAGTGAACAGCCTGTGGATTGAGCTAAAAAGGGAAAGTCAGGAAAGAAGATCGGAAACTCCACGAAAAACAGAAGAATGAAACCTCGGAAAACAACGATGACACAACAGTGGAAAACGCAGGTCACGGGTTCGATTCCTTGCTTTCATCTGGGAACAACGGAGCCCCACTGAAGGTGCCTCTTTCGTCCCCTTTGCCCGGGACTCCGCCTGCCCTCCGGCCAAGGACAGGAGACCGAAGTTCATGCCTTGAGTGGTTGCATCATCCTCTGGCAGCCTCTTTGTCAGACTCCTTCCCCCTGCAGGAAAGCGATAGGGAGGTCTGGGGAGACCTTGGCAGAGATGCCTAATCTGGGCTGGGCGCTTAAGATCGTTAAAGGGAGGCCTGCCTGCCTGCCTGCCTGCCCCAGGGCCGAGGGGAAAGATGCCGGCCATCTCAGCTTGGCCTTGACGTCTCCAAAGTCTTGGAGAATATGCTGATTCGGCCCCATGTCCGAATCAGGGAGGACTAGCCAAGGACGCCGGCTGAGTTTCTCCCCCTGCATCCAAACCGATTTGATGTGTGGCGTCTTCCTGGGCGAATTGAGCTTCTGTTCATCAAACCATGGTTTCTTTCAGAAGCGGTTCTACGTTTTGGAGTCCGGAAAGCAGCTGGAACATTTTGTTTCGTTAACAGCGGGGTTGTTGTCGTTTCCCTTTGCAAAGACAGGCGCACGTAGCGTTGTGCCCGGGCGTCTTTCAAGGAGAACATTGTCAAGTAGGGCAGGATTGGGTCCGACCACCGGAGTCCGGAGGAGCTTCAAAGGACGGCCGCCCTTCGCTGGAAGAAGAAACCTGAGCTGCCTTGGCCACCCGCACCCGTCTCTGTGGAATGCGGCTTCCACCCTGATCCCCAGCACCCATCCTCTTTGGTGTGTTTACACATACACACACCCAAAAGGACACCCTGCTGGAAAAGAAAGCAGGAGAAAGAGAGGTGAGCCTACAGCAACAGACTGTATGGGCCCACTTCCCAAAAGGAGGAGGAGAAGATGAAGAACAAGAAGGAGGAGGAGGAGAGAACATTTAAGATGAAGGAGAAGAGGAGGAGGAGGAGGAGAGAAAGGAGAAGGTTAAATGAAGATGAAGGAGGAGAAGGAGCTGCTGCTGCCTAGGAGGAGAAGTCCACTTCACCCCACCATCCCCTTCCTCCCATTTCAGCACTTCCAGCGTGACTCAGCAGCCACCTGACCTCCCAGAAGCTCTTTCCCTGCACCTGAGCTCTTATTTCCTTCTAGGTCACTCTAACCTGTTTGGCCAGGTGCCCGTCCTTCGCAGGCCAGCTGGACCACTGCCACCCTCTGGTGGAAAAAAGACATCAGTGGCTCTCAGCTCCCCAAAACAGAAGAATGTTTGGCCCGGGAGAAGCAACTGGTCAGCTTGCCCTGGGGTTGCCTTACACCAAGGGAGGCGGATCCTTGACCCATTCTGCCTCCTGTCACGTCCAGGTCAGCTTCTCCTTGTGTTGAGCAGCCAACGGTTTCACTAAAAATGCCAGCGGCCACCTGATACCAAGGGGACGGATGCTGGGTGACCGGGAGAGGGCCGTCCAGAGTTTTCTGTGTCACTTTGCTGCAACATAGTGGTCACCTGGCTTGTTATGCTCCTTTGCGTCGATAACGTAGTCTGGATTTCATGGCCGAGATCTTCCCGCCCTGCTGGAGATGCCTGATGACAAACCTTCTTCTGCATGCATGGTTGGCTTCGCACCGACTGTACGCATGTGGCAGACTTACCTGCAGCCTCCCTGACTCAGAACTCCGGGAGGTGTTGCCCCTGAGCCGTAAATGAATTCCTGAGGCTGAATCACGCAACGGTTAGCCATGAAAACCTCATGGCTGGCCGGTGACACAATGTCTGGATGAGTAAGCTAATGGGGAAGAGAGAGAGTCTAAGGTTCATTACCATGATGGGCGCCAGCCACACTAACAGAAAGCACGCGTGATCTCAGGAGGCTTCCTGGAACATTAGATGACTTCTGGGGAAAGAAGATCCTCCGAGGCCGTCTTTGGCCAGGTTGCGTGTCAACAGAAGCCCTCTTGAGGAGGTCTGACTGGTTGGAAGCGTCTTGTGTGGGGCAGAAATCTTCTTGTTTCCATCTAGTGGAGTCCTTCTTCTCCTCTCTGCAGGTGATAGAAGAATTTTACAACCAAACATGGTTCAATCGATACCAGACGTACATCACCCCGGGCATGCTGACCACCCTCTGGTCCCTCTCCGTGTCCATCTTCTCAGTCGGTGGGATGTTCGGGTCGTTCTCAGTCGGGCTCTTTGTCAACCGCTTTGGACGGTAAGTCAGAGTAACAGAGTTGGAAGGGACCCTGGAGGTCTTCTAGTCCAACCCCCCGCTCACGCAGGAGACCCCAGCAAAGCTCAACCTTCTCTTTTCTTTTGACCTTGACCGTTGTGTTGACCATTGTTGTCCATCCTCTTCCTCTTCCCAGGAGGAATTCCATGCTGATGTCCAACTCTCTCGCTTTCCTTTCGGCCATCCTCATGGGCTTCTCCAAGATGGCCGGCTCCTTTGAGATGTTGATCCTCGGGCGTTTCATCGTGGGCGTTTACTCGGGCCTCACCACCGGCTTCGTGCCCATGTACGTGGGCGAAGTGTCCCCCACGTCTCTGAGGGGGGCGTTAGGAACCCTCCACCAGCTTGGGGTCGTGGTGGGAATCCTGATTGCACAGGTGAGAGGCTCTGGGGGGGGGGATGTGTGTGTTTGTTGAGAGGGAAGGATGGACCTTGAAGGTCCGTGTTGGGTCTCCTGGAGGTCTTGACTCAACATTCAAGAAGTATAACTTCAAAATGGCTGGACTGAAACAGTCACAACTCAAGTGCCTGCCAAAATCCCAGAGGATTTCAAATTCTGAGAAGGTTTTCCAACTAGGAGGGGGGTTGAGGGTTCAAGAGGCCATTTCCCAACTAGAAACAGGGCCTTTGAAGCTTGTGGGGTTTCAAGATGGAAATATTTTGCCCATCACGCTTAGTTCTACCAGATGCAACCAGCCTGTTTCTTGGCCTTATCTGGAGGAATCCAGGAATGGACTGTAGTCTTTGTTGCACAAGTAAGCACACCACACAAAACACAACGGAAGAGAAGAGCTGTGTGATAACCTATGGTAGCTATACTTCAGAAAGGGGAAAGCCAGAAGATCATCTCCCTCCATCCCAATTTAAATCCTAGTCTAACCAGGCATGTGACGAACTGAGCAGAACCTCTCAAGAGAACCGTTGTCTTAATCTAGGAAAACGTGTGGATCTATTCCTCCTGGTTTTCTGAGAAACAGGCGTGTCAGGGATCTTCACGCTTCCTAGACTTCAATGCTCACCTTCCCAATTGTGCCTTTTTCACAGATTTTCGGTATTGACCTCATCATGGGGAACGAAAGCCTCTGGCCCCTGCTGTTGGGGTTCACCTTCATTCCCTCCTTGGCCCAGTGCATCCTGCTGCCTTTGGCTCCCGAGAGCCCCCGTTTCCTTCTCATTAACCGCAATGAGGAGAACAAAGCTAAGAATGGTAAGTTGCCACCAGTAGTTGAGACGGACAGATTAAGTCTTTCGGATTTCTGGGTAGCCATGGTCTTCATTTCTCCACGGTAGATCTCTCTCTTGGTCTACAAAATCAAGTCCATCTCCAGATTTTTCCAGGTCTCCTGATCTTGGACAGACCAGATTACCTTGAAATGTTCTCATGTGGTCCTCAAGGGTCCATTTAAGGCTAGCATGTCCTGATGTAAGTCAACCCTGAAGGAAGTCCCACTGAAACCAGAGGAATAGCTGGCATTGTCTTTTGTCCTCTTGCTTCTTCTCCTTTAAAAATAATCCCAAAGCAGAGGGAGGTACCTGGGATGCTTGTCTGACTTTTATCAGCAAGTGCTACCTGGAGGTCTTCTTAACTCCAGAATAACAGAAGCGACCTTGGAGATCTTCTAGTCCAACCCTCTGCTCAAGCAGGAAACCCTCTACCATTTCAGATAAATGGTTGTCCAATCTCTTCTTAAAAACCCCCAATGTTGGGGCAGCCGCAACCTCTGAAGTCCATATGAAGCCGAGTCAGAAATAGAGAAAGACTAGAAACATAGTTGAGAGAACTTCTCTGAGTCCCACCAGGTAGACCACATTAGGAAATCAACTCCAGCAGAAAGGTTAAAAGTGATTTGAGATTACCCACAATGACCAAAATGTGTAAGTTTGATTGTGTTTCACCTCCTTCCCCTCCAGTGAATTAGGCAGGTGTCTGTCTGAGCCAATTCTGAACATTATTTGGCTGTCCTGATCTGTAAAAATGCTCCAGCCCCTTTGGGTTCCTGTGCATCTCCATTGAGGCCATCTTCCTTAGTCTGGATCCCACCCACCACTCCCCGGGGAGAGTGAGGAAGCCACATGTTGAGGACCAGGGGCCCAACAGTTGAGTTGCAAGTCTGGTTTACGAACCTTCTGTTTTTCTCTCCAGTCCTAAAGAAGCTCCGTGGGACAACCGATGTCAGCAAAGACCTCCAGGAGATGAAAGAGGAGAGCCGGCAAATGCTTCAGGAGAAGAAGGTCACCATCTTCGAACTCTTCCGTTCGCCTATCTACCGCCAGCCCCTTTTGATTGCCATCATACTGCAGCTCTCTCAACAACTTTCGGGGATCAACGCGGTAAATGTGGGGCTGGGACGAGAAATTGCGGTGAAATGTTGGGTTGGTTTTGAGGTCCTACCAACCCCGTTGAGTAGGACAGTATAGTCCTCATTGCATCTAGACAGCATCACTTCTCTACCAACAGCCCAACAATGCCACCAAGGGCTCTTAGAGCCCAATTGTGTTGATGTTCTTCTTCTTCTCTCCCTTCTCCAAGGTGTTCTACTACTCCACAGATATCTTTGAAAGAGCCGGAGTGCAGCAACCTGTCTATGCCACTATTGGGGCTGGAGTTGTCAACACAGCCTTCACGGTTGTCTCGGTGAGTAGGGAGATTTCTTGCTAAGAAAGCAGACCTGGAGCGAGGACAAGGGAGAGGACTTGGAAACAGGAGGGAGGGGCTACAGCGATAGATGTTATAGTAGGTGTTCCTAAACAGCCATGGGGGACCGCTCTCTTGGGAGCACCTGAAGTTCATTTGGAGCAGGGAATGTGGCAATCTTCAGAACCAACATGAGATAGTTCAGATGGTCCATGTCAATGGAAGGTCTCAGTCAACCAGTTGATGGTTGTCCCAAAGGTGCTTTTTCAAAAGGCAACTGGACTTTGTTTTTCCCTGAAGATGTTTCGCTTCTCGTCCAAGAAGCTTCTTCAGTCAGAACCTTTCAGATGGTCCATATGTTCTGGAGATGGGTGCTAGTTCCACAGAATATAATTGTGCAGATGAATAAATGTCAACCTGAATCAACAGCCACTTCCTCAAAGTTGATTCGTACATGGCAAGGTCAACAACTCACCTAGGGTCATAACCTCTAGCTCAGAAGTCTTCAAACTTTTGGCAGCTTTAAGACTTGTGGACTTCAACTCCAGAATTCTCCAGCCACTTGGCAGCTTTAAGACTTGTGGACTTCAACTCCCAGAATTCTCCAGCCACCTGGCTGGAGAATTCTAGGAGCTGAAGTCCACAAGTCTTAAATCTGCCAAGTTTGAAGACCTCTGCTCTAACTCCTCTGCATAGTCTCCCCAAAGTTCTTTGATGATTTTGAGGACGACCTTCCATGGTTTCCATGCTGATGTATCTACCTTGTTCTCTCTCTCTGAAGCTGTTTGTGGTAGAACGGGCCGGCCGAAGGACGCTGCACCTCATTGGACTTATGGGGATGGCCATATGTGCAGTTCTCATGACCATCGCCCTGGCACTACTGGTGAGTAGCAAATATGGATCCATCAGAGGTCCCATGATGATAAATGAAGAGGACCCTGATGTTTTCACTAACCATTTCATATGTCTGATTCTTAGCATAGGAATTGATCCTTTCCCAGGAAATTATGGAAAGGATAGTCCAACACACCAGGAGAACTCAAGATGTTCTCCTCAACAGGAGTACGTACTGTGGGGGTTGAGTCTAACATTCTGCTGATTTTTCTCCAAGTGTTCGTATTCAATTGAATTACTACGATTCTTAAAAAGAATGGAGTAAAATAGAAAACAGAATATAGAATAGAATAGAATAGAATAGAATAGAATAGAACAGAGAATAGAATAGAATAGAATAGAATAGAATAGAATAGAATAGAATAGAATAGAATAGAATAGAATAGAATAGAAGAAGAGGAAGAGGAGAGGAGAGGAGAGAATAGCTTTATTGGCCAAGTGTGATTAGACACCCAAGGAATTTGTCTCCAAAGAAGCTAAGAACTCAGAAAAAACCCCTCCAAGAATCCCACCAAAAGTGATGGGAAATACAATTATAAGTTGTTTCCCTGATTCTATTTTGTTTTTTCTTCCCCTGCTAGACTCAAGTGCCATGGATGTCTTATCTCAGCATTGTCGCCATCCTGGGCTTCGTGGCGTTTTTCGAAATTGGCCCCGGACCCATTCCTTGGTTCATTGTGGCAGAGTTGTTCAGCCAAGGCCCACGTCCTGCTGCCATCGCCGTTGCGGGACTGTCCAACTGGACCGCCAACTTCATCGTAGGGATGGGCTTTCAGTATGTGGCGGTGAGTGTGGAGCTCTGAAGGGGATCTGAGAGGGACGTCACGTATGTGATTAATTTCCAGGGGTCGATCTGTGGCAAAGCAACCAAGAAGCAGGAGATGCTTTGAGTAGCTTCTGTTTCTCATTAGAAGGAGACCAGTGCTTAAGCTGGCTTCAGATCTTCTCAATTTTACATGTTCCCTCTATGTTACTCCATCCTTCTTGCAACCAAGGTTGGCTGGGTAGACCTGCTCCTTCGGCATAGTCTGAAAGTTAGATGCTCTAGCGCCCAACTACCACCTCTACTTTCTTGAGCAGAGGTCTTCAAACTTGGCAGCTTTAAGACTTTGTGGACTTCAACTCCCAGAATTCTCCAACCAGCTATGTTCTTGAGGAACTCAATGGCTGCTTTTACATCTGGGAGAATAATAGAATAAGGGAAGAGACTTTGGAGGTCTTCTAGTCCAACTCCCTGCTCAAGCAGGAGACCCTATGCCTTTTCAAACAAATGGTTGTCCAATCCCTTCTTAAAAACCTCCAGTGATGAAACACCTACAACTTCTGGAGGGAAGTTGTTCCACTGGTTAATTGTTCTAACTGTCAGGAAATGTCTCTTCTCTCCTTGATTAGCTTCCATCTGTGGCTTCTTATCCTGCCTTCAGGTCCTTTGGAGAATAAGTGGACCCCTTCTTCTGAAGTTACAGAAGAGTCTGCTGGGGATGGATAACTGATCAGAGAAGAGTGAGGGTGGGGTACGATGAAATGAGGGCCTCACATGAGGAGATACCTTTCACCCCAAGTGAGACCCCCATTGAGTGCCAGGTTATGGCAATGAAAGGCTTCATGCTTCCTTCCCAAGTATCAAAATAGAGATTTCCATACTGCCCGGATATTTAGAAGGTTCTGAAAATTTAAATTTTCACCTCTTTCAAGATAAGTATTGTGGAAGCCAGCAGAGTTATGAGGGTGGGCATACTAGAAGGTTCTCCAGAAAAGATGGCTACTTTTAATGGGAGTGATCAAGGAATCCGGGACTTCTTGCTTGAAAGAGAACCTCTCTTTCAAGAGAATCTCTTGAGAACCACCTCTCAAGAGAAGACTGTCCACCCAACCTTCTTGACTTAGCGGTGGTGGATTGAGTCATCCTTAGTTAACCTCCCTCTGACTCTACACTAAGCAGAGCCATGATGACCCTTCCTCTCCTTCTCCTACAGGACCTCTGTGGTGCCTACGTCTTCATCATCTTCACCATCTTGCTGGTCCTCTTCTTCATCTTCACCTACTTCAAGGTGCCCGAGACCAAGGGCCGAACCTTCGACGAGATCGCCTCCGAGTTCCGCCAAGGGGGTGCCTCCCATGGAGACAAGAGCCCGGATGAGTTCCACAGCTTGGGTGCCGACTCCCAAGTCTAAAGTTCAGGAGGTGGGCAGGCATCTCCTCCGCTTCACTCTTCTCCTCCTGCCCTTCCTCTCCACATGCTTGTTACGATGCCAGGCCCAAGGCGAAGAAGAAGAAGTATTTGGACCCCGATTCCAGCCCCCGCGGCCCGGTCTCTGGGCGACGAACCCGTCTCGTAGCTCTTTAGGAAGGACCCTTAGCGGCTGGTCTTGGGTCCAGGATTTCAACGTTGTCAAAAGCGTTCAGAAGCATCGATTCCTCTTGAGAAGATAGCACTTCCTACACCCCCCCATCCCCCGGTCCTTACTCTGTTCTTTTTTCCTCTTTGTTTTATAAAGGAGAAAAAGCATCTCCCCTTCGCCCCTCCCCCACCCAACCCCCCCCCCCCCCCTTGCGTTGCCAGAGACAAAACACTGAATACCGTTAAACGCCGGTTAAATACAAGACAAGTGGGGGGGTGGGAACTGAAGAGCGGAACTGCTGAAAGGAACTCGGACGGGATTTGGAGGGTCGGGGAGGGGTGTTTGGAGGCCGGAGTTTTGAAAAGTTGGGGAGAAGAACTGAGTGGACACAGGGACGTCCTTTGAGGAGTGGTCATCACATTCCTCAGAGGGACAGTGTGGGGGTTTTTGTCTTTTTTACAGGTGTGGGGAGTGAGAAAGTGCACCCCCCCCCAAAAAAAAAACCCTGACAAGATTGAAGCCCTTGGTTCTTCTCCCCAGCTTAGGGTGGTTGTTTTCTAAAAGTCAAGAGAAAATCGGCAGCAACAAAAGTTCTTGGCTGCCCCTTCCTTCTGCCAGGGGTCTACCCTAGGGCCCTCCTGGTCATCCTCCAGAGCGAGGGGATCATGGGCTCGGTGGTCCAAGGGAGGTGATGAAAGAATTGAGATGGTTTGGGAAGGGAAGGCGATCTACCCTGAGGCACCTCTGGCAGAGTGGGGAGGCTTTTCCCCCCCAGTTTGGGGGCAACAACTACAGGCTGTTAACCTTTGGGGGGAGTGACAGCTGCCCCTGACCTGGAGGGGGGGCAGGTTTTGGCATTTCTCTGAGACAAGACCCCCCCCCCCATTCAAGGGTCTGAAGGCAGAGGGTGCCACGGCTGCCCCTCGGCCGGTTCAAAAGCCTGAGAGGAGCCAGCGATGGCTGCCCCAGCAGTTATGAAGACCGCCCTGGGTGACCCCCCCACACCCACAGACACCTGGCCCACCCTTGCTGGAGGTGGACGGGTCAGGCCGTGGCCCAAAGGCTTCCTCCTTGCTCAAAATTCTCTGGATGGGGAGGAAAAGAGAGAGAGAGAGAGACAGAAAGATGAAAGGAAGAATGAGAGGATGAGAGAGAAAGAGCAAATGAGAGAGAGAGAGAGAGAGAGAGAAATTCCTTCCTTTTCAGGAATACTTTCCCTCAGATTCCTGCCCAGGGTGAGGTTGGTCTGACCTCAGACTCTGCCAGGTACAGGGCGTGTGGTCCTGAATTCAAAAAAAGAACATTTCCCCAGCTTGGCCAAAGATGGTCCCAACGGACTGCCTCTGAAGAGAGAGTAGGGATTTCTGCCCTGGAAATTGACTTAATTTTTCCCCCCACAAAAGCCAACAAACAACTCCAGAAGTCAAAAACTGGGGCAAGACTGACGCACCCACCCATATCCTTTTCCAGATCCCCATTAACCTCCTTCCACCACCACCCCCCCCCCCCCCCCCCCCAACAACCCCCAAAGACCCCATTCCATTTGTGCTTTCGCAACTGGACTCACTCAACCCCCCCATTGCCCCCCCCCCCCCACCCCCAAAATGAGAATAGCTGCACCCGTTTCCCCAGCTCTCCTAGACTGGAAAATATTTATATTATTATGTATGTATATTTCTTTTTTTGTTCCTGTTTCATGCGGACAGTGCGCTCAGTTATAAGCATTGTTCCCCATATTCCCAGTATTTCCCGCGAATACTGTATTCTTGAATAGTTCTAGTTTCTGTAGCCGTCGTTAAAGAGCTGCGTTTGACTGCGATAAACTTATTTTTTTATATAGAGTATCTCACCTGCACTGTAGCAGAACCCGTTGCACTGATGATGTTAGGTTTCTCTTTAGTCTAGTCAGCCAACCTGGTTTTAAAAAAAAAGAAGAAAAAAAAGAGAAAAAAAGGCCTTTCCTGTTTTGTGTTTGCTAGTCCTCGACAGGTTTGCAAAAAGAAAGAAGAATCCTGAAGCGAGACAATTAAACGCGCCTATTTAATAATATATGTATATTTTATTTATTTGTCTGTTTGTAAACCGAAGGCATACACACAACCGCACTTGAATAAAAGAATTACATTTCTAGGGTATTTTTTTTTAAACATTAACTTTTGTGTTTTGCTGTGTTACTGTGTGAGGTCGAGGGGGTAGGGGAGGGATCCTTTCTGAAGTGCCAACGGGAAAGGAGAGAAGGAAAGCCAGAAAGGACACGTTTGTATGGATCAAAATAAAATAAAACAAAACCTGGGATTGTGTGTCCTGCGAAGTTGCTTCAGTTGGGAGGGCGGGGGACGGGGGGAGAGAATTTGCAAAACAACAGCAACATTGCTCTACTCGCCTTGTGAAACCTGCTCAAGTCTGGGCACCTGGCAGAGGCAAACTTCAACTCCCAGAATTCCTCAGCCGGCAGCAGCCCCAGGTGGGGATTCTGGGAAGTGATTGCCGCACCCCAATCCTGGACAGTCATTCAGGATGTTTGGGGAGAGGTGAAGTCGTCAAGAACACCACAAATGGAGTAGCGAAGCCCCAGAAGAGAGAAAGGAGAGGTTTTCCTGCTGCTTAACAGGAAATTTAGAAAACCGGCAATGTCTACAAGACTTGGGGAAGGAGGGATCTCCTGGTGGTGACTTTTCCCCAGGTCTTTTAGAGGTTGCTGGTTGTCTAAATTTCTTTTTAAGCAGCAGGATGGTGGTTAGGGGACAACTGCCCACTGGAGGACCTTAGCTTGGTTCTTCAAACTTCTTGGCTGGGTCTTAAGCCTCCCTCCTCCTCCAGAGATGTAAAAAGACCCCAGAGACCCAGCACAGACCGCCCCCCCCCAAGAGAGAGCACGCTTCTCCTGACCAACAGGACCAGAAAGCCTGCACCCACACTCACAAACACACACACCAGCTGCATCAAAGCATCTGAGAAACGCCAGAGGCACTGTATTCATCTGGGTCAGTTTGAAATGACATGGGCAATAAGAGGCTGGATTTAAGGAACAACCAGAAGAAAGAGACATTCCCTGTGGCTGAACAGTCCATTAAAGGGAGTCTTTAGATGGTGTATGTGTACACCCCCCCTCCCCATATAGAAGGGTCCATCCATGTCTTGGATGGCTCTCTGGAAACTCTCATCCCGGCCTCAAACCAAAACCAAAATAAATTTTAAGTCCTGCTACTGGGATGATGGCAAATAATTGTCTTTTAGGGGGCTGTCTCCAGAAATGGCTTCCGTGTCCCCCCCACTTATTCTCCTTTTCTCAAGGTGGCTTTGATTCTCCTTCAGAGCGCTCCCGTTTCTATCAACGTTTTTCTCGGTTCCAGGTTTATTCAAGCACCTTTAAAGGATAAGGCCAAGGAATCAAGGAGAGAGAGGTGAAAGAAATAAAGAGATAAATTAAAAAAAAATAACCCTGCTAGCCACCTTTTGGGATATACAGGTGGTCCTCGGCTTACGACCCCAATTGAGCCCTAAATTTATGAAACATTTGCTAAGTGGGCTTGTCCCAGTTTACGACTTTTCTTGCCACTTCTGTTAAGCGAACCGTTGCCGTTGTTAAAAGTTAGGAACACGGTCGTTAAGCGAATCCAGCTTCCCCGCTGACATTGATCGCATGATCCCACCATCATAAATACGAGTCAGTTGCCAGGCGTCTGGGCTTTGATCACGTGACCACGGGAAAACTGCAACGGCCGGGTAAAAAAACAGCCCTACATCCCTTTTCCCAGTGCCCTCGTAACTTGGAACGGTCGCTAAATGAACTGTTGTAAGTCGAGGACTACCTGTACCTGCTCCCCCCTGCAGGTGACACGTATGTTGTTGTGACCTGGATCTTGCCTCCCGATACCATTGTGCGAAAACCTTCCGGGCTTTTGCCATCCCACAAAGACGTGAGACTGGCTCTTTTCGTTAAAACTGGAAAGACGTGCAAAGAAAAGGATGAGGGGCGACTGTTTACCTTGAGGGAGCCGGGAAGAGCTATTTCGCCTGCTCCTCTTTGGATTTGATCAGTTTGACCAAGTGGTAAAGCAATTCGTTCGGTTCACGTTTGGGCAGGGATTGTGTGGTTTGTAGAAATCTCATCACAAATTCGTCCGCCTGGAACGAGGCACGCCGGGAAGGGGAAAAGACAAAAGAAAAAAAAAAAGGTAAATAAAGTTTAAGCCCTTCACAGAAAGAGAGGAAAACAAAGCAAAACCACAACTGGTTGTTTCTGTGTTTTTTTTCCTTGCAAGTTCAAAATATGCTTGTTGACTTTGTGTGAACTAGGGAAGGGCATACGTAAGGTGTTTTCCTGTGTTCTTGGGTATGTCTGGTCTGGAGAAAAAAAGGATTAAGGGGGGACATGATAGCAGTTTTCCAGTATTTGAGGGGCTCGAGAAAGAAGAGGGGGTCCAACTATTTCCAAAGCACCTGAAGGCAGGTCCTTCAAGCTCTACAAAATTCTTGTTTTTTTCCCCAATTACCTTTGCCAGATCATGGACCAAGAAATGAAACATGGCCAATGCGTGCAGCAGTTTGGCCTCCTTCTCCGGCTGCGGCCTGAGAGACGCGTTTCGGAAATCCAAGATGGAGTTCAGCATCTGCGTCGCTTCGGCCTGCTGCTTGTCATCTGGGGGAAGAAGAGGGAGAGTCCCAACAGTGGGAAAGGGTGTGGGGGACTCCCCGCAGAGACTCCGGGGAATGTTGGGGGGGGAGGGAAAGACGATATAAATCATTACAGGCGGTACACAATCTACGACCACAATTGAGCCCAGAACTTCTGTTGCTAAGCGTGACGGTTGTTAAGTGAATTTTGCTCCATCTTACATCCTTTATTGCCACAGCTGTTAAGTGAATCACGGCAGTTGGTAGGTTAGCAACATGGTTGTTAAGTGAATCTGGCTTCCCCATTGACTTTGTTGGTCAGAAGGTTGCAAAAGGGGATCACGTGACCCTGGGACACTGAAACCGTCATAAGTCCATGCCAGTTGCCAAATGTCTGAATTTTGATCAAGCGACCATCGAGAAGTTGCACTGGTTGTAAGTCTGGAAAATGGTCATAAGTCCCTTTATTCAGTGTCGTTGTAACTTTGAACAGTCCCTAAATGAATTTTTGTAAGTGGAGGATGACCTGCAATGGACAAAGGTTCGTTTAACAACCGTGTGACTAACTTAATGACTGCAGTGATTCCCTTAACAACTATGGCACGAAAGGTCGTAAAATGGAGCAAAGTTTGCTGAACAAATGTTTCATTTAGCAACAAAAGCTTTGGGCTCCATTGTGGTTGTAAGTCAAGGACTCCCCTGTACAGCTAGAATTGCTTAACCTTTCATGGGTTTCCCTCCATGTTGTGACTTTACAGATCCCAAAGGGGAAAACTCCTTTTTCTGTAGGAGAGCAGGGTAGAAAGGCTTCAAATCAATGCAGAGCGCGGCCTTCTCCATGCGGGGTGGCCACCAGATGCGGGTCCTCCTTACCCAGTACGTCCTCCTCTGTCCTGTCTTCCACAGACAGCAGGTCAATCTCTGTGGGAGTGATGAGTTTTTGGTACTGGATTTCAACAAAGTGGCTGAAGTGATCGTACCAGAGATCCACCACCTGTGGGGGGGAGGGAAACGTGGAAGCTCTAATAACAACAATAATAAGGAGGGTTATTTTAATTTAATCAAGGGGGCCAGGTAGCATGGGCCTAACATGAGCCGCGCTGACACAGTGGTTAGAGTGCGGTGCTGCAGGCTACTTCTGCTGATCACCCGCTGCCTGCAATTTGACAGATCGAATCTCACCAGGCTCAAGGTTGACTCAGCCTTCCATCCTTCCGAGGTGGGTAAAATGAGGACCCCGATTGCTGGGGGGGGCAATATGCTGATTCTGTAAACTGCTTAGAGAGGTCTGTAAAGCACTATGAAGCGGTATATAAGTCCAAGTGCTATTGATATTGATATTTTAGGGTGGCGTAAATCCTAATTTTTTTTTTAACTGCCTGAGAATTCATTCTCACTTGCATCTAAACACCCAGCCGGGTCGTGTGTGTGTGTGTGTGTCCACTGACCTCACAATACAAGGAATCCACAATGTCCATCTTATTCTGGTGGGAGAAGATGTTAGCCATGTGGAAGTAGCCTCCGGAGATGGCCACGTTGCTCGTCGTCCCAAAAGCGCAACACGCAAAGTATACCTGTGGTGGAATCCGTTGGGGTGGAATTGAGAGGGACACACAATGAGGCCCCTTGTTGAAAGCTGACGGGAAAGGCGGTGTGTGGGGGGGCAAGGTGGAGGTGTGTGGGGGGGTACTTTGGTAGGGAAACATCTGCAAGAAAACCACCAAGCTCAGAGAGCACCAAGGACCCCAGTGTCTTTCTCCTCCTCTGCAAATCCCACTCCCTTCTAGCACTGATAAGGGTCATGAAACATCTGTGAGGAAACCTCCAAGCTCAGAGAGCACCAACGACCCCATGGTTTCACCCTGAGCTACCAAAGTTCTCTTCTCTCGAGACTCCCTGGTCTGTTTCGGATGGTGCTCTCAGATTGCGTACAATCCCTGGACTTAAACCCAAGTTCCCATCTGATTCCAATCAAGTTGGGAAGGCAGGAAGTCCTCAATAACTTCTCCATGTTACGCAAACCCGCTTTGTGGTTGATTCAGGGCTCGGCCTGGCCCTCGCAAGCATGGAAGGGTTTTCATGGCCGTGAAGGATTTCAATCCCTCGGAATCTGGTTTTAATTAATCAAGAAATGACTCTGTCTTTTCGGCTCCCCCTTGCTCAGGCTGTGACCCCCCTCCTCCCTCCTGGGGTGGCTGCTCCTTCTGAAGCGCCCCTCTCAAGGAAAGAGGGAAAGACCCACAACGATTGCATCGGCCCACTGAGCCTTACGTCGTTGGCCAGGTGGTACAAAGACTCGTCCAAGTTCCCTTTGGCGGCATGCAGGAGCCCCAGGTTGCGATACAGCTTGGACTGAACGTGGTAGCTGCAGTGGGTGTTCTTGAGGACGATCCACTGGGCTTGGGAGAGGTACTCTTCGCCTTGCGAGAGGTGACCCAGGCCTGGAAAACCAGCAAGACGCAGCCACGTTACACAAGGAACAGGAAACCAGCGAGGAATCTTGGCTTGGGCAAAGACAGAATGCCTGAACGCACAAACCTCCAACCCAAACTACTTCGGGAGCGACATTCATCACTCAGTTCAGAAAAGAAGGGTGAAGTGATTCATAAAGTGAGGCATCATGGGACTGGACCCAGTTTTACAATCGTTTTTACTGTGGTTATTAAACACATTCGGCTTGCCCCATTGACTTCGCTTGGCAGAAGCCCACTGGAAAGACCACAAATCAGGCCGTAAGCTGTAAAGTCACTTTTAAACAAGATAGGCAGCAATTTAATAAATGGATGGATGGATGGATGGATATGAGAGATATGATATATGATAGAGATAGTTAGTTAGATGGATAGATATAGATAGGCAGCAATTTAATAGATGGATGGATGGATTGACAGATATGATAGATGATAGATATAAATTATAGATATAGATTCTAGATGTAGATATAAAGATTAGAGAGAGAGAGAGAGAGAGAGAGGAAGAGAGAGAAACAGACAGACAAGCACCCACATTGCAATCATACAACTACAGGGCTAGTGTAACAATCGTAACTTTGAAGATGAGTCATAAGCTACTTTTTCTGAGTCGGTTGTGAGCTTCAAGCTGTTATTCAACAACCGGTCGGTCATAAGTCTTGGACTTCCCCTCCTGGCCCCTCTTCCCCCCTGCGGCTCACCCAAGCTGGTCTCGGCTAAGATGAGGTAGGGAGGGACCAGCTCCACCGCACTGGGACCATAGATGCTGATGCTAAATTTCAGGGATTGCAGGGCGGCTGGGATGGCATCTTCGTAGTGGCCTTCGATGAGAAAATTCTGGGCCGTCTCGTAGGTCACTTCAGCCAGGAAGATCTGTGGGGGCAAAAATTAAAGGGTTAGATAGGTTTTTTTTTCTTCCAGTAGATTTTGAAAGGTTGTAAAACGGGGCAAATCTCCCTTAAGAACTATCTTGCTTAAAAAAATTTGGGCTCAATTGTGGTCGTAAGCCGAGGACCGCCTGCGATTGATGCCACTGACCACCTGTCTTACCTCTCGGTTCCGTCTCTGCTCCTCCCCGAGTTTCCTTTCCTTCTCCGAGGTGTAGAAGGGTGGAGCTGCCCGCAGAGGGATGAGCAGCTGGCAGATCTTGGCATGGACGCTGACCCAGTCGGCATTCTGGTGGTCCACATCACTGGTGAAAGGCATGGGGGGGGGGAGTGAATAAAATCGGGCATAGCTCGCCTAATATCCACCTTGCTTAGCAACAGGAATTCCGGTCCCGACTGTGGCCAGAAGTCGAGGACCGCCCCTACTACTAGGTAAGAAAATGAAAATGCAGATACAAATGCATACAGAATTAATACGTTTCAGCCTCAATGAAAAGAGCGATCGGCTGAACAATTGTGTTGAGAAGCGTCATAAACTGGGGCACAATTCACTTAGCAACTGTCTCATTTAGCAATGGAGATTTTCTGCATAAAGCTGAGGATTACATGCACTTTGGGGCATCTCTTCCTGCCTATGTTATTATTATTATATAAAATCTATTTTATGTATTGTTACACCTGTTACATTTTTATGACCTATTTTATATCTATTTTATTTGCTCACTATTGAGTGTTACACACATGTGTACATGTATGTATATGTGCATGTTTTATACATACATACATGTATGTATATGTATGCATGCGTGTATCGTATGTTTTCCACCTGTTACCGTCTTCTGACCTACTTTACACCCATATCTGAGTGTTGAATACGCCCAGCTGAGGGTTGAGCGCCTGCAACTTGGAACGGAGATTTACACCGGCAAACAGTCCGTTGCAACGGGCGCTTCACCGGACGGAGGCCCGCCTGCGGCCCACTCACCAGTAGTAGGTGACCAAGCAGGCGGCGCAGCGGACGTTGGCGGGGCCGAGGCAGAGCTCGCAGCGCCGCTTCTTCTGCCGGGGCTGAGCCAGGGGCACCAGCCACTCCGTCTGCATGTCCATCGTCTCCCGCCGCCGTTGCTAGGGCGCCGTTGCTAAGGGGGAGGCGGGGCTTCCGGCGGCCGCCATCATGCTCGAGAAAGACCCATGTTATACGCCACGTCCGGTTATGATTCACGGAACAGCGCTCCAGCGTGGCGCGCAGGCGCCACAAGCAGCGGCCGTCATGCCATGAAGCGCTCGGCTAGAAAGACCAAACCTCCAAGCTCCACTTCCGGTTGTTTCCCGGAAAGGCGCTCTGATTTGGATGAGTGTAAGAGGCGGGACTTTCCGCGGCGGCCGTGGTGACATGAAGATTTGGCCGGGAAGATCCACCTTTTCCGGCTCTGCTACCCGGAAGGCCGCCCTGACTAGGCCCCGGAACGACAGTTGTACGCAGGCGCGGGAGGCGAGGTTTCCGGCCGAGGCGTCAGCAATGGCGGCTGCGGGGACGATGGCGGCGTCCTGGGAGCGGGAGGCGGCGTCCGAGGCGGAGCGTCGCGTCCGGACCTGGGCGGAGGCGCAGCGGGCTGGTGGGCGCCGCGTGGCGCTGGTGACGTCCGGAGGGACGCAGGTGCCGCTGGAGGCCCGCGCGGTCCGCTTCCTGGAGAACTTCAGCAGCGGGCGGCGCGGGGCGGCCTCGGCGGAGCGACTGGCGGCGGCCGGTTACGCCGTCTGCTTCCTGCACCGGGCGCGCTCGGCCTTCCCCTGGGCGCGCGCCCTGCCGCCGCCCGGCCCGGCCCTGCTGGACCTGCTGCGCGTGCACGAGGAGGACGGGGAGGTGCGCGTGCGCGACGGGGCGCTCCCTACCCTCCTGCCGGCCCTGCGCGCCTACGGCCGGGCCCGGGACGACGGAGCCTTCCTGGCCCTGGAATTCGCCGGCCTGGCCGAGTACCTGGCCCTGCTGCGCGCTGCCGCCCGCGCCCTCGCCCCGCTCGGTGAGGCCCCTCTGGGTGCCTGGGAGAGAGGGAGACGTGCAAAGGCCTTTACATGAAAGGCAGGACGGGAAAGTAGTGAATGCAAGCCAGCCATGCAAAAACACGCTGACACATGCAAAAGTTTGTTATTAGAATAGTTGCAAGTACAGCTGATGCAATGCATGCAAACACTACGTGGAAGCGTACTATGACAGTAAGTTCTATACCATGGGTCCAAATATACCCAATACAATCCGTACGAACACTACATGCAAAGAAGCTATGACAGTAACTGAAGTACAATAGCTGCAAATGGAACCAATACAATGCATGCAAGCAAGCAGTACTTAACACTATGACAGTAAGAGGAAATATAGTACATGGAAATGCAGTATCTGTGATCGGTCAAGGTGCCTAGGAACTTGGGAAATCTAGGCCTCTGTTAGGCACTGGATGACTTTGGGCCAGTCCCTCTTTCTCAACCCAACTTACCTCATAGTCTTGTTCTGGGAAAAATAGGAAGAAGGAGGAACATTATGTATGTTTTGCCAGCTTGACTCAATCAATCTCTCTTTCTCAGTAGAAATCTAATAATGGCTTGCCATATCAATTCAAAGTCGTACAGTTGTTGTTAAAGTTTAGAATTGCCAGCAGGCAACGTAGCTTTGCTTTTATAGTTTTATTTTGGAAGGACGGAGCAGCTGGGTTTCCCTTCATCCCCGTGTTTTCACTCTCTCTTCCCCATCAGGTTCCAGTGCCATGTTCTACTTGGCAGCGGCTGTGTCGGATTTCTACATCCCCCCATCAGAGATGCCTGAACATAAAATCCAGTCTTCTGATGGGCCCCTCCAGGTAAGAGGAGATGATGTGGGATTCCCTTTCATAAGGATGGCAGCTATGAGACACACAAGTGGGAGAATTTGGGGAGGAGAAAGGGGGAGGCTGAGAGAGCTGGAAAGAGGGGCCAGAGGTGACAACTGAATAACAGAGTTGGACAGGATCTTGGAGGTCTTCTAGTCCAACCCTGTGCTCAGGCAGGAGACCCTCGACCATTTCAGACAAATGGCTGTCCAGTCTCTTCTTAAAAGCTCCCAGTGTTGGAGCACCCACACCGTCTGAAGGCAAGCACTTCCATTGTCCTCGCTGTCAGGAAATTGTTCCTTAGTTCTAGGTTGCATCTCTATTTCATTAGTTTCCATCCGTTGTTTCTTGTCCTGCCTTCAGGTGCTTTGGAGAGGAAACCCATTAGGGGACCATTAGTAGCAATCGTTGCTATTTCTTCTCTGGATTGAAAATGTGTTCCTGCCTTTTGCTAAATTCTCTCTGATTCCCTTGTTGCAGATAACCATGAAGATGGTACCTAAAATGCTGTCTCCGCTGGTTAAGGAATGGGCCCCTGAGGCATTCGTGATCTCCTTCAAGTTGGAAACTGATCCTTCAATCCTGGTTGAGAAAGCCAGGCAGGCCCTGGCCAAATACAACCACCAGGTGGTCATTGCCAATGCCTTGGACTCGCGAAGAACCGCGGTGATCGTGGTCACTAAGTATTCGGAAACCCCGTTGTCCATTTCGGAGGAGGAAATCGCCCAAGGCGTAGAGATTGAGGACAAGATTGTCAGCCACCTAGTATCCCAGCACAGAGCCTTTATGGAAAAATGATTCCCTGGTGGATAAATGTGAACTTTTCCAAGTTCTCAGCTATAAATTTAAGAACCGCTAGGAGCTGGTGATGGTGAAACTGGTGACACTGGAACACTTCTATTTCCTCTGAACAGAGATCTCTTAACTGCGGTCAAGGAGGCGAAATCTGACAGAGCTTCCTGGTTTCTTTGCACATCTCCAGGCCTGTTTGCTGCTCATTGGTGGGAAGGTTTAAAGGACAGGAACATTCCAAGCGACAACTCGCTCTGGTGTGTGATTGGTGCAATCACAGGGGTTGACGTTTTGGAGACCAGGCAGACAGCAACTTCTCTGTTTTTTTTTTTTTTCCTGCTGCCTTGGTAAAAATCACTCAGGAAAACTTGAAAAGCATTCTAGTCAATTTCTGAATCTTATTCTGTCTTGGATTAAGCCAATTTGCACAAAACAATAAAGAGTTTCTGGGCCAGTATGTGGATTGTTGACATCTGGTATCCCAAAATTATTAATTGATCAAATAATAGATCCATTGGAGTTTGGTGGACCAGTAATGTTCCAATGTTGTCTTTTTCTTCCAAAATGTCTCCACTCGACCTTTTCTGGAGTTAATGTTTACCTGTTCTCCTGCAAGAAAAAAAAATCAAAATGGCTAAAATCTTCCATCACTTTGATGCCTTAGGAAAGGTGAATTTTATACAGGTAGTCCTTAACTTACGACCGTTCATTTAATGACTGTTCAATGCTGAAAAAAGTGAATTGCAACTGGTCCTTGCACTTACAAACAGTTGCAGCATTCCCACGGTTACTGGATCAAAATGTGAGTGCTTGACAACCAGCATCCCAGGGTCATGTGATCACCACTTTCAATTTTCCCAGGAAGCTTTTGACAAGCAAAATCAATGGAAGAGGCGGGTTTGCTTAACGACCATAGCAAAAAAGGTCATAAAATTCAGGCGCAACTCACTCAATGATTGCATTGCTTACTGATACCACTAATGCTCGTAAGTCGAGGGCTTCCTGTACTATGTTCACACAACCTGCTCAGTTCTGCCTTGCTTAAAATGGTTTGCTGGCTATGCGTTCATGACACACCCCAGGTTAATTAAGCCATGTTAACGGTTTATTTGTTACAAGGACCCAATGGTAAAATCAGTTTCCTTGTGTTTGCAAACTCTATCACTGTCAAGGTTTTTGGATATTGTTTTAAAAACTGACCAGAAAAAGGAATGTGATACTTGAGGAAGGCTGTGAAAAAGGTAGACAATAATAATAATAAAAAAATAATTGGAAACTAGACTTAAGAAATTGTATGCGTTGTTCTTGCTTGCCTTGTGCGTCTTTGGCTTAGCACGCACTAGGCAAAACATGGGTTTTTTTGACATGTGTACGCTATATTCATGGTGTGTTTTGTAAACCACGGTTAAAGCAGCTGGTTTTCTTGGTGCAATACTATTCAGGTGAGCTCTGAGCCCATTTATAACACACAGGGTCTGTCACTGGTCCTTGGTGCTGCTTCCTGGGGAGAAATTATCAGTAGAACAACATTTTCTCAATTGGGGTGGCCTTAAGATTCGCGGACTTCCATTCCCAGCTTGCTTGCTGGGGAATTCTGGGAATTGGAAGTCCACACATACTTAAAGTGGCCAAGATTGAGAAACCCTGCTGAAGAGCATCCTAGCACGATGGGATGTCCCTCGGATGATTCTGGAGCCTGAAACCCGGCTTGCATCCTTAAGATGAGGATTGCATGGGATCCAACATTGTTTTAGGTCAAGGTTGCATGTTGCTTTTTGCCCATTATGCGTTCAGACGTTCCTTGTACCATATTTATAAACCAGGGCTTATCTTCTGTCTCTCTCCATTTTCAGGTGTGGGTCATGGCAGGGTGGGCTTTCTCCGGTAGAAGAGCGTCCCCCTCCTCCTCATTTGGGGGCAATCCCATTCCCACCACTTGCTAACCCCGCACCCCGTTATCCTGCGCCCAGCAAAGACACGGTTGGCTTAAGTGCGAAAGAAATGGGAGGCGGTTTCTTTAAGGGGGCGTGGCCAGTTTCCAGGGCTCCCCACGGCGTCTCCGCGCGCCTAGGCCGCGCGTTGCCATGGTTTCGCGGCCTGCTTTGCCGGCTTACGGTCCCTCCCGGCCCGGCTGGTGCCGCGGCGCCCTCATGGAGGGAGGCCGGCCGGTGAGTCAGCCTGGGGGCCAGGAAGGGCGGCGGCGGGCGAGGCCTAGATGCAGCCATTCTGGAGGCGGAGGGCGCAGGGGAGGGTAGACTGCTTCTGCCCGGGGAGGCTCCACTCAAGGTGCTGCGGACTCGCCACCGGGTTTCTTTTTCCCCCTCTAAATACGGCTATAAATATTTATTGACTGATTTTATTCCAGTTATATGCACTTCCACCTAGCAAAAGATAGGGCAAGGATATAACACCCGCGTATATTCCCTCTATATTTATGCATAAATGTATGTATATTATGCATATACACACACGCCCACATACATACATACATATATGCATACACACACACACACCCCGAAATAGCTAAATAAAAAAGCAAAAATGTGGAAAACATGCAAAATGTATTAAATTCATAAGCCACTGATATCACCTTGCAAGTGGAATGGCTAAATAAATAAAATAAAAATCATATATATATGTGTGTGTGTGTGTGTGTGTGTGTGTGTATGTGTGCGTGTGTGTATATAGTATATGCATGTGTATATACATGTATATATACATACATGTGTGTATAAAGTACACATGCATGAATACATAGGTGGATGGACTTCTCAGTGCATTGGATTACAACTTCCATGCTCCCCAGCCTTGGACAGTGCTGGGTGGGGATGATGGGGATCTATTTGCTTAGAATTTCCTTAGATTCGATTTCTGTCGCTGCTTCCCGAGTGGCAAGCTAGAGTTGGTCCAAACCATGGTTTGCCCTGGCCATAAACCGTGTTATGCCAAGGCTTGTTGCCCAGCTGTTCAGCCATGCTGGCATCCTTGCGGAAGGGAAGTGACTTGGGCTTCTGATGCTTTTCTCTCTTCCAGCAGCAGGGAGAGGCCGAAGGAGGAGGAGATGCTGCCACCACTACCCCCTCGGAGACCCAGCTAGCCCACACGTGGCCCTGGTTCCTGCGTGGCCCGGAGGAGCTGCATTTCGCCTCTGGGGCATTGCTCCGTCAGCAGCTGGAGGAAGAGATGAGAGAGGTGGGGCCTCCCTTTGCACCGAGAGGAACCCCTCTGGAACGGTTAGGCAGCCCCAAGACTTGAGGGGCACCCCCAGTTTCCAGGCACGGGTAGAAACTTGGGGAAATACCCAATTGTTCTCCTAAAATGTGTGCGGTTCATTAGTGGGGTAGATGCCCCACTATGGGTAGTCCTCGGCTTACAACCCCCCTTGAAGCCAGAATTTCCGTTGTTAAGTGAACAGGTGTTAAATGATTCCCCCCCCCCCCATTTTATAACCTTTCTTGCCACTATCGTTAAGTGAATCGCTGCAGTTAAGTTAGTCACAGGGTTGTTAATTGTCCCGTTACTTTTTCACAACCCTGGGAACTGGGAATGGTTGCTGTACGAAGCAGTTACTAAGCGAGAACCGGCTATGAATCCTTTCAAGCCACCTTCAAGTTTAACCAGAGTGAGTGTTGGCTTCTAAATCAGACTTTTTGCTTCGCCTCTGCCGAAGTGGACTTCTTGGGAACTGGAATGTAATTAGAATCACAGGGACCTTGGAGGTCATCTAGTCCAATCCCCTCCTTGAGCGGGAGACCTTATACCATTTTAGACAAATGGCTGCCCAATCTTTTCCTGAAAACCTGAGTGATGGAGCGCCCACAACTTCCAGGGTTGATGGTTGGAGAAGCTGACAAGGGGGTCAGCCGTGGGTTAGGCCATTGGGAGTGGCCGATGCCCCAGTTCGGCCTCTCAGACTGGTCTCCGGTTGTCCTTTAAGCCTCTCCAGAGACCGACGCAAACCTGTCCGTGTCTTTTTTGTTCTGCATCCTGCTTTTCTTGGACCCGAGAGAGCCCATTCTTCGGGGCTTCTGGCTTTCCTGGCATTTTAGCCTCTTGGGTATGTGTTCAGTGTCGGATGCCCGCAGGGGACCTTCCTGTGCAAAATCCCTTGAAGAATGCAGAGCAGCGCTTCCTGCCTTCTTACGCCCGTCTGATCTGGGGGTAGGAAAGAGCCCTGGGTGGGTTTCTTCCCTCTTCGTGGCCTTCAAAGCGGCGACTTAAGACAATAAGAGCCCCAGGTTTCTTGCAGGCCACACCAAGCATTGCTTCCCTGACTTGGCCGGTGATCCGTTTCCTCTCCCCGTTGTCGTCATCTTGACCGGGGTGGGGGTGGGGACGGACCAGCCCTTGCCACCTGGCTGGGCGGCCCACCACTGCCCACCCTCTGGTTTACAAAAACCTCCCTTTTCCTCCCGCTGAGAAGGAAGGGCAGGCCACGTCAGCCATCATGGTCTTGCTTGACCATATCTGGGGACAGTTCGTTTCTTCTCGGGCTTCGGGTCAAGGAAAGGGGAGAAGGATCAGAATGGAATTTAGGGGCGGGTGGCCACTCCAAGACAAAAGGGTAAAAATAGTATAGCTTGGTTGGTTGCAAATGTTTGTCTTTGGGGCCGTGAACCGTCGGAAGGTGAGTTGGGTCAGTCTTCTTTGGCCCTGATCCCCCGTTGACGTGAGTTGTTGTCGTTCGGACAATGAAATCCGCAAACGGCCCCCCTTCTGTGACTGAAGGCCGTGAATTAGGGGGCAACTTTGTTCAAGTATAAATGCTCTGAAGCAGTCTGCAGAATTAACAGAATAACAGAGTTCGGAGGGACCTCGGAAGTCTTCTATTCCAACCCCCTGCTCAAGCAGAAGACCCTGCGCCCTTCCAGACAAATGGCTGCCCAGTCTCCCTAAAGCTTTCTCTTCTGGAGCAGGAGATGCCGGTAGCTCTGTTAAATTCCTCTCTTTGAAATAAGTCACCACTAACCCATTGGAAAATGAACCAGATCCCAACTCTGGTCGGTGGTGTGTGTAGGGAGTGTACGGAGTCCCCGTGGCGTTCCAGCCACTGACCAGCCAATGGGTCCCGTGGAGGGAGGGAGGCGGCTTGAATTTCTGGTTGTGCAGATTTCTGATCCCTGGAGGAGGAACTAAAGGGGTGGGGGGAGTTCCTTGAGCAGAGCCAGAGTGCCACCTGGTGACCATCAGGATCTGGAAAGTTGGGTTTTTTTCAAGGTTGCTGTGGGCTGGGGAATTCTAGGAGTCGAAGTCCACCCATCTCCAAGCTGCCGAAAATTGTGAAGCGCTGCCCTTAACGCTGGCAAGGAGGCTGAGAGACGAGCCTTTTGCTCAGCTGATAAAAAAACAGCGTCCCTCTCTCTCTAGAGTTTGGGAACTCTGTTTCTGGACCCTCCTCCTCCCTTTCAGGTGCAGAATTACGTCGATCACGTCCGGGCCTTGACAGAAGCGCGGGATGCTCTGGCGGCAGAATACGAACGGGAAAACGAAGAGCTGAGGACGAAGTTCACCCAACTGCAGTTGGAACACGGTACTACCCACCCTCCGCTGCTTTCCAAAATTTTCCAGGCCGGAAGGGAACTTCCTTGCAAGAGAGGCTGTGCCTCCTTTGGGCTCTTGCAACGCAACCTCTCTCCCTTCCCATTCCTGCAGATAGAACAGAATAGGATAGAATTCTTGATTGGCTAAGTGTGATTGGACACGCAAGGAATTTGTCTTGGTGTGTACGCGCTCAGTGTACATAAAATAAAAGATACGTTCATCAAGATCGTATTGTAATGCAAGTCCGCAAGGTAGACATCACAAGGCTGTGATGTCACAGTGCATGGCCAGAGAGGACCCTCTCTCCTTCCTCCGCCCCCTCCTCTCTTTCTCCACCGGCCCATCACATCCATGTCTAGAGCTGACCCCTTGAGCGACAGTCGAGTCAAAGCACTTTCAAGCCGACACACTGAAGCGGAAGGGATGCAGCTCAAGCTTTTACTCTGCTTATCCTTTAAAACATGGCTTCATCCAAATGCAAAGCGATCTTTTGAAATGATAGGCTGCTTTTCCTTTAGGAGCAAAAAGTGGCATACAATTCTCCCTCCTCTCCAGGGAGGGAGGGAAGAGAGGAGGAGCAACAGAGGAGATTCTCCCCCCCCCCCCCCCCCTTTGCTAAGATAGCCGTCTATTACCTTGTGTTTCTCCCCAGAGTCTCAGCATAAGGAGGTGGCCGAGTTGCTGGCGCTGGAGGGCTTGGCCAGCATCATCCACAGCAGCCCCAGCGAGCAGGTTGCCTACTTGTTGGTAGAGAGGAGCACTCTGCTGGAGCAGATGGAGGCGCTGGAGCAGGAGCTGGGAGCCCCCCACTGCCTGGGGAGACCCTGCGCGGCTTCCCTACAAGTGCAGGTCTTTCCTGTTCTGTTCTGTTGGCTGTGAAATTGAATGCATGTCCTCGTTCGTTGCACTAGGAGGCTACCAAGGAGTTTGGGTCTCCAGTCTGGTCACACCAGCATTCCTGTTGCTAAATCGAGGGATGGTTAAGTCAGTTGCTAAAACCTTTAAAAACAAAAACCCCTTCTCTTTTGCTTCTCCCTCCCTGAAGGATGAATGGCATCTCTTCCACCCGAGGGTAGAGGAGGGACTGCACCAGCCACAACAATCCCTGCCCCACATCCAGGGGACGGTGAGCAAAGCATAAACATAAGAAAAATGTTGAGAAAAATATGGAAAAAAAGGCATCAGTCCAATCAGAGGGTATAAGATAATTCCTTAAAACAAATTGAGTTGGAACACGGGTTGCAACTCCAACAGAGAGCATACAGGTAGTCCTCGGATTACAGCCATTCGGTTTAGTGACCATTCAAAGTTACGATGGCAAAAGGGACTTAGGGCCGTTTTTCACCCTGACGACCGTTGCAGCCTCCCCGTGGCCATGGGATCAACGTTCGGATGCTTGGCAACTGACTCATATTTATGACGGTTGCAGGGTCCCGGGGTCACATATTCCTTTTTGCGACATTTGGTCAAGCAGAGTCAACGGGGAAGCCAGATTCACTTAATGACCATGTTCCTAACTGAACAACTGCAGTGATTCACTTCACAGCTGTGGCAAGAAAAGTCGTAAAATGGGGCAAAACTCACTTAATCAATGTAAGCAGAAATTTTGGACGTGAGTTGAGGACTACCTGTGTTTATTTAGGAGGTTCCTTCCAAGTCGCATTCCCCCCAAGAGCTGAAGGCGGGCCCTTCCTTTGTCTCAAGAGAGGCCCTCAGGAGGCAACCCTCCTATGTGGGGAGAGGCTGCCTGTTGCGTCTCTGGAGGAGCCTCCTTGCTCCTAGTCTGCATTGTGAGAACCTCTTAATCCAGGGTGATCTCCAACTTGGCAACTTTAAGCTTTGCTGGCTGAGGAATCCTGGGAGTTTGAAGTCCACAAGTCTTAAAGTTGCCATGGTTGGAGGCCTCTGCTCTAGCCCACTGTGACTAGAACAACGACGACGACAACAGGACGTTATGCGCCCCTGGCCGTCCTTCCTGCCCCCAGCTTCCCTCGCCAGAAGAGCCGGCCGGAGGGCACCCCGTCTGGGAAGAGGCCGAGCGAGGTTTGGAGGGAGCCCCAGACAGGCTTCGGAGCGCCCAAGGTGGGATCCCGGCGTTGAAGGAGGACCTGGGAGGAGCCGAGGGAGAGCGAGGGAAGCTGCCTGACTCGCCTGGTAGGTCCCGTGGCCTTCCTTCCTTCTTCTCCTTCTGGTCTTCTTGGAAGGCGACTCGGCTGGGGAATTCTGGGAGCTGAAGTCTCCAAATGGGCTGGGCTGGGCCGGGACTACAGTTCCCCAAACTTCCCTTGTTCTCTTGCTGGGAACTCCGGGCACAGGGAGTCCTCCAGTTACAACGGATCACTTAGTGATCGATGTTAACAATGGCACTGAAAAAAAATGACTGCTTTTCACACTTACGGCCGTCGCGGCCATCCCCCGTGGTCACATGATCAAAATTCAGGCGCTTGGCAACGGAGTCTTACTTAACGACGGTCGCCGTGTCCTGGGATCACATGATCCTCTTTGGCGACCTTCTGACAAGCAGAAGACCAATTCACTTAACGACCGAGTTACTAGCTTCACAACGGCACTTAACAACTGGGGCAAGAATGGTCGTAAAATGAGGGCAAAACTCACTTAGTTGCCTGTTGCTTAGCAACAGAACCTTTGGGCTGAATAGTGGTGGTGAGTCAAGGACTGGCTGCATATTTCTTTTTTTGAAAAGAAATCTCTCTGGCCAGGAGCTGAGATCTGCCAAGGAACGTTGGGCAAGGAGGAAGAAAAGGCCCAGCAGCCCGTTGAACCGTTGGTGAAATCTGCACTCCCCAGAGAACCCTTCTCGGCCCTGGACCCTGATTGCGGCAGTAAGCAGAGAGGCCCGGCTGGCAGGGGAACATGGGAGGTGGAATCCTCACCGCTTCAAGCTGCCACGGCCGAGAAGCCCCAGACTGAACTCAGCCTCCCCAAGTGACCTTCCGATTCCTTCTAGCTGCGTCCGAGCTGTGGAAGGCCAGGGAGCAGAACCTCTTGACAGATAGACTGCTGCTGTGCGACCGGCTTTGCTTTCCGGAGGCAGAGAGACAGGCCACTCTGGAGGGCTCGGTAGCCGGCAGAGGGGCAGCCAGCGACCTTGGAGGCTGCTTTAAGCATGTAGGCCACATCTCTTCTGTCTATCTCTCCCCCATCCCTTCCCATTCTCCTGGGAGGCTCTGCACATTCCCAACGGGTGCCTCCCGTTTGGATCCTCCCAGCAGCCCTTGGGGGGGAGCCCTGCATCGGTTGACCTTGAGGGGTCCTTGGTGGTCTCTGAGCCTGGCCGTTTTCTTGCAGACGTTTCATGACCCAACTGAGTTACATCATCAGTGCTAGGTGGCCTGTTCTTCACTAATCCCTGTTGTGTTCGGATGAATTTCTTCTCCTTCCATTTCCTCCTCCATTGAACCTGCAGGAGCTGCACAGCTACAAGTCAGAACTTCTTCGTCTCTACGGAGAGCTCCAGGTGTTGCAGGGAGCCGCAGAAGAGAGGGATTTCCTGCACCTGACTCACGAGAAGCTGCTGCACAAGAACGGGCGCCTTGAAGCCAAGGTGAGCTCCGTAGCCGGGCCGGCCAGGTGTGGATCATGTGCCCAGAACAAAGTTTTGTTCAGGAGAGTCTGCACTTTGACACGACAAAACTCGAAAGGGGCTGACTGTTCTTCCATAGAAGATGGTGCAAACTCAAAAAGGAGGTAAGGCACAACTATGATTGAGCCCAATGTTTCTGTTGCTAAGTGAGACCGTTGTTAAGTGAAGTTTGCCCCATTTAACCACCTTTCTTGCCACAGTTGTGAAGGGAACCACGGCAGTCGTTAAGTTAGTAACACTGTGGTTAAGTGAATCTGGCTTCCCCCTTGACTTCGCTGGTCAGACCGTCGCAAAAGGGGATCACATGACCCCAGGACTCTGCGACCGTCATAAATGTGAGTCAGTTGCCAAGCGCCTAGTCATGTGCAAAGTTGAAAAATTGTCATGTCACTTTTTTCAGTGCTGTTGTAACTTTGAATGGTCACTAAATGTAAGGTTTTAAATCGGGGTCTACCTCTAAAGTAGTAATCCAGATTCAGTGCTACCAGCCACCAAATTTTATGAAAGACTGATCAAAAGGATGATTTTGTGCAGATAAATACAAACATTTTGTATGCAAAATGCAAAAACGTTGTAAAATTGGGCATGACTCACTTACGGCCACCTCACTTAGCGACAGATGTTGTGGTCGTAAGTTGAGAACCACCTGTACATTCAACCCAAGACAAACGTGCCACTTTTTTCCAATGAAAACACAGGCGATGTAATTCAGTTCAACACACTCTGTGTTTGCTTAAATCTAAATTTAATAAATTTATTTGAAGAACGATCCATTTAATAGGTTGTTAATAATTTATTAAATACATTTATTTAATAAGATTAAGAAATCAATCCATTTAAAAATAAAATCCGCAGGTGTCGGAGCTCTCCCACGAATGCGAGCGGCTGAACCAGCGTATCCTGAGGGAGAGGAAGGAGGAGGAGGGAGCTTTGGCAGGCAGACTCTCGTGCCCGGAATTTCCAGCCAGGGGGCAGGCTTATGGAGATCAGGTCCTGAACCAGGGAGGAGATGGAGAGCCAGTGGGGTAATTGGAACCCTCGACAGCCGGGGTTGTTTTGAGATTGGAACCTTCAAATACTTTAAAAGAAATTTATGTTTCCAGTGAAGATTCCCAGAGCTAAATCAGAAGGAAACAATTACACTTCTGACCAGCATAAACGTCCGTCTTAGGGCAGGGCTGGTCCAGCCTTGGCAACTTTTGAGATTTGGGGACTGGCTGGCTGGGGAATTCTGGGAGTTGCACGTCTACAAGTCTTAGGAACTTGATGGATACGCCGAGTCTCACCCGTTTAGCACAGGCCTTAAAAATTGAATTTTTAGTCACAATTTGTCATCCACCCCCATACCTGAAAAGGCTCCCAAGTGTCAAGAGATCTTACCTGGGCGCTGAGTTCGAAAGACAGGACATGCCAGGAAGAGAGGGGTCGGAGGGAGAAGGGAAAAATACCCCCAGGCATCAACTTAACATCTGAAAAAAAAGATTCGGGAAGCAGCCGGATCTTTCGGGTTCTCCGAAGAGCAGGGCTGGGGGTTTTCTGAGAGGGGAGAGAAGGAACTAAGGCCCCCCTGCCCTCATTTTGTGAATTTCAGAAGCCTGAGCTGGAGGAGGTGGGGAGGGGGACCCTCCCCCTTTCTGATGTCACCCACTGACATGGTGTCTGGCCTGGTGGGTCCAGGAGGTGCCACTCGCCCTAAACAGCAGGGCTGCTGCAGGCACCCCTCTTCCTCCGTCCTCACGAAAGAGACCCCCAGAACGAGGACCAAGGCACGGGCCGCTCCAAAGAGCTCGGGCTGTCTGGGGGGGGGGGGGGGCCTGGGCTTGTGGCGGGGGGTGGGTGGGGGTGTAGCACCTTTCCCCCTTTTCTCCCTCTGCAAAGTCTCTCCTGCCACAAAGAGGAAGGCGGGATTTTAAAACCTGCCTCCATATTTGTTGCTGCCGCTGGGACTACAGTTCCCAGGATTCCAGCCAGCATCGTCCCCGTCCCCGTCCCCCGCCCCCCCCCAGGCGTTAACCCACCTTAGCCCATTATATGGCTGCCCATTCACTCTCAGCCACTCTGGGCGGCTTATTACATTTTTTTAAAAAAAAAACCCAGGATAAAAAGACTAAATCAATACCCCCCCTCCTTCCTGGTGTCAGCAATCTATCAAACGAGCCACTCGATGGGCTCCATCCCAGCCTGGGATGCTCAGGCCTGCTGGCAAAACCAGTTCTTGTGGAAGAGTGTCAAAATAAGGGCCTGTCTTAATCTCCCACAGGGAGGGAGCCACCACGGAGAAGGCCCTTCTTCTGGGCCCTGCCAGTTGGCCCTCCTTAAGAGAGGGGACCCATAACCTCTCCTGTCTGGGGGGGGTGGGTGTTCTTCAGATAACCCTAGCCATGTAGGGCTTGAAAGGTGACAACCGGCACCTGGAACTGTCCCCGGAAGCCGATTGGCAGCCAGCACAGCTCCCGCGGGGATCATCCTTGTGGTTTAGCGGCCGACCATACGGCGTGATGCTCCCTTTCTCTTCGTTCCCCCATCCCATCCCCCATCCTCTGACCCACAGCCTTCGTTTGTCCGAAGCCAGCCAGATGGGAGAGCTGGGGAAGCCGAGCCGGGCCAAGCAGGAAGAGGAGGGTCCCTCCTTCCTGAAGGAGATTCTGGCCGTGCAGCATCAGCTGAGCGCCCACCGAGAGAGGCACAGTGCTCCGGCTCAGCCCTGCCCGCCCCGGCCTGCCCTGGGAAGCGCCGGTGGGGACACAGAGCAGGTGCAGAGGAGGGGGCCACCCCGTGGGGAAGGGGCTTCCACAACGAGAGCCCCGTGCTGTCCTTTCTTTACCACCTCCCCTCTGCACGCAGGGACCCCCCCACAAGGGAGCCCTGCAGCCGCAGGAAGAGCCCCCGGGGCCACCTTGGGGCCCCCAGCAGGCGCCGAGCTCCGTCGGTTCCACCAAGAAGCAGCTGAGGCTGGAACAGGAGAGGTGCTTGGAACTCAGGCTACAGAATCTGCAGCTGCAGCAGGAAAACCTTAAGGTGGGCTGCTGGGGAGGGGGGTGCCTGGCGGAGGAGGGGTGGGGGGGCTCCCTTGCAGGTTTCTGTGGTCACTCCGTCAGGGAGAAGCCTCTGAGGATGCCCAGCACGGTTAGGACGGTTCAGTTCGGGTGGAGGACTGATGATGTTCTCTAGTTGGGTCCTGAAAGGTCTTCAAGGAAAGAGCCCAGCTGGAGAGAGCTCATCAGGCTTCGGGAGCCCCTCCAGCCGCCTCTCCCGGGGGGGCCCTCCGAGGGCCTCGACCCCACGGGTGCCCCTTCCTCTTCAGATCCAGGCCGAGCTGAGGGATGCTCAGGTGAAGGTGCTGGAGACCTCCAAGGCCTGCAGGGCTCTGGCCTCGCAGGGGGAGCTGAGCCAGCAGAAGGCGAAGGAACTCGAGCTGCAGCTCCTCCAGCAGACCCAGGCCGCCAAGCAGCAGAGCCGCCTGCGGGAGCAGCTGACCCAGGAGAGCCAGCGAGCCGCCCAGGCCGAGAAAAGGGTCAGTGGCCCCAGCGCACTTCGGCCCTTTAACCCACGGTCGTAAGTCGAGGACTGCCTGCACCGATTCCTTTGCCCGCTAGGGACATTCCTCCTTTTTAAAAACGGGCCCCTGTTGCTGCAGAACTGAGACCAGATCCCGCTTTTGGGGGGGGGGGAGAGGAGGGGCATCTCCCCTAAAATCAGGGCTTCGGCATCCCTGTGTCCTTCCCAGGCGCAGGAATTGGAGCAGATGCTGCAGGAGAGCCAGCAGCTGTCGGAGACCCAGGCCGCCCTGGGCAGGAGGCAGCTGGAGGAGGAGGCCAGGGAGGCCAGAGCCAAGGAGGCCGAAGCCCGGCGGTCTCTGCAGGAGGAACAGAAGATGCGGTAGGAGAACACCCCACCCCCACGGCCAGGCTTTTCTTTTTCCTTTGCCCCCTTTTGGGGGGAGGGTTTGGGGGTCCAGCTGGGAAAAGAGTCGACTTGCCTCTCAGGGCAAAATACCAGAGACAGGAGGGGCTGGAGGGACTGAGACTGGGAGGGAGGGAGGGATGAATGGAAGGAAGGAAGGAAGGAAGGAAGGAAGGAAGGAAGGAAGGAAGGA
>WNWU01000359.1:316382-351151 GCA_012654045.1 Ptyas mucosa | reverse complement strand
GAAGGAAGGAAGGAAGGAAGGAAGGAAGGAAGGAAGGAAGGAAGGAAAGAAATGACCAAAGGGAGGGAGTTTTTTTGGGGCCCCCACCCCAAGCCCCTTCCCTCCCTCATTCCCAGAGTCCAGCTTTTGGAGGGGGAGAACCAGCAGCTGCAGGACCGGAGCCTCCAGCTGAGCCTGCAGGTGGGGATCCTGGAACGCGCCCTGCGCACCATCCACGTCCACAGCTTGCAGGTAAGCTGGCCCGGCCCCCTCCTCGTCTCCGCAGTCCCTGTTTGTTACCCCTCTCCGAAGCTCAGCAGGGATGGGAGACCACAAAGAGGTCTCCCGAGAGCAGAGGGCTTGCGGTCTGCGCCTGCCAGGAGACGGGGAGAGCCCGAATGTCTCACGGGTGGATCAGGCCCCCTTTGCAGGGCTCAAAACAACGGCCTTTCGGGTGCGGTTGTGGGTGTTGTGTTCAATATTGCAGCCTTCTCTCCGCAGGAGCTCAAAAGCCTCGGCTTCCCCGAATGCCCGCTGCAGAGGAAGCTCCTGCCCTTCCCCGGCTTCAGGTACCGCCCCAGGCAGCTGTGTCCGTGAAGTGGCAGGGACAGCCGGGACGGGACACCGACGCCATGCGCTCCACTCCCTCCCCCCCGCAGCAGCCAGGGTGGCACGGCCGGCCCTCCTTGGCAACCCCCCCCTTCCCCAGAAGCCTCAGTTTCCCCCTGGAGGTTCTTATCATTTCAGGCTCCTGCCTTTGGGCCACGCGAGGCAGGGGAGCAGAAAAATAAAAGCAGAGCCCTAAAATCCGACACAGGGAGAGTAAATCATTGCGGAGGTTGGCAGAAGGGGAGTCGGCACTCTGTGGGGAGGGGCCCGAGAAACCGAAGGGCCCCAAGAGGGTCACTTCAGGCCATCCGGGCCCCCAGGGCCCTCAAAGCAGGCCTGGCAAACGGGGGCAAGCGGGGGAGGTCTCTCGATGGGGGCACCAGGTGCTTCTGAAATCCTCTTTCATTGGGATAGAGTCCGGATGCTCCATTGGAGCAGTTTGAACGGGGAGGGGGGAGCCACCCGGACGGCGACGCTCCAAGGGGACCCAGCAAGCTAAGCGGAGCCTCCCTGTCTAGGAGCAGTCTACTTTCGAAGAGCAGTTAGAACTGTCTTTGGGACTCTCTTTATGGCTGCTTCTAATCTACTGTCTCTAAAGCCAAGATGGAGCTGAAGTCGGGCCTTTCCCTTTCAGCTTCTCGGTCACCAGGCTTTCGGACCCCTTTCGCCAAGCCCTGAAAGACGGGCAGCCCGTGGATCCCGGGCAAAAGGCCCTGCTCTCCCCTCTGGCCTTCCAGAGCTCCGGCATCGGCTACCTGAACGTCTCTGTCCCCAGAAAGCCGGCCGACTTCCGCGAAGACCAGCCTGGCCACCCCGTCGGCTGAAGGGCCCCGGCTGACGGAGAGCAAGCGCCTGGAAGCCTCTTCCCGTCCGCTCTACACCGGGCTGCCTTCTGAGATGGACTGGCTGGGTGGGGGGGTGGATGTCAAGTGTATTTTTTAAACAATAATTATTTGTTTCTACAACTGTGGCCCTCTGAGTCCAGTTTGTGCCCTGGAGTGATTGAGAGGGAGGGCGGGAGGGAACGGAGGGAGGAAGGAAGGAAGAAAAGGGAGGGAGGGAGGAAGAAGGAAAGGAAAGAAGGGAGGAAGAAAGGAAGAAAGGAAGAAGAAAAGGGAGGAAAAAGGGAAAGGAGGGCGGGAGGGAGGGAGGGAGGAAGAACAGAAGGAGAGGAGGAAGAGAAGGGAGGGAGGAAGGAAGGAAAGAGGAAGAAGAGGGAAGGAGGAAGAAAGGTGGGGGAGGGAGGAAGGAAGAAGGGAAGAGGAGGAAGAAAGGAAGGAAGAGGGGGAAGGGAAGGAAGGAGGAAAGAAGGAGAAAGAAAAAGGAAGGAAGGAGGAAAAGAAAATGTCCAGAGACCATCTGTTCTTGAGTGAGGCTTAAAACATAATTTTTATTGGGGAAATCGTGGCCGTCGATGCCCTTTTTTTCCTCTCTTAATATTTGGAAATAGAGTTTTGCACGAGGAAGCCGCCTGCACCATGTCCGTGAAGCCCAGCCGAACCAGCAGGCGAATTAACTTCAGGCTGTAAATCGACTCTCGCTGAAGGAGCTGCGCATGCGCCCCAGCGAAGCGGCCCTTCATCGCGCCTTTCCGCTTCCGGGTCAGAGGGGGTCGCCATGGCGGTGCTGGCTTCCAACCCCAACAACCCCGTGGTCTTCTTCGATGTCACCATCGGCGGGCAGGTAGGTCTCGGGCGAAGGCAGCGGGGCCGGGAGGGAGAGCCGGGCTTCGGCCCCTGACGCCTCTGTCTCTCCGCAGGAGGTGGGCCGCATGAAGGTGGAGCTCTTCGGCGACGTGGTACCCAAGACGGCCGAGAACTTCAGGTGAGGGAGCCGGCGGGAAAGCGGGAGCCATAGAGAAGGGAGGCCAGAGCGGCAGCACGCCACAGAGCGGACCGTCCTAGAGCGCCACTCCTTTAACAGCTGGCTGGGGATGATGGGCGCAGGGAGATTAAAGACAAAACTCTCAGGGGAAAGGGATTCCCAAGCCTTTTCCTGGTGGAAGAGGGAGAGCTCACCCCCCACCCTGCTCCGAGCTCAGAGGCGTCCCTTTCCTGCGGAACTCCCCACCACTTGGTTGCCCCATTATCTTGATGACATATAGCTAGTCCTCTACTTACAACTGTTCGTTTAATGACCGTTACTAAAAAAAAAGACATGACTGTCTTTCACCCTTACAACTGATCATCTCCCTGATCACGTGATCAAAATTCAGATGCTTAACCGCTGACTCACATTTATGACGGTCGCAGCGTCTCGGGGCCACATGATCCCCTCTTGCAATCTCCTGACAAGCAAAGTCAATGGGGGAAGCCGGAGTCGCTTAATGACCGTAGGGTTCATTTAACAACTGCGACAAGGAAGGTCGTAAGGTGGGGGGCAAAACTCACTCAGCAACATACAATTTTGGGCTCAGTTGTGAGCGTAAAATTGAGGACTCCCTGTATGGAAAGTCTTATTCAGAGCTGCCTGTCCTCTCTTTCCCAATGACCCAGGGAGTTCCTTTGCTGAATTCAACTCTCTCCCTCTGGATAAGCAGCCTCTCTGCGTCCCAGTTTAACCTGCAGCCTTTTCTTTTTTCCTTTTTCTTTCCAGGCAATTTTGCACGGGGGAATTCAGGTAGGTCAATTCTTTTGATCTTTCAATTTAAAAAACTGACTGATTTGATTGAGCTGGAAGACTGTCGGCACAGGATGAGAAAAAGGACAATACCTAACTTTGTATTTTATACTTTATGTATTTATTTAGCCAAGTGTGGTTTTGACATACAAGGAATTTGTCTCAGGCACAGAAGCACTCAATGTACTTGCAAAACAACAATATAATTATAATAACAACACGAAAGTATACAGCCAATAAAAGGTGGAAGTAAAAAAAAAATAAAGGGATCAATAAAAATAATATTAATAGGCTTGTGAAGAGAATTGCTGCCCCTCTCTGTCCTTTTGTCCTTGGACCACACTTTCACCTGAGGAAATTAGCCAATTTTAAAGAGTTCAAAGGGATGACTTGACACTGTGATTTCAGAACAAAACAGTGAGAAATGACAGGTGGCGAGTTGGGGTGTTGTCTCTTTGGGCCCAGAGAAATCTCGGTCACTGGCTATTGTGGCATCTCCCAATTTCTGACTGCTTGTTTTTTTCTCCTGCAGGAAAGATGGTGTTCCCATCGGTTACAAAGGCAGCACTTTTCACAGGTAGGTTGGCCTTTGGGCTCTGAAAGGCTAGTTTTTTTTCACACGCACCCTTCCCCCAAATCTGGGGCTGAAGGAATCCAGCATTTAGAGAGGGTGCTTCAAATGAGTTTGAATTACTTTGTAAACCCGTCAGCCACCCCAATCTTGGGTGGCCTTTAAGCTAAACTGTGCAGTGTTTAAAACTGAGTCCCTTGAGGCGTTATTTTGTAAGCCATCCAGAATTGCATCCACGGGCATATAAGCTTAATATATAAAATAACGTAAGTAAGTGTTAAGCGGAGGAGAGTTGTGCTGCCTTCCCCAGGACTGGAACTACGATTCCCAAAATGGCCCAGTTGGTTGGGGTTTCTGAGCATTAGGATCTCCATAAAGGAACCTGTTTTAGAGGCGCTAAGAATCAGTTCAGCATCCCCGCTGAGTTGTTCAACATTTCGCTGGTTTTCCTGCTCATTGCTGAGCAATGGAGCTGGTCCTTTGAGGGCAACTCTATGATTTTCTAATCCTTCTTACAGCGCATTAAAAATGCAAGAAGCCCACCAGTTTACCACTAATGAATGAAACTTGGGAGGGGGTCCTCTAAACCCTGGATTTGTTTCTCTCGGTGGTTGTAATGCCTCCAAGGTCCCTTCCAACTCGGTCATTCTGCTCCACTTAAGTGAAGCATAGGTGGAAAAGAATCCTGTTCCAGGGTTTAACAACCCATTTGTGAACTTCCCAAGCTGGTGTTTTCAGCGTAGCTGTGGGAATCCCTCAACCTCGTAATATTTGTCTTTTCCTTTCTAAGGGTTATAAAGGACTTCATGATCCAAGGAGGCGATTTTGTAAACGTAGGTACTTCGAAGCTCTTTCACGGAAGGGAAAATGGGCATTTGACTTGGAACTGGAGTTTTGCAACTTGAATACAAATTTGCCAAACTCATTTATGCAGATGAGATTGGAAGTTACCCAACCAAAGGAGCTGGATTTGCACACTGGCACCCTCCTTCAGAAACCCCCGAGCTAAATTTCTCAGGAAAACTTAAATGTTCAGGCTAAACCAGGAAGTGGTTGTTCTAAACTTCTCCTTTCCTTGATTCTGTTTAACTTCCACATCTCGGAAGTGGAGGCAATTGCAAACTGAACTCCTTCACTCTGAGGTTTTGCTGGCAAGATCAAAAACTTGTAGGGAGGGAAATGCCTTGGGGGGGTGTGTGTGCGCTAATTTGTAATGCAGTATATCAAAGGAATAAGGAAGGAGGGATTGCAGAGGTGTAAATGTCCTTGCCAATCGTACTGGTGCAGTTATAATGTCATTTAAAAAAAAGGTCATTAGAGCAGGCTTATTCCAGATAAGTGGTTTTATATCTGTTTGCCAAGGGAACTGTCCATAGTTCATGAGGCCTCCCTTCCCTCTTCTCTCCCTCCTTTCCTTCCCTTTCTCTTCCTTTTTTCACCACCCTTCCCTCCCTCCCTCCACCTTTTCTCTCAATAGGGAGATGGCACTGGAGTGGCCAGCATCTATCGGGGACCGTTTGCTGATGAGAACTTCAAGCTGAAACACTCGGCGCCCGGCTTGCTCTCCATGGTAAAGAAGTTGGCTCTGAGCCTTCCTCCCGGATCCTTTCAGTGACTCACAGCCTGAATACAGATTCGTATTGGGGCGTGCTTAGGAGAGCCCAGTGGGAGAGCCACTGGGGTGGGTGATTGAAGACCACCCCCTCCACCTGGCTGTGCATCAGGAAAGGCAGGGATCGAGAGCGCTTCCCTTCCTCCTGGGCTTCTACCTGGCCCAAAAGTTGAGGGTTCATCTGGATTGGTGCCTGGGAGGAAAGGGTTAACCCCAGCCCCTCCCCCCCTGTGGTGATTTATAGGCCTTGCTCAGTTTTGGCAGACAAACAGGGGCCAGGCTCAGGAGGGCTAGTGGGGAGGAGGTTTGTCCTTGATGAGGCTGCAGGAAGTCCATCAACCCAACTATGGGTCTTGCATAGTTCCCAGGGCAATGTTGAATTGGAGACCCTCCAAATGAAGAAACTTTTGAATTCTCTCCCCCACGCTGGGGGAAGAGCCTGGAATGGCCGGGGAAGAGGTCCTCCTCCTCACCTGCCCCTTTCCTCTTTCCCTGCAGGCCAACAGCGGTCCCAGCACCAATGGCTGCCAGTTCTTCATCACCTGCTCCAAGTGCGATTGGCTGGATGGGAAACACGTGGTTTTCGGTGAGTCACTGCTGGCTGGGTGGAGGCCAGGGACCCTGCTGCACCCCACCCCCGTTAGCTTGGGTGTGCCTACCCTGATGATCTTTACCCCCGCCCCAAATTCGCGGCAGATCTGCCCTGGAAAATTCCCATTTTCTGGGCTTCCCAAAATGCTTGTCTCTGAGTCCGTCCGTCCGTCCTGCTTGCTGCCTCAGGATCCCCAATAGGTTGAGAGAGCAGCGTGGGGAATTCTGGGAGTCGAAGCCCACAAATCTTAAAAGTTGTCAAGGCTGGAACCCAATCCCCCCCCCCCTCCCGCCCTAGCCTCTCTGCTTCCTTCTCATTCTCCCCTTCAAAGGTTAAAAAGCACACCAGCATAGCTCTTCCTTGCCTAAGGAATTCAGTAAATGCTTGCTCTTTTCTTCTCACCTGACAGGTAAAATAATTGACGGGCTTCTAGTCATGAGGAAAATTGAGGTAAGTCGTGCTTGTCTCTGGGCTTGGGATGAAACTTTGCCATCCAAGAAACCACATAAAAATTAGGCGGTTTCGCTTTCTAGAGGAAACACTATTTTAATTTGCTCTTCCAGCCCGAGGCTTCTCAGACTCTCCCATCCTGCCCTTCGAGGTTCAAATCCTGCCCAGGCAGCTCAGAAGAGCAACAGGTGGTGTAGAGCCCCTGGTGGTGTCCATGCCCCCAAAAGGTGTCATCTGGCAGCCTTTCTCTCTCCTGGCTGTTTCTGTCTGAGAAAGTGAGAGAAGATGAATGTCAGGGTCCCGAGTGCTCTCTGAGCTTGGTGGTTTTCTTGCAGACGTTTCATGACCCAACTAGGGAACCTCATAAATGCTAGAGGGGGGGTGGGGGGGGGGGGGTTGGGGAGGAGGAGGACCGTGGGGTCCTTGGTGCTCTGGTTTTCTTGCAGACGTTTTATGACCCAACTAGGGAACATGATCAGTGCTAGTAAGGAATGGGATTTGCTCTCTGTTTATTTAGCTGTGTACTGAAACTTCTGCAAGAAAACCACCCAGGTTAGAGAGCGCCAAGGATTCCACAGTTCAACCCCGAGCTACAAATATTCTCCTTTATGTGTACCAAATATAAGTTCTAGGCAGGCTGCAAGAGAGCCTCTTTACCCAGGTAATGGCTATCTGGGCCCGGTTGCTGCTGCTCTTTCTCCTTTCTGGATAGCTGCTCACCCGCTTTGTGCTTCCTGCAGAACGTGCCCACCGGGCCGAATAACAAACCGAAACTCCCCGTGGTGATTGCCCAGTGTGGAGAAATGTAGGTAGGTGTTACCATAGTTTCTGCAACTGAAATAGCCTCCAAAATGCTCCTTGGGAAGGTGGGGGAAGGGGATCCCTGGGCAAGATGGGAGGGTCTACGCCTGGGATGTCCGATCTTGGCAACTTTAAGACCTGTGGACTTCAACTCCCAGAATTCCCCAGCCAGCATGGTTGTTTTCTTGCAGGCGTTTCACGACCCAACTAGGTAACATCATCAGTGCTAATGGCTGGCTGGGGAATTCTGGGAACTCAAAGTCCGCAGGTCTTAAAACTTGCCAAGGTTGGACCACCTTGGTCTACACATAGCATTTCTATGTGTCTGCGGTGCAGGTCAAAACCGTAGCCATGTTTCTTGCCCCTGGCGTGGAGGATTGGCAATTCATGTGGCCTCTCAGCTGCAAAGAGCTGCTGAAAGAGGATTTGAACACGGAACCCCGCTTAGGGAGCAAAGCATGCAAGTTTCCTTATGGTGTAGCTTGGCACAAAGTTCTTGCTCTCTAGAAGGCAGGAGACGGTGACGGAAGCTGCTCTGTGTCTGGGACCCTCCTTCTCCACACCAAGTGGGCCACCGCTTAAGAGGAGGCAGCCAATGCCGGCCCTGCCCCAGATTCTGCATCAGCTTCAAATCTGGAGAAAATTTAGTACTGGGGACTAATTGTTCGCCTCTTTCCTGATTTCAGGTTGGGTTTTTTTTCTTCATCCGGGGATGCCAAGCAGTTCCTGACCGCTCATCCTTCATCCCACATTCCATGTGTGTCTATCGTCCCCCCCTTTTTTGTAAATAAAGAGATTTTCTTAAAATGTTTGTCCATCATCATGCCTCAAGGAAGGACCACACAGGTCTGCGGTCCTGGAAAAGGAGGGTGCATTTTGCAGGAAGGTGGGGATGCGGGTAGCCGTTACGGCCCTTTATGTCTTTACGTCTTTTCTCTCTCACTGCTGCCTTCCCTCTTTCTCCTCCTGAGCCTTCCAGATCTCCCTGCTGGGTTTGGCCCTGGTTTGTGGCTCCCAGGAACCAAGTAACGGTGAGCCACATGCGGCATCTCTGACTAAAGGCTGCTGCAGGGCAGGAAGATTGCAACTGAGTCAGCCTGGATGCCAAGCTCCTAAAATAGGGAGGGCCACTCCATCATCCTCTTCCAGCAGGCAGACCTTGGAGATTGACAGATGCCTATTAGGGGTTCCAGGAATAGGCGGGGGGGGGGGGGGAGATAAAACTTTACACCCCCACCCCCACGTGCATTTCAAAGCTGCTGGTCCAAGCAAATGGAAGCGCAGGCCGTTTGCCCAGGAGCCTCTTGGCCAAGGGCGCCGGTGGGCGGTCGCTGAGGGTGGCAGGCAGGTGCCCGGCTTCCCGGGGATCGACGTGGAAGGAGAGCGGCCGAGGGCTGCACAAATGACCTTGAGGCGGCCCGCTTTCGAAGTACCAAAGTTGCTCCAGCCAGGCTCGAGCCGGGCAGAGCGGGCGATGGGAGAGGAGGGCGCCGATCCCGGGCAGCGTGGCGAACGGTAGAGCCGGCTGGGGATCGCAAGGGTTGCGGTTCCTCGGGGGCCCGGCTTGCGGGAGGGCTGCCCCGCTCACTGGAGGCTGCAGCGGGGGACTCCGACGGGGGGGGGGGAATCCCGGGGCCGCCCCGCGCGGCTCCCCGACCACGTGCGCCTCGGACGGGCCAGCCCGGGAAGGGAACTTCCTGGCCCGCTACTCCCAGGGGGGCGGGGCGCCCGGGCGCCGGGCCAATCAGGAGCCCCGCGAGGGGGCAAGCCCGCATGGACGGGCACGCCCTTTCTGCGGGGGGAGGGACACGTCGAAGGAGCCAACCAATAGGACGGCGTGGATTCTGACGGGCGGCGGACCCGAGCCAACGAGGCGCCGGTGATCACCTCGGGCCGCCGTTGCGGCTCAATCGGGCCGCGCGGCGCCTGACGGGCAGCGCGTGGTGGCCAATGAGCGCCGGGCGGGGGGCGGCGCTTGAGGGGTGGCTAGTGAGTGCGCGCCGCCATTGTGGCCAGTTCGATCGGTATCGGGAGCGGAGAGCGGAGCCCAGCGAGCCCGGAGCAAGGGAGCAGCCCCCCCCGCCCACGGCCGGCCCCCGAGTCACCATCAACACCGCGCGGGAGGCGGCGCTGCTGCTGCGAAAGCCAGTCACCACCACCGTCCACCGACAGCCAGCGACGCCATGAGCAGCGAGGCCGAGACCCAGGCGCCCCCCTCCGCCGCCACTCTGGCGGCCCCGGCGGCCGCCCCGCCCGCGGCGGCCCCGTTGGCGTCGCCCACGGGCCCCTCCCCGGCCGTCGCGGATGCCAAGCCCAGCAACGGCGGCAACAGCAGCGGCGGAGGCGGCGGCAACGGAACCAACGGCGGCCTGGGCTTGGCGGCGCCCCCCGCCGGCGGGGACAAGAAGGTCATCGGTGAGGGAAAAAGGGGGGGAGAGAAAGCGGCGTGCGCGTGCGCGTGAGGGGAGGGTGGGCGGGCCCTCGGGCGGCGCGTGCCGTCTTCCCTCAGTTTTCCCCTCTCCCTCCCTTCCCCCTCGCGCACGTCCCGCCGTCCCGCCCGCTGATTGGCCGCTCTCGCCCTCCCTCGCTTCCCCGATTGGCTCGCCCACTTCTCCCTTCTATTCCCATTCCTCACCCACCCACCCTGCTTTAGGCGCGCGCCGCGGCCGTTTTGAGGCGGTTCGCGCTCTTCAGCGCGCCTGCGCCTAGTGTGGCGGGAGGGGGGGTGAGGGGAAAAAGCGCGTGGGAGGGGGCGGGGCCGAGGCTGGCCAAGATGTCCGCCGCGCGCGGAACCCTTTTTTTTGCGCGTGCGCGGCCCTTGGCCCGGCTCGAACGTGGTCAGTTGGGGGTTCGGGTCGTCAGGCGGGAGTGGCGGGCGGGGGGCGAGCACAGAAGCCCCTCCCGGCCCTGCCGCCTGTTCCCCACGGCCAGAGGCGCCGGTTCCCACCTCCTTCCTTTGTCTGCTTACTGACATGCGCGCTGGGGGCCTGCCTGGGGAAAGGGGGGGCTTTGCAATGGCCCCCCTTGGCTGGTCTGCTGGGGAAGGGGCGTTGGGGGGGGCTGCTGCTGTTGGCAAAGGAAGGCGTCAGCTGTTGGCTGTGCGGAGCAGATGGCTGCCAGGGAGGGGAGGGGGAGATGGGCAGGCAACCCCCCCCCTCCGCCCTGGTTTGATTTGGTTTCCCTTGCTTGCCTTGGCAGAGCCTGCCTGCAGGAGCTGAGCCCCCATTTGGCCCCCAGGAATCCTTCCCTCCCCGCTCAGGCTGGGGCTTTGGGCGGAGCAAAGGTGCTAGGGTGCCCCCCTGTAGCATAAGAAGGCGTTAAAATTCAACATATCGTTAATATGCCCTTAATATATACCATTTACAATACAGGGAGTCCTTGACTTCCAACACTTCACTTAGTGACCATTTCAAGTTACAGTGACACTGAAAAAAGTGACTTAGAACTGGTTTTCACATGACCGTTGCAGCATCCCCATGGTCACCTCAAAACACTCTGGGCAACTGGATCATATTTATGACGGTTGCTGTGTTCCAAAGTCACATGATCCCCTTTTGCAACCTTTTGACAAGCAAAATCAATGGGGGAGCCAGATTCATTTTAACAAGCCTGTTACTAACTTACAACTGCAGTGATTCACGTAACAACTGTGGCAAGAAAGGTCGTAAAATGAGGCAAAACTCTGTTAAACATCTCACAAAAACAAAAATTTTGGGTTTGATTGTGGTCGCAAGTCAAGGACTACCTGTACATACAAGCAACAAAGTAATGTAAGATACCAATAGGAGAAGGTAGTAGGAAAGATGAGGAGGATAATAGAGGATATACAACTAATGTACCATCAATCTATCTATCTATCTATCTATCACTTAATAGAGTCAGTGGCGCTGCTTCTTTCTCTGTGGTTTTGGCCAGGAACAAAATCCCAGCGCCTTGGGCTAAATGCCTCTGGAGCTTCTCAATCATCCAGGTCCTGATTGTCCAAAAAGTGCTTCCCCCACCCCCCAAAAAGGCAGCTGGACTTTCTTGGTGCTTTCTTTGAGAATGTTCTGAACTGAAGAAGCTTCTTGGATGAGAACATTTTGAAAGAAAGCATCAAGAAAGTCCAGCTGCCTTCAGGGGTGTGGGGGAGAGCACCTTTGGGACACTGGAGGTGCTGGTTCATTATGACCTCTGTGTGGGAAACCTTTCAGGCTTCCTGTGATTTTTCTCTGCAGTTTTAGCAGTAGCTTCTCCTTGCAAGTCAGGAGAGTTCTTTGTCTGGGGCTTTGGGATGAAATTCCTCTGGCTGCCAGTATGAAAACAAGCCTTTGAATCTAGGATAGGGAAATCTCTGCTAGATAAGGGCCTATTATACAGTGGGGCTTTTAGGTGGGAAGTCCAAATCAAGAGGGACGGAGGTCTTGAGCTGGGCTGGTTCTTAACCTGTCTTGCACCTTTTTTCTTTTGCAGCAACGAAGGTTTTGGGGACAGTGAAATGGTTCAACGTAAGGAATGGCTATGGCTTCATCAACAGGTGAGGTGACCAGGGCTGTGTGTGTCTTGTTACAACTGCTTGGGAGTGAAGTCAGAGTTATTACTTTCAGTTTGTAGCTATCGTCTATTGATTTAGACACGCACATGATGTCCTACCAGGTGTGTTGGACTGTTAGTTCCCACCCTCCCTGGCCAGATGACCTGTCGGGCACCTGGGTGGCAGCTGGTCCGGTCTAGAAGCTGACAATAAGTATGCATCCCCATTCTTAGGGTTACAAACGGTGAGCCTTTCTTGCGTGGAAGGGAGCGGATGGCCCTTCCAATAAGCAGAGAGAGGCTTGCAACAGTTGTCGCGCACACAAAAGGTGGTTCCGGTTACTTGATTCAAATTTCTGTTGAAATCCCTATTGTGCCCACTCTGACGACTGCATTCAAGTTCTGCATCCAGTTAATCATGCATTCTTTGGATTCTGAGTCAGACTTTACCAGCACTCTACAAATAATGCCCAATAAATGTTCTGGAATGTAACATTTTAACATTCAGTCAAGTTCTGGGCGTTTCCATTATTTTTATAGTCCTCTCAAAACCGCTACGTATTTTAAGGTGCTGAGAAGGTCCTTCACCTTTGCACAGCTGGACCGCCCATTCTCCCTGGGCAGGAGGTTTAAATTGTGTGTCCCAACTGTGGCAGTTCCCATGTGGAAGTGCACCAGCTGGCAAAATGTTTTGCTGGAAAGGTTGAGATTTCCCACCTGATTGCAGCTGTTGACCTTGCTCTTGTGCCAAGCAGTGTGATTCATCTGGGCTGGGCTCATGAAGACTTTGGGTCCGTTCAGGCAGAGGAATCCCCACTGCTTTTATTCTGTCCTATGTAAACATCAGCCTGAAAGGAGAAATTGTATCTAGAAGGTAATCCACACACATGCACGCCCCGGCTCAAACGCATATCTGTTTTCCTTTTGTATGGCCTTTGCATTCCTGAGAGTTCCTTTGCAGCAAAAATCCATGAGACTGCCTCTGCAGAAGAGAGCTGTCACATAGCCAACAATACGCCTGGCCTACCTTTCCAGCCTTGGCCCTTTGTTAATTGCGGGAGTTTGCAAACAAGAAATCTGAAACGTCAAGTTAATCACCGCCTCCTGTATTTTTAGCTCAAGAAAGCGGAGGGCGTAGACTGGGGACGATCTCGCTTTCTCCTTGGCAGGGCCCAGCCTTGGATTGGCCTCCATCCAAGTGTTGTACCACTCCTTGCCAGAGAATGCCGGTCCTTTTGTGTCAAATGTTTTCTGAAATGGATACTCCTTGTTTTGCAGGAATGACACCAAGGAAGATGTGTTTGTCCACCAGGTGAGATGGTTTGTTTATGCAGCCGGATTTGCTAGCTTTTGAGGAAACGGTAGCATTTTCTGCCTTGCTCTGAAACAGAGAGAAGTGGGTTGGAGGGAGAAAGTCTGCTGGCTCAGAACAAAAGGAACTTTTTGAGTTTTTTCAATAGTTTTTTCTTTTAATGGGAGATCTCAGTTAATGCATGGTTAAACTAGAATTCTGAGAGCCTACGCCTGTCCACAGAAGTGCAGATTTCTTTCTAGTTACTTATTTCTTAAACCTTCGTTTAGTATTATTTGTCTGCCACGGGCTCTGCTAAGTAAACTTTGCATCATGTGAGCTTGTTGGTCCTTGTCCTGGCCTTCCCATCTTCCATGTGCTTTTGTCACTGGGAACAGACTTTTGTCTGCTTTGCTTGAGGCATCAGTTAGGAAGAAATTTAACTGCATTTAACTTGCATACACAGTGTGTATGACAGAAAAATCCTACAGGTTTAGGAGAGGAAACACAAGAATAGTGCCAGTTTCTCTATCCTTAAAAGCCTAGTAGTCCGATTCCTGGTCTTGTCCGCCCCAGCCATGAGAGAGGCTTTGACTTTGGAGAAGCACACAACCATTTGACAGAAATGATCTAAAGTCCCCTACTTGAACCCAGGGTTGGACAAGAAGGCCTCCAAGGTCCCTTCCAACTCTGTTATTCTGTATCTTCTGTATCCCACAATTGCTTCTCATATATTTCTTGCTGACCTTTCGGTCACATTGCTCTCCACCCCACCTTCTCAAACATAGACTTTCACCGGAACATTTCCAATACGTTTCCGTGTTATCTCCTCACACCTTCCTCCTTTCCTCCTCAGACTGCTATCAAGAAGAATAACCCCAGGAAATACCTTCGCAGTGTAGGAGATGGAGAAACTGTGGAGTTTGATGTGGTTGAAGGCGAAAAGGTGGGTGAGGAGCCTTTCTGGGGGGGGGGCGGGGGGGCAGCCCCAAAGGGCGGGGGCTGATGCTTACTGACCACGATGGGGGGTCTTTCCTTTTTAGGGAGCAGAGGCAGCCAATGTTACAGGTCCTGGCGGTGTTCCCGTGCAAGGCAGCAAATACGCAGCAGACCGTAACCAGTACAGACGATACCCTCGGCGCAGAGGCCCTCCACGTAACTACCCACAAAATTACCAAAACAGCGAGAGTGGGGAAAAGAATGAGGGATCAGAGAACTTGCCGGAAGGGCAGTCCCAACAGCGCCGCCCCTACCGCAGGAGGCGGTACCCCCCTTACTACATGCGTCGGCCCTATGGCCGGCGGCCACAGTACTCCAATGCCCCTGTGCAAGGAGACCTAGTGGAGGTAACGCTTACTGATTATAAAGATGGCTTGCTCTTCTGTTTGTTTGTTTGCTTGCTTGCTTGCTTGTTTCGGAGAGAGGTTGGGGGGCTGCGGAAGGAAAATTGTTCCCAGGTGTGTGGAAATTGGAAGTAGGGTTGCATGACCTTAACCGGTGCTAGTGGTGCATCTGCTGGGAACAGAATGAGCTGGCTCAGAACGAAAGCAACTTTTGATTTTTTTTTTAAAAAAAATGTTTTTTAATTGGGAGGCCTCAGTTAATGCATGATGGCCAGACTATTAATTCTGAGAGCCTGCATGTGTCCGTAGAAGTCGGCTTTCATGGGCCGGCTTCAGCACGTCCCTCCTTCGTCCCGCAGGGCACCGACAACCAGGGTGCAGGGGAACAAGGCAGGCCTGTCAGACAGAACCTATATCGGGGTTACAGACCGCGCTATCGCAGGTGAGTCCCTGCAGGCCATGCTGCTGGCCCTGCAGCATCCAGAGTGGGCCCGGCCGTAAAAGCCAAGGTGAAATGTCTCAAGCGTGACCGGGTTTTTCAGGGGTCCTCCTCGCCAGCGACAGCCCCGAGAGGAAGGCAACGAAGAAGACAAGGAGAACCAAGCCGATGAGGTCCAGGGTCAGCAGCCACCTCAGCGTCGGTACCGTCGCAACTTCAACTACCGACGCAGACGCCCAGAGAACCCTAAACCACAAGATGGCAAAGAGACCAAGGCAGCCGAACCATCAGCTGAGAACACGTCCGCTCCCGAGGCCGAGCAGGGCGGGGCTGAGTAAATGCCGGCTTACCATCTCTACCATCATCCGGGTGAGTGGCTGAGAGAGAGGAGAGCCGGAGTCTCGGTTAGCAATGGAAATTTTGGGCTCAATTCTGGGGGCTTGCCTGTATTATGCAAAGTAGGCACTCCGGTTAATGCAGAATAGACATTGTTTGGGCATCGGACACCCCCACGTAACTGCGCTTGCTTAGAACAGTCTGCATTATGGGTCTCTGTATGTAGCCCATTGTTTCCCTTTGGGGGAGCCCTTTTCCCCTGCGAGTCCTGCGGTCGATTTTCTGCTGCGGTGAACTCGGAAGTGGCTCTTTGGCCCAGTTCTCAAAGAGGAGGCTTCAGGCCTCACCTGAAGAGAGAAAAAACGGAAGGAACAAAATAGGAATGCACAATTGCCTGTTTTTGTCTGCCTGCTTTCAGGATGTGATCTGAACCTGCCAACTCTGGGTTTAATTGCTTTCGATGGATGAGGGATGGTGGGAACCTTGAGCCGGGACCCACCGTGGATTTTGGCAGGGTGCGTGGGAGGTGGGGGGACAAGGTCCTATTACTTGTGGCTTTCTTTCTATTTCCAGTTTAGTCATCAAAGAAGAGAGAGAGTCTGAAATAAAGCAGAATCTGAAATTCCAGCAATAAGAAATATGAACGGAAGAATTGGAACGGAAGACCTTAAGTGCTTGCTTTTTGCTGTTGACCAGATAACTCCTCGAACTCTCTGCATTATCTATGCAGCACGGGATTTCTATTATTTTTACCTATAAAGCTGTCTCCTCCTTTTGGGAGCGACAAACATGTTTTTTAAAAGGCCTGTTTTTTCTCAATACACCTTTAAAGGTTTTTAAATTGTTTCATATATCTGGTCAAGTTGGGATTTTTAAGAACCTCATTTTTAATTTGTATGAATACACCTGATTTTTTCACGTCAAACTGCAAGCATCTCTTAAATAAAGGTCTTAAGAATTGCTCAGTGTGGTCTGGCTGTGATTCTGATTCCATGCTGGCCAGTCCGGCCCAGTTTGGGGCAGTGCTGATGGATGAGATATTGTAAACAGAGAAATTTCTGGATTGTTACAGGAAAACCCTGGGAAATCCCTGAAGTGAACTTCTTTGTACAACAGGCAACTGACTTTTGGGGTGAGATGATCCTCCCAGGGAGAAGCTGCTCAAGGGGACTTGAAAGTCAGGCCAGTGTCCCCAGGAAAGAGCAAACAGCAGAGGGATTTTGGGATTTTGCAGAAGTCTTTCGTCAACCCTTCTCGACTACCACCAGGTCCTGTGCTTCCATTGTGGGCTTCCATCCCACAGCAGGCATGTTCCATTGTGTTTCGCCATTGGATATATTTTAGGGCTCGAACTGGGGATTTTGAGTATTTGGCTGCTCAGAATGGCAGAAAACAGTATTTGCATTTTCAGCCATTGGTAAGGAACAGTTTGTGTGTTCAGATGGCACATCCTCCTCTTAACAAACAACTAGATTTGTAACACTTGCACTCGGCTTGTCAGCAAGTTTTGTTGAATTCCACCTGGAGTTTAATACTCTCGGCTAGGAACGTTGTGCTTCCCGCAGGTGGCTTTAGAGTGGCAGTTGAGGGCTTAGAAGTAAGAATTCTCCAGTTCACCAGAGCAAGCTGCCGTCTTTAGATAAATTCAGAGGCTTTAGATGTGAAGGTTTCATTTGTAGCTGGGATCTGGTGCTTGAGATAAAAGTGTTGACAGTCCGATGAAAGCATTTAGACTACCTTCCCAGAGCAGGCTTCCCTGCGTTTGCGGTTTATACTTGGAATTTCAGAAAAGCTGAGGACTAGGAAGTTGAGTTGAATGGAAGCAGGAACGTCCTCCCTGTAGAGGAAATGAGCAAATGGTGCGGCCAGAGAAATTGTGTCTACCAAGGCAGACAAAAAGAGTTCGTCTTTCCTTTTCCTAGAAGAAAACGACATTTAGTACATAACTCCAGCCTCCTTTTCTCCTAAGCAGGTGATGGGAGAGCCTCATTCACTGGGGCCAGGAACTCAGAGCTGCCCGCTGTGAAATTCAAGAAAATATACTTTTTCTGCTTATAGCAGAGTTGGGAGAATCTGAAACGCATAAGGTGCTCTCCCCCCCCTCCCCTTTGATAAGCCCAAATAGCTCGGACGCTCCGATGTTTTCTTTACAGGAAGATCTTGGGGAGAAACCCGCAAAAAAAAAAAAAATAGATGGTTATCCGTGGACAGACAGCCTTGGGGGAGATTGGTTTTGTGAGTGGGGGTCCCAAGCGGGCGAGAGACCGGATGTTGTGTTGTGTTTTTCATTGCACAACAAGTTGATGCTCTTCAAGAGGAAGTTCTACCTGGATTTTCCAGGATTTCTACACAAAAGCATTGAGCCAATAGCCTAGAATCCCCTATGTGGCCATCCTTTGACTGACAGATGTCCATTGGTTCATTTTTCGTGTAAATTAAAAAAAAGGGAAGGAATAATCTGATTTCTTCAAGACGGTCATCTCCAGAAAAAATGGAGACAGAAACCTCAGAAGTCCCAATTTTCTCAGCAGGTTGCAGAAGGCGGCTTCAAAGTTTTGAAAAGCGGCTTGAATCTGACAGCTTGTCTCTCAAACCCCTTCGAGATCTTTTACCAAGCTGGTTTCAGTTAAGAAAAGGAATATGACTCAGCCGGAGCCCCGAGTGTATCACGGCCATATTTGGTGGCAATGGTCTCTCTGAGCAGACGGCCTCCTGCATTGCTAGGAGATCAGGTTGACAGGCTTGGGACGGTGCCCTGGACCAGCAGGAGGAGGCCTGGGCTTCAGGTCACCGGAGGACAGGTTCAAGTACGAGATGGTTTGTTTGCCACCTGAAAATGGGTGTGTTCCTTTTGAGATCTTGGTCAACACACCTTAAGGGCCTTTCCAAAACCCAAGAATTCTCAGAAAAACACTTGAAGTTAAGCGTTGAGGAAGGTTCTGCCTCGGTTGCTTCCACAGAGGGCGCAAAAAACTAGAGTTTGATCCCATTCACGTGAGAACCCATCCCAAGGCAGATGGATCCACCTGGACCCTGAAATGGTCTAGGGTTTCCTGCTTAAGGGGGCGGGGGTTGGACTAGAAGACCTCCAAGGTCCCTTCCAACTCTGGTATTCTGTTACCGTAGCAGGTCAACCTGGACGTATTTTGTTTGCTAAAAAAAAATTTAAAATACATTGTCAAGTTCCATTTGGATACAGTGATTAAAGAAACACTCATCTCTGGTCAGTCTGTCTCTAGTTCCGGGAAAGGTTAGATGAGGTGAAGGGTGCATCCATTCTGAAAAAAAGATTCTCTTTAAACCAAACTTGATAGCAGCCAACGGGATTGAGCGAAACCGGTTAAAAGTGGCATAAACGTGCTTGAGTCAACAAACAGTGACCCCTGAAGAACTGAGCAGGATCGCCCTTCACCCACTGCTCAGTTACTGATTAACCCCCGCTGCCCTTTCCATGGGGTAGCCGTGGCCGAAAACCAACTGCTGATAACCAGCAAAACACCACAAAAGCCTCCTAGAAAGAGCAGTGCTCCTGCCCTTAGGTCAGATCTCTGCCCGGGAAGCCATCTGCCAACCAGCTATTCCTGCAAGGGAGGACTGGTGAGGGGCAAGGAACTTTTGTGGAAATGGACCAAGCGAGGGTCTTGGAAAATCATTTGGGGGGGGGAGAACCCAGGCTGTGTGAGATGCGAGGGCTACAGCTCAGGTTTGGAGCATTCAACGGATCCAGGACTCCCTCGGTAACCACACAGGTTTATTTATTGGCAGAAACTTGCTCTGGAGACCACCAGGCTGATAAAATGCATCCCGAGGAGACATCCCAATGGCTGCAGTGGCTTTAATTCAGCTGCTGTGAAGTGGCCCTTCTCTGGAAAACAAGGCCATAAATAATGGGCAGAGGTCAGGGTGATAAATTAACGGAACATGCCTTCGCTTTCCCCTTGGCCGCTTGAGGTTGAGCGACTGCCAAAACTCCGGGCTGATCCACTTTCAAGACTCTTTGGGTTGTGCAATTGTTTGAAGAGCCTGAAAGTTGGAAGGGACCTTGGAGGTCTCCTAGTCCAACCCCCCTGCCCAAGCAGGAGACCTTCTACCATTCTGGACAATCTCTTGTCCAATCTCCCCTCGAAGGCCTCCAGGGATGGAGCACCCACGACTTCTGGAGGCAAACCCATCCCACGGATGGTCAGGAAATTTCCCCTTATTTCTAGGATCATCCACATCCACTTTGGATTCCTTTATGCATCTGCAGTTTGGATGACAGTTGATCCTGAGCGTCTAGTTTTTTGTTCTAAATGATGTATTTTATCGTAAGCCACCTACAGACCCCTAATAAAGGTGAGATGAGCAGCTGTAAAACTTGAGTAAGTAAAGTGTGCAGAACAATCCCAATTGAAGGGGGTGCTGCAAGACACCAGCCTTTAAACCAGCCAATTCTATTCCGGTTTAATGAGAATTAAGTCACTTCAAGATTTTGCTTACAGTAAAGTGGGGGGGGGGGATCGAAAACTCTCTCTAGGCTCTTTTTCTGCACTGGGCGGAGAGAAATGAGAAGAAAAGCCAGAGCCATCCACCAGGTGTAATTCCAGTCCTCCACCACGTGGGCTCCCACTTTTACCGCCTGATTCCGTCTCCGCTCTGGCACTCCCCTCTATAGGCTCCCACGTCCGTCGCAAGGTAGCGCAGGCGCAGTGACGAAGGCCGCACCGACGGCAGCGGCGGCGGCGATGTCCCGCAAGCAGGCGGCGCGGGCGCGGCCCGGGAAGGCGGAGGTGGAGCGGAAGCGGGACGAGCGGGCGGCCCGGAGAGCGCTGGCCCGCGAGAGGCGCAACCGGGCCCAGGGCGAGGGCGAACACGACGGCGGCGGCCTCAACGAGCAGCTGAGAGCGCTCGGACTGCGCCTGCGCGAAGTGCCGGGCGACGGGTAAGCAAGCCACGCCCCTCGCCCACCACGGCTACGTGGCGCTGCTCTGACGTCATTGTGGGCGACCAGCCTGATTCGTGTTGGGGGCCTTCCCTTCTGTAGTTCTTCCCCCACAAACACACAACGACCCTGTGAGGTGGGCTGGGCTGGTGAGGGGGACCCGGCCCAGAGCCACGTAGGTCTCCTTCGACTCTAGGCCACGCCCCCTTTGTGGCCTGGTCTCCCTCCGGCTCTGCTCCTCACTGAGGACTAGAGCCTTTTAATTTTATTTTAATTTATAAATTATATGCCGCCCATCTGGCAGTCACGAGTCAAGTCGATCCAATCCAATAGTGGCCAGAGAGCAACCTTAAAAAGTGAGCGAATATAAATACAGGTGAGTCACCTTGTAGGGGAGAATGAGCAGCAGAAAAAACGTAATAAATAAAAGTAAAGTGTTATTTGTAAAAATAATAAAGGCAGGAGATAAGTTAAGTACCGTAATAAATAAAAACAAATATGAGATCCGCAACAAGGAATGAGAGGGAAAGGTGGAATACATCAATCCAATAATAATGGGAATAAAGTCAGGAAAAACACCAGTCAGTCCCTGAGCCAGACTCTTCAAAGGAGGAGCCCATCAGTGCTGGGACCGATCCATCCTTCTGGCCCTCTTCCACCTCCCTGTTCTCTCTCTCCCCCCCCCCACCAGGAACTGCCTGTTCAGGGCCCTCGGGGACCAGCTGGAGGGCCACTCGCGGAACCACCTCAAGCACCGGCAGGACACCGTGGCCTACATGATCCAGCAGCGGGCAGACTTTGAGCCCTTCGTGGAGGACGACGTCCCTTTCGAGAAGCACAGTGAGTGTCCCCGGCGGCTCCCTTGGCCAGCTTGCTCTTCCTTTAATCCTGCAATCTTGACGGTGGCTTTTTCACCCACCGTCCCCCTTGCGCCAGTCTTTCCTGCAGAGCAGCCCAGGAGCCAACTTGGTTTCCTTTCCTTTCCAGGGACCTCTAAGGAATTGGGGTGCCTTAGGGGGCCTTCCACCCACCCATCCATCCATCCATCCATCTATCTCATGTCCCCCCCCCTTTCTCTATCACCTATCTGTCCTTCCGTCCTTCCGTCCTTCACTTGCTCCCTCCCTTCCTTGGGTGGTGTGTGTGTGTTGGGTTGCTTTTTCTCCTGAGCCTGCATGCTCTCACCCTTGAATTTTCCTTTCCTTTTTCATCTTTCCCAGTTGCCAATTTGGGCCAGCCGGGCACATTTGCTGGCAACGACGCCATCGTAGCCTTTGCGAGGAACAACCAAGTGAACATCGTCATTCACCAGCAAAACGCCCCCCTCTGGCAGGTGGGTCTCCCAAGAAAAGCAGCAGCCCCGCTGGAAGGCCTGCCCCTTCGCGTTGCCATCGGGGGTGGGTGGGGGCAGGGGAGACTTTTTGACTCCCCCACCAACTCAGGAAAGGCTTGGAGGCCTCTTAAGGAGGTTTTGGGGATCTTTGGCAGTGGCTCTTGTGCTGAAACATTTAATAGGACCGAAAGAGGGAAATGTTCAATGTCTGGTAGGCCTTGTCAGCACTGGAAGTTAAACTCTATCCAGCCACCTCTGCCTCCTAGCTCTGCTTGTTTGTTCCTCCCTCCCTCCTTCCCCCCCTTCCTTCCTTCCCTCCTTCCGTGTTGAAAATTTATTTTATTACCTCCCCTCCCCCGAAGCAAAGTCCCCCCCCCCCCCCCGGCGGCCCCCACTCGCTTTTTTTTTTTCCCCCCCCCCCCCCCCCCAAAAAAGCCCCCCCCCCCCCCCCCCACGTCTGATGCCTCCCTTTTCCTTTCGCAGATCCACGGGACAGACAAGAGCAACGCCCGAGAGCTGCACATCGCGTATCGCTACGGCGAGCACTACGACAGCGTCCGAAAGATCAATGATAACTCGGCAGCTCCCGCTTGGCTGCAGACGGAGGTTGGCTGGCTGCCCCGTGGGCTTGAGGGCAAAAGGGTGGGTGGATGGGTATGGGGGTTACAGCTTTCCTCTGGGCTTCCCAAGCCAGCAAGCTCAGCCAGTGGGACCCCTCTCTTTCCATGCAAGAGTACACTCACACACTTCCTCCCCTTCCTCTTGCCCAGATGCTGTGCCAAAATGAATCCCCAAACAAGGAGGCGCCCCAGGCGAAGGGGGAGAGGCAGCAGCCGAAAGAAGAAACTCGGGAGGATATGGACGACGCTCTCCAGAAAGTCCACAACGCCACCGGATGCTCGGTGAGGGTTTTGTACAGGAAGCATTTGGGGACTTCTGTTTACCAACTCAGACGCTTGAAATTTATTCAGGGTGTCTTATTTTATTTCCCTTGTCAGGACGTTGGTTTAATTGCCCAAGTCCTGGAGGCAGAAGGTTACAGCATTGAGTCCGCCATCTTTGCCGTTTTCCAGATGAAAGAGTTGGAAAAACTTCGTAAGTCCCGTCTTTCCTCTTCCTTCTTCCCTCCCTTCCTTCCTTCCTTCCAGCAGGGATAAGAATCATAAATACAAAATTATAGAAAAATATAATACAGGCAGTTCTCCACTTACAACGGTTCATTTAGTGACTCTTCAAAGTTAGCACTGCACTGAAAAAAGCGACTGATGACCGTTTTTCACACTTACAACCATTGCAGCATCTCCACGGTCACATGATCAAAACTCAGAATACTTGGCAACTGGTTCATATTTATGACGGTCGCCGTGTCCCGGGGTTGTTTGATCCCCTTTTGCGACCTTCCGACAAGCAAAGTCAAAGGGGGAGCCAGATTCCCTTAACAACTTAACAACTGCAGTGATTCACTTAATAACTGTGGCAATTCAAAAAATGGAGCAAAACTCATTTAAATGTCTCAGTTAAGGACAGAAATTTTGGACTCAATTGTGTTCGTAAGTCAAGGATGAAGGTACAATATTATAGAAAAAATATTGTAGAAAAAGCAGTAAAAAAAAAACCTACAACAATTGAGAGTGCATTTTTAAACGCAAAAGGAGAAACAGAGATTTTTAAACATTTGAGCCCAGGGAAACTTTTGCTGAAGCCGAGTAATTTTCCAAGGAAAACTCTGCTACAAAGACTTCTACTTATTGCAAAGTATTCTTACGGTGAAAAAGCATCAGTTACTTGCTTGAAAAGCTGGTGTCGTTTGTGGGTTTGTGTGCAGGTGTGTTTTGCAAACAGGCGTTCGCCTCAGTGAGAAGGAAGGCTTCCGAGCGTCTTAAATTCATCTTAAATCTCCTTAATTCAGGCAAAGGGACTTCTTTAACCTTTTGGCCAGCCCTTCCTCCAGAAAAATCTTTCGCCAAACTTAACCCAAGAAGAGAAAAACCGAAACGGGCATAAATTCACCCACAAGGACCAAAACGTCGCCGTTTGTGCCAACGCAACTCTTTTTTTAGAGAAGTAGAAACATCCCCAACGTGATGCTAAAGACACCATTTTCTTTGGAAATCCTGTTCAGAGACAGTTTAATGTCCGGACCACATTCACAACTTGATTCTTAACACGGCATTGGAATCTCTGCCTCGGTTTTTCATAGTTCTGCAGGTATTTTCTACAAATTACTTAATTTGTAGATCGGCTGGGGTTTTCAGCCATTTGCCAGGAGGGCCACTTTCCTGGGCTCGTCATAGAATAACAGAGTCAGAAGGGACCTCGTGGGTCATCTAGTCCAACCCCCCGCCCAAGCAGGAGACCCATTTCTGACAGAGGGCAGTCCAGTCTCTTCCTGAAAGCTTCCAGTGCCCAGGAGGCCAGGCTGGCAGCGGACTCCCGCGGCTGAGCACTGCCCTTCTCTTTGCAGACGCAGAGGAAGATCAGGCCAACAGGCCAAACCCGCAGGCCAGGCCGGCCCCCTGGGAGAAGAAGGGAAGCCTAGGCAGGACTTTGGGCCGCCAGGAAGTCGAAAACAATAATAACCCTCGTGGGAATCTCGTGGAAAAGAACCGCCCGGGTCAGAAGGTAACTAAAACCAGAGAATTTGAGCTTCCGCCTCCCGGCCCTGCTTGCTCTTCATCACCCCAGCCCGGGGGTCCGATGCCGCCGTCTCTCGCCCCCTCCTGCTTCGTTCCCCTTCTCATTTCCCCCTCCGCGACCCTCCTGCTGAGGTCTGATTCCGTTGTCCAGTCTTGCTCTGCTCCTTTGGCATTTTCCCCCTTGGGTAGAAGAATCACAGAGTTGGAAGGGGCCTCGGAGGTCTTCCAGTCCAACCCCCTGCTTCAGCAGGAGAAACCCTTTTCCAGCTTCCCTTCCGCCCTCCTCATCTGCATCTTTGGGTCTCGGCAGCCTCTTTGCCTCCACTAGCAAGAATCCGGAGGGTTGCTGGCTCGTTCATCCTTCACTGCTTTTTATCCACTTTGCATTGCATCCTGCTATTCCCCTCGGCTGTGACCGGGCCTCCTTGTGGCCTCCTGCCACTGAGGCAGCAAGCGAGAGAGAGTCATCTCTCCCTGAACACACAAACCCGGTCAGAGAGACACGGGCACCCACCTGCAGTGACTCAGGTGCTTCCTGCCAGCCTTCCCGCCTGTCAGGACAGCCACTCCCAACCACTCCAGGCACCTGATCCCCAGACCTCTGGGAGGAGGGAGTCTTCTTCCTCCGAAGTTGGCTCCAGAAGGTCCCGGGCGGAGGCTACCCGGGGTCGGTCCATCCCCCCCCATCCTACCCACCCCTCTCCTCCTCTGGCAGGTGTCCACCAAACAGAAGAAGGAGCTTCAGCGGTTGGAGAAGAAGAAACGACAGGAGGACAGGCACCGGCAGAAAGTCCTGGCCGGCAAGGGTGGCCCCTCGGACAATAACACGGTCGCCAGGGACCCCCAGGCGCAGGTCACTCTGGTCAAGACATTTGCCACCCTCAGTATCTGACTCAGCCGCTCTGGACGGCGTTCGCCTCTTCCAGAAAGGGGGAAGCCCCAAGACACACAAACACACACCTTGGTGGGTGCTGATTGGGGCAGGACGACTGGGGGCTTCCTTCCCCTGCTCAAATCCCCCTCCTCACGTTCCTGGCACGTTCCTTTCTTCCATCAACATAAGGAAGAATCGCTGGCCAAAAGTTTTGCTCTCGTTTTTTCTTTGATTGCCGTGAGGTTCAGCGTAAGAGGTTTAAGGGGGCTGGCGAGGGCAGAGGGGTCCCTTCCTGTCTCTCTCGGTGAGTGGGGGGAAGGGGTCCGGCTTCACAAGTGGGGGGGAGCTCTCTTGGGAAGGCTGTCCTGGCAGGGCAATGCTGGGGCTTCCAAAAGCCATTTGGGGGTAGAAGATAACATTTGCGGGAGTTTCCCCCCCAGAAATACCTGTTCCTAGGTTGGTTCAGGTGTCAGATGTTGGGGGGGGGGCGAAAGGGCTCAGAGAGAGAGGCAGGGGGGGGGGCTTTACGTGCCCCAAACATCCCCCACCCTCCAAGTGGGCAGCTCTTCTGCAAAGCCACCAGGATCTCAACTTTCGCCTTTCGGTTCAATTTGTAATTTTATCAATGTTGATGAAGTAGCCGTTTTCCCTTTAAAAAAAGCCCGTTTTTTCCTCCAAAGACACTTTCTGCGTTTCTTTCTCTCCAGCCCTTTCTAAAATATGCATCGGGGATCCATTGATAAGTGGGTCTCCTCCCCGGGGGGAGCTGCCCTGCCATGAAAATGCCTCTGACTAGTTTGGGAAGGGAAGACATCGGCGCTCCTGGGATGCCAGAGCCAAAAACCCCCCCCCACCCCCTGGATTTAGTCAACTGCTACTTTTGTCGTAACTTTGAACCATCGCTTTATTGCACAAGAAGACACAGTTTGGAGACTGGCAAAGAGAAGGCAGTTCAGGGACGGGTGGAGGTTTCGTGGCCCCCGTGGGCATCCCGAGCTCGGAAGGGCCGGCCTCAGCCCCTCTTTGTGGGGGCGCATGACCTGGCAGGGCGGGGTGGCCGATGCCCTGGCAGGGCGGGGCCGATGCCCTGGCAGGGTGGGGTGGGTCCTTGGCACAAGATATTTGGGTAAGTGATGTATCGGTCCTGAAATGTCGAGGAGCGGAAACAGAGGGCTGCTGCTTTGTCGCACTCACAGGTTTGCCGCCGGCATTCGGTTCCCCCACCTGGGAAGAAAAATGGGGAGAGGAGAGGGGTCCACGGGGGCTCTTTCCTCGCCTGGGTTTGATCTGTGTCCCTCCAAAACTGGGAGCCCATCTCTGCCGACTGGGCAGCTCTTAAATAGCACCCCTGGGAGAAATGCTTCATCGAAAAGAAATTAGGGGAGAATTTCTACCGGCGGTCCTCGCTTAATGACCAGTTGCTTAGTGACGATTCAAAGCTACGATGTAACCCCCGCTCCCCCCAAAAAACAAAAGAGACTGACGAGCCAGATTCGACATCCCGATGCCTGCCCTGATGCTAACATTTTACCCCCACAGTGAAAAGAGTGGCAAATAGATTCCAGAAATACATTTTGGCTGTTCAGCAACCGATCTACGTTTACGGTCATTGAGCAAGCATCCTGCAGACCTGCATCCTGTGGCCTCAATTTGTGACTTGTTGGGGTTTTTTGCTCAAAATCCTTTTATTTTCAGGCAAAAAAAAAAAGCCCATTGTGGACAATGAGTTCACTTAAGGACAGCTACATTTGCTTAGAATCTACTCAGTGGAGACCCATCCTAACTGCCTATTATGCGATCCCTGTGCTGCGTGTTGCGAAGGGCCGGACCGGACCTGGCCCCCTCCAGCCCTGTGGACTTCAAAGCCCAGCATCCCCAGCCACTCTGGCTTTTGGGGGGGGGACCCTGGAAACTTTCCCCTCCGTGCCAACATGATTTGTGCTCTGACGTACCGCAAGTGACGGTGTCTTTTCTGACGGAGTAGGAATATTTCTCCATTTTGGGTTTGCAGTGACGGAGCGACAGGGCCTGGTAGCAGCAATCGTGAACTTGGCAACACCTGGAAGCAAAAAACAGACCCACAATTGTGCGGCCAAGGTGCCACTTGCCAAATCCCACAAGATAACGTCAGTATGTCCCTTTTGGCCTCCGGTGGCTGTTGGGTGCCTGCCTGGGTCAATATTTACTAAGCAAACTCTTAAAATGTGGGTTTCATCGGGATTTCACAGGTAATCCTTTATCTACGGTCACCCTCGGGACCCAGGGCTCTTCCACCTGGTTTTTTTTTTAATTATTATTAATTTTGGGGACATTCTTTCCTTTAAAAACCATTTCAGCGGCAGACACGCCAGCTTAGGACGCAAAACTCCCCATCTCTTGATTCATATTATTCATAAATTATTGTATTGATGTATTTATTTTCATTGTGTTCCTTTGTCATCGTTCACTTCATTGTTCTATTATAGGCAGTCATCGGCTTACGACCACACCAGCCCAAAATTTCTGTCGCTAAGTGAGACGGTTATTAAGTGACTTTTGCCCCATTGTTTAAATGACTCACTGCAGCTGTTAAGTTAGCAACACAGTTGTTAAGTGAGTTTGTCCTTGCGAGAAGGTCACAAAAGGGGATCACGCGACCCCGGGACACTGAGACCGTCATAAATATGAGTCAATTGCCCAACATCTGAATTTTGATCACATAACTTTGGACGGTCACTAAATGGACTGTTGTAAATCGAGGAAGCTTGCAATCCAGCTAGCACCCACCCGATGGTGGGGGGGGGGGGAAATAGCCGAGCTGAGTGGAGATGCCAGCTTCCTTTCTGTCTTCTGAGAAATGAGTGGGGAGGGGCTCAGGAGAAGTTAGGGCCCCTCCCAGATCACCCCTAAACGCCCCCCCCCCTTACCAGTCAGTAGCGTCCACCGGCTGCCGGGAGCCCCCCCATCCGCAGTAGCAGCCGTAGCCGTTGTAGATGAGGGCGTGTCTTCCGGTCAAGTGTTCGATGATCCGTCCAAACTGGATCAAATTGGCACTGGCAAAGACCAGAACTGGAAGCAAGAGCAGGAGGGTCGTTGTTGCCACACTCGAGCAGCCTTCGCGGGCAATGCCCACACGGAGTCACCCACACCACCCTGTCCCCCGTCAGAGGACTTGGCATTCTTTGACTTCGCCATTCTGCCCCCCCCACCCCCCCCCCCTCCCCAGGCTGAAAAACAGAATGCCAGAGCTGGAAAGGACCTCCAGTCCAAGGGCCGCCAACCTTTGGGACCTCGGGGACCACTAAATTCATAATTTTAAATCCCACGGACCACTAATATGAAATTAAAAAAAAAAGATAAATAGCATTTAGTGCAATATAAAAAAAGGCAAATAATTTTTCTGCAGACCACCAACATTTTCTCATGGACCACCAGTTGGTGACGGCTGCTGTAGTCCCACCCCCCCCCCCCCCCCGGCTCAAGGCAGGAGACCCTCAACCGTTCCGGACAAATGGCTGTCCACTCTCTTCTTGAAGATCTCCCGTGATGGAGCACCCACAACTCTGCTCTCTCTCTTTCTCTCTCTCTCTTCCCGTTTTGGATAAATATTTCTCTTTTCGCCCCAGGAATTAATTCACTTTTAGTCCACGGTGTGAAATAGCAATTTGTGTTTTTTCAGAAAATGGTGGGTTTTGGCCCCAACCGATGAGACCAGGGGGGCAGTTCACAGATGGGATATTTCTCCTCCCTCAGCTTGTTCTCAAAGGAAGTGAGCTCTGCGTCAGCCGGAACAAAACTGTGCAGCTCTTGGGGCCACCTTGAGCCGTAGAAGGGGTCCTTGGCGCTCTCCGAGCTTGGTGGCTTTGTTGCAGGTGTTTCATTACCAAACTAGGTAGTATTACTGATGACGTTACCTAGCTGGGTCATGAAACGTCTGTAAGGAAACCTCCAAGCTGGGAAAGCGCCAGGCACCCCACTGTCCTGCTCCTCCTCCTCCTCCCTGCAAACCCCACTCCCTTCTAGCACTAATGATGTTACCTAGTTGGGTCATGAAACGTCTGCAAGGAAACCACCCAGCTCAGAGAGAGCACCCAGGACCCTTCATTTCAACCCCGAGCTACAAATATTCCTTTACTGAGCTGTAAGCTTATTTCTTTTGGCCGATTCTCCCTAATCTGTGGTGTTGGAATAATATTCCTGGAACAACCGATGGATCTTGAAAAAGCTGCTGGGTCCTGCCTCATCCCTTGCTTCGTCCACCCCTTCCCTCCCTCCCTCCCCACCGCCTTTCAGGCAAGGACTCACCACAGAGGAGAAGGACGGGGCTGCTGCCACAGAGCGGACGGGCCATCCTGGAAGGAGCAGCACACCAGGCAGGAAACCGTGCAATCCTTGGGTTGGGAGGGACCTCAGAGGTCTTCTAGTCCAGCCCCCTCCGGCTGGTTAACTCCACTTCCCAGAACCCCCAAGGAAGCCCAGCCGGTGGATTCTTCCAGGGCAACCGAGTTTTCAGTCCACACCGGCTCAGGGTGGCTCTGAACTGAATGCCGGGAGCATCGCGAGTCGACCAAGAGTTGTTTTCTTTGCCATGACAGCTAGAGAGGTTCAGCCTTCGTCAGAGCAACCCTGGATCTGTCAGCCTCGGATCAAAGGACACCACTCACCCGGTGGTGCCTGCGGGCATCAGCCAAGTGTCCTCAGAGGATGTGTGCCAAACCAGGATGGACGACCAGGTCCATCTTCTCCCCAGTCCTTCCGTAAAGCTCCGAGGCTACAAACTACGCAAGGCCTCCCAAGTCAGCGACCCCCGAGAAGGTCACACACTAGGAGAAGCAACACCCTTTTCTCACTTGGTTTGTGGTGGACTTGGAGTGGCAGATCAGATTTGTGGGGGGCTTTTGAGGGGGTAGAGGCAGCCGCTGTCCCTGGTCCTGAAGTCTAACCTCCTCGCGTCCTCTCCATGTTGCGGTTCGGGAATTATGCAGCCCAGCAAACCCTGTTTCGAAAGGACCACAAAGCCCATCTCTGCAACAAACCCACCAGACGCAGCTGCCGCTTTTCACAGTGTGGTCTGAGACCGTTGTAACTTCGAATGGTCCCTAATCAAATGATTGTAAGTCGAGGACTTCCTGTATTTAACCCTGCTGATTGCAATTTAGATCTGAGGTTTTTTTTTAATCCAGATTTGGATTAATCCAAATTTAATCCTTGTGGATGTGGAATATAACTTCCTGAACGTCTTGGCTTGTTGGTTTCTTTTCTAAAAAACACCATCTTGCTTTCCCTCAGTTCTTCTCTTCTTCTGCACTTTAAACCTCTCCATTCCTCCAGCCGGTTTTTCTAAATCCTTCCCTCCAATCTCTGAGCCATCTGTTCCCTTCCTCTGAATCGGTATTAATCTGCCCGTGTTTTGCTAGAAATGGGGTGCCCAGAACCACCCAGGGCTTCAGTTGTGGTCTGCCCAGTGCAGAGGACATGGAAATAAGTCCACCACACAGATGATGTCCGATAGAATGTTCCTTCTGATCTGGTCCAGAAGTTCATGAGCAACCATCTCACACTCCAGATAAGGCCTGCTCTGGGATCTTCTAGCATCATCCATCTGTAGTTGTGCTTTGGCCCAAGGATGGCAGAAGGACACCCTAAGACGTCTGAGATCTCCATCTTCCCTTCTTCTCCGTTGCCAACGCGGCTTCCTAAATTCTTGACCATGGGGAGCCCATGAAAGGCTCAAGACCTTGAAGGACTTGGATAGCATCCAATGCCCAACCCACAAGTCAGCGGGGAAAAAGTTTAAAGGAAGCACTTGAAGGAGGAACCGAGAAGATAAGGAGAAGTTTGCTCGGTCCTTGTCCTTAAAGGATCTTAGATGGCTTTTCAACCCCTGGCAAAATTCCAACCTGGTGGAACTGGGGAAACTGGTCCGTGGCTCCAATCTGACCTTGGGTGGAGCTGCAGGTGAGGCCGTCCCACCAGGCCTCTCCTGAAGACCATGAAAACGCTGGCAACTGGATACGAATTTACCCATGGGTTAATTTCAGTGCTATGATGGCATCATCTGCCTTTCGGTGTCTCTACCTCTTTTTCTGAACATTTAGGGGGTGCATTATTGGTGTCCCTAAAAGTGAGCCTAGCAAAGAGTTCTTTACATTCTTTTTTTTAAAATTATTATGTGGAATCTTTTAAAATATGGGCAGCTTCCGGGCAACTTCCGGACTCTTTTTTTTTAATTTGATTTATATGCCGCCCTTCTCTGGAGATTCAAGGCGGCTTACAATGTTTTAAGCAATAGCCTTCATACTTTTGTATATATTCATACAAAGTCAGCTGATTGCCCTCACAATCTGGGTCCTCATTTTACCTACCTTTGAAAGGATGGAAGGCTGAGTCAACCTTGAGCCTGGTGGGATTTGAACTTGCAGTAATTGCAGGCAGCTGATGTTAATAACAGTGCTTTAGTCTGCTGCGCCACCAGGACTCTGTTTCTCTTTTGGCAGGTGTGTGTGTTTGTAGCTTCTCCGCCATGCTTTACTTGCCTAGGGGGGTGGGGGTGGGGGTGGTCCTCGGCTTACGGCCATAATTGAGCCCAAGATAGTTGTCATGGGACTTTTGCCCCATTTTACCTCCTCTCTTGCCACTGCTGTTAAGTGAATCCCTGCAGTTATATTGTTAGTATCACGGTCGGTAAGCGAGTCCGGCTTCCCCGTTGACTTTGCTATTCAGAAGGTCGCAAAAGACACCGCAACGGGCGTAAGTGTGAAAAACAGTCATGCATCATTCTTTTTCAGTGCCGTTGTAACTTCCAACAGTCACTGAACGAACTGTTGTAAGTCTACCTGTATTTGGTTTCCAAGACAAGCAAAATCAGCCGTCCGGCTTCCAATCCTCCTCCCAGCCAGAGTCAGGAATGAGATCACAAAGCCCACGTGGGGGTTTCCTGTGCCCACACCCCAGGAAGCTGTTTTAAGCAGCCAAGGAAAAGCAAACACAAAGCTCTTTGCATGTGCGATGCCAGCTGTGCCAACAATTCCTTGTGAGTGTGTTTATTTTGGGCATCCCTAATTAAGCGTGGAATCAGCCTGGAACAAAAACACAAGGGGGAAAAAAATGCCAGGGTCGGTTGTAAAAACCACAATATAAACAAAGGATTCCTCTTGGCAGGAAGGTTTGTAATGGGGAGTAAGAGGTTTTCTGACGCAGAGATCCACCCCCCTGCCCATCAGCCACTCCTGCTCTCCGGGCAGTGGCATGAAAAGAGATCCAGGCCTCCCTCTCCCCTGGTAAACTCTTCCATCACTGCAAAAAAAATTTTTGCGGAAGCGGAAATGTGTCGCTGCACAAAGGGTTTCCCTGAGGACTAGAATCTTAAATGGGTTGTTTTAAGCTGCTCTGGGGCAGAGCCTCTCCGCGTCTCCTGTTTCGGTCCCCAGGGTTTGAACTTCATTCGGTATCCTGGCTCGGTGGAAGGAATCCTCTCTAATTCCTTTATTCAGAACCTTGAGGACTAGAATGTTAATTGGCTGAAGCTCCCAAACTGGCAACAAGGGGATCATAAAATCTTTGATTGGGCAACAGGCCGGGCAGGTTTCCTACCTTCTGTGTGCGCTTTACACAAAGATGCGTAATAACAGAGGACGCAAGCCGATCGCTTATGCAAAGCTGGTGCCGGTTTATTAACCAGTGTTGCACTCAGAAAAACAGGGTAACGCAACTACGATTGTGTAATTTGAGTGCGGGGTGTTTTCTGGCCTGCGGAGACTTCGCATTTCTTCGGACCCTCCTTGCAATTGGAGTCCCTGTAAAACTGGTATTCTTTGTTGTAGGAGTCCAGACTGTCTCGGAGGCAGATTGCCGCGGCCTTGTCGCACTCACAAATCTGGTCCTTGCACCAGGTGCCCCCTCCTGCAAGGAGAACAAAACCCGGCTTAATCCTGCCCGCCCTTTCCCAGGGCTCAGCCTGGGTTCTCATGAGGCTGCCAATCCTGGCCTGGCCACCAGAGGGCAGCCAGAGATGCAGGGAATCCCGATTGCAAGCCCCCTAGTGGACAGCCTAAGATTTACACCCAGCTTGGTTCTGGCTCGGAAACATTTGAACCCCGGGGCAGCCCACTCACCGCAGAGGATGACCCCGCTCTTCCGGCTGTAATGGTAGGGGTCTGTTTTGGTGTGGCAGTCGGGCAGATTCTCGTAACAGCAGTCGTGCATCAAGCAGCAGCTGGAGGGAGGGAGGGAGGGAGGGAGAAAGCGGGATGGAGTTAGCCGAAAGAGGGTCCCCTGTCCAGCAATGGGGGCAATGAGACCCCTGCACCCCAAGACTGGGAAACAGTCCAGCGGAGCACCAAGAGCCTGTCTGAGATCAGACGCGAAGGAGATATTTTGCAGAGGCCAAAGTGATCTATCTCTGTGTTTGTTGTGCATTTGTGTACACAAGCTTTCCAACATCTGGAGCTCCAAATCTCCCTGGATGGGAGATTGGGGGGGCGATGGGAAATATTATGGGGGGTGGAGGGCAGATCAAGGATCTCTTACAAATACAGGGGGTCCTTGACTTACGGACACATTGGTGCTCCAAAACCTCCGTTGCTAAATGAGACATTTGTTGAGTTTTGCCCCATTTTACGACTTCTCTTGCCACAGTTGTTAAGTGCGTCACCGCAGTTCTTCAGTTAGCAATGCAGTTGTGGGGCGAATCCAGCTTCCCCCTTGATTTTGCTTGTCCAGAGGTCGCAAAAAGGGGATCGCTTGACACTCCCCCAGGCAGTGCGGCCGTCATAAATATGAGTCAGTTGCTGAGTGTCCAAATTTCTTTCAGTCTTCTCCCCCCGTCCCTCCAGCTCCCCCGTTGAAGGGAAGGAGGCTTCCTCTGCAGCCCTAACCCTAACCCTAACCCTGGAGGGGCTTCTGTGTCCGGTGGGGAGAAGGACCTGGTGAGGGGGGGGGATGGTCATGGACATTAGGGGCTTACCGGTCAGTGGCGTCCCGTGGCCGGCCTTGGCCTCCCAGGCCACAGTAGCATCCGTAGAAGGTGTAGAAGGGGAAAGCGGTTTTCCCCGTCTCTTCCTTGATCATCCTCCCGAATTCAAACAGGCTCCCCTCGGCTTGAAAAAGACGGAGAAGCCTCAGCCCCCGAGGAGAAAGGACGCCTTCCCCGCTTTTCCGAACGATTAATGGCAGATACGGCTACTCCTCACTTAACGACCATGGCAAAAAACCCCAGATTGTAAGGTCAGGTGTGGTCACAGGATGCCTCGCTTAACGATGGATTTTCTTGCCCTGATGTTGGTCGTTCGTCAAGCTTTAACCCACCCATTTGCCTTCTGCAAAAAAGGCAGAATTACCTCCACCATCTTCCTGTCTTATTTCCCCCCCTCCCCCTCTCTGCTTCACTCACCGCTGACCACCAACACGGCCACCACCGTCCAGAAAGTCTTCATCCTCTCGAATCCAGACCTGGAAACAAGCAGGCCGCCTTAATGTCCTTCCTTTTGGTTTACGACCTTGAAACCTTCCGGTCTCAATTTATTCTGGCCAATATTTAACGTTTGAGGGGTCCCTTTGTACCTTCCGCCGTGAATTAAAAACATTTTTGTTTCGTCAGGCGGGCCTGGCCTAATTTCTTCCCTTTCTGTATGAAAATTTTAATTTTATAATTTTTAAATTTTAAATTTGGGATTTTAATATTTTGTAATGGGTTTTAGATTGTTGGGGCAATTATTTAATCTGGTTTTAAATTGGTTCTTAAATTTTTGTATCTTATGTTTTTTTATCTTTCCTGTTCACCGCCCAGAGTCCCTTCGGGGAGAAGGGCAATCTATAAATCTAATAAATAATAATAATAATAATAATAATAATAATAATAATAATAATAATAA
>WNWU01000359.1:222817-316372 GCA_012654045.1 Ptyas mucosa | reverse complement strand
AATAATAATAATAATAATAATAATAATAATAATAATAATAATAATAATAATAATCCGATTCATGGAGGGAGGGGGGAGGACTTTGGGGCTGTTTCTGCTCACCACCCACACACCCCCAAAAAATCGGATTCCCGTCAAACATTAAATATTGGCCAAAATAATTGGAGAAATGAAAAATGGATGGCAGAGATAAAAGGGCTTGATTTTGGGATCATGGAATCCTAAGGCTGGAAGGGACCTTGGAGATCATCTAGTCCAACTCACTGCCCAAGGCAGGAGAACTTACACCATCCCAGTCAAATGGCTGGCCACTCTTGTTTTGAAACCTAGTCATGGTAGAAAAATTCATTTTCTTTTAAATTTATTAGATTTGTTCTTGCTGGTGTGAATTTTTCTGGCAACGGAGAAGGTGGCAAAGGGACGTTCTGGGCTCATCTTCTTCAACAGATTGGTTGAGGTTCCCCTAACCCTAAAAAGCAGAGGGAGGCTGTGACCTCGAAGAGGGGATTGAAGAGACCCTGCCTGGGGGGTGTGAAAGGGTAACCCTCAGTTTACAACCACAACTGAGGCCAAGATTTCTGTTGCTAAGTGAGACATTTGATAAGTGAGGGTTTTTTTACGACCTTACTTGCCTCAGTTGTTAAGTGAACCACGCAGTTGTTGAGTTGGATGGCCAAAATCAAAACTGCCGGGAGGTCTTGCAGTAGCACAGTGACTCAGTTTCCCCAAAGGAAGCCATTAAGAGTCCATTCCATATGGCCCATATGAACAAGAAGCTTGACCTGGAAAGAAGTTAACTGATTTTGACCCCAGTTCCGCATCCGGACGTTACGTTAGTTTGTTCTTTGCTCTTCTTTTGTTTTTAATCCGGATTATCTCATTTGCTCCCTCGAATTTATCCTGCTAATTGTTTTAATCTAGAACGATGTTTTGTCAGCTGCCCGGGGTGGGGGGACACATTACATTTAATAAATGGAACATATAAAAAATAAATTTCTCCTGGGATCCAAGAAGACGCAAAGAGGTTCCTCTTTGCCCAGGTCTTGTTTTGCCCACCTGCTTTCAGAAGGCCAGAGAAAGTCACAACAAGGGTGGCCGCAAAACAGGGGGATAATTTTACTGTCTGGACAGGCCACTTACACCCAGACAAAGCTTCCTGTTTTTCTCCTCTTCCAGGGAAAATTTATTTTGGGTGGTTGTTACCGGAGCCAAATCTAAGCAGGGCTTCTTGAAAAGTTTTAAGTAGTTTTTTAAAAACTGGGTGCGACGTTGAAACACTTGAAACCCATTAAAATGGTGTGGGGGGCATAAATGCTCTTCTCCTGATTGTGCACAGATGCTGGGTTTATTTCATGGCTCCTCCGGATCTTTTGCTTCCAGAAGTTTTGCTTCCAAAACTAAATTCCAGAATTTAGTCCCAGCAAGAGGAATGATCCACACCGGGACCCTTCACAACCGTGTGGCTAAGATAACAGCTGCAGTGATTCACTTAACAACCGTGGCAAGAAAGGTGGTAAAACGGGCCAAGACAGGCTTCATGACTGTCTCGCTTAAGAACAGAAATTTTGGACATTGCAGCCGTCATAAGTGTATGCCAGTTGCCAAGCCTCCGAATTTGGATCGCGTCGCAGTGGGGACGTTGCAACGGTCATATGTGTGAAAAACGGTCATAAGTCCCTTCTTTCGGTGCTGCTGTAACTTCGACTGGTCACTAAACGAATGGCTGTAAGTCGAGGAAGTCCCTGTCTAAGGATAGCCGAAGAGAAGAGAGGCCTGGGAAAAGAGCAAAGGTGTGGATACTTACAGCTGGCAGCCTCTGTGGCAGTGTTGGGGGTGGTCTGGAAGCACCCCGTCTTCTCCCTCCAAGCTCCCTCGGCTTCTCTGCCCCTGGAAAACGCGGCTGGCACATTTTATGGGCAGGGGAGGGGAGGGGAGGGAAGGGGAGGGAGGGCGGGCACCTGCTTCCCCATTCCTCCGAGCAGGTGATCCTCGCTCTCATCTGGAGGGCCATCTTCAGAAACCTCTCCAGCCAATTTCCCTTCCTGTCTCCAAGCAAGAAATCTGACCTTTCGTCCACTTGGGTGGCAAAGGTCAGCAGCTGGCCCCTCCGCAGGCGTCTTTTCATCACCCGGCTCTTTCCTCTTACGGGTTTGGTCCCGGAAACGGGCAAGGAAGACGGAGGGATGGAAAGTTTGGTTTAGCAAAGAGCGTCTGTTTTGCAAGCCTCTCTGGAGCCAGGTTTCACGCAGGGGGTGCCTGAGGCAAAATATCAGCCCTCCCACCACACAGGAAAAACATCTCCTCGGCAGAAGAGGTGGTAGAAAAAAGGCTTTTAAAAGTAAAAAAAAAAGCCTCTGATGATTGTGCGGCTCAGCTGGGATCGTCAGAGGCTTTTCAAAGCATTTTTTCTACAACCTCTTCGGCGGAAGAGGTTGTAAAAAAAAGGCTTTTAAAAGTAAAAAGAAAAAGCCTCTGACAATCCCATCTGAGTAGCACGATTGTCAGAGGCTTTTTTTTAACTTTTAAAAGCAATGCTTTTAAAAGCAAAAAGAAAGATTGCGTGCCACAGCTGATCACACCCCCCCCGCACTGTTCCACTTAACGCATGCCTCCTTTTGGCACGCGCTGCCACTGTGCGTGCGCCTCACATTTGGTGCATGGTGGGCACCGTGCATACGCAGCCAGCGAACTGGTAGTAAACCGCTTCAGATTTCCCCACTGCCTTTGGGGCTGTTCAAGAGGCTGGCCCAGGCTCAAGTGGAGTGGGGGAGGGGGGTGTCTCATGGGTGAGGTTAGGGTGGGCCTTTGCACCTCTCTAATAGGATCCGTCAAGGCCAGGCAGTTCTCTGTTGGGTCCACCCAACCGCAGGGCATTTTCTTAATCTGGGTGTTCCAGATGTTTGGGGTAAAATGAGGCTCTAAGTCAAGGAATTGGTCCTGGGATCTTCAGGCCTTAAAACAGCCAAGTTACTTTTTGCTTCTTCCCCGCGCTGTGTCTTATAACTCTGATGAAAAGCTTTGGAAACCTTGAAAGGGGGACTGTCCTGATAAGTCCCCTGTATTCAGATTGATGCTTTAGAAGGAAATCCTGCAATTTAATGCAGCGGTCCTTGACTTATGACCAGAATTGAGCAGCAAGGACCCCATAGTCATCTTCCTCCTCCTCCTCTTTCTCCAACCTCCCTCCCTTCTAGCACTGATGATGTTATCTAGTTGGGTCATGAAACATCTGCAAGGAAACCGCCAGGCTCAGAGAGCACCAAGGAACCCACCAGCCTTACTCTTGTGTAAGTGCAGACGGATTCGCCCAACAGATGCAAAAACACCCTCCCAACCACCCCCTCCCCCCAAACTTGCCCTTTCAGCCTCAAACTTCAGGGCACTTAAGTCGCCTTCCCTTTTTGTGTGAAAATTGTGTGACTCGCAAGGACCAGAGAATTTAAGGAGGGTTTTTATTTCTTGTTTTCTGGTTTGACACGCTTGGCAACCTGCCAGGCAAGACCCTCCAGCCACGATGAGCAGGAGGGAGACGGTCCCCAGCACAGGAAGTTCGGGTAGAAGGTGTATTTCTTCTTGTACCAGCCTGCGTTTTGCTTCAGGCACAGCGACAACGCCCGGTCGCAGCTGCAGGTCTCCTCTTGGCACCAGTTGGCATTGCTGCCTGCAATAGGAGAGCCCCATGAGAGGAAGAGAGGGGACCCCAGTTCTGGTGGAGGAAGGAGCCCCAAGGAGGAGGTTTTGCACAAGGCCGTGAGACCGAAGCACCCTTTGGATTGGGGGTCTTTGGTAAAGGTGCCCACCCTGGCACTGGCACTCATCTCACTAGGGGCGGTTTCACGAAGAAACGAAAGAGAATTTTAAACATAGTGAAAAGTCAAATAATAGAACAATAAAATAAAAGAGTAGAACAATGAAAAAATTAGGGGTAGTCCTCGAGTTACGACGGTAATGGTTGCGGTTGTAACTCATGACGGTCGTTAATCAGGTCGCTCGCCTGGCCAGCCTGATTTTAACAATCTTTCTTGCATGAGGGTCAATGAGGGAAGCAGGATTCGTTTAACGACCGTGTGATTCATTTAGCAACTGCAGTGATTCGCATTAACAACCATGGGGGGGGGGGGGGAAGACGGTAAAATCAGGCGTGACTCACCATCGACAGAAAACCTGGTCTCCCCACTGTGGGGGTGGGCTAGCTGTGCCCAGGAACAGAAGCTGTGTGTTTGTCTGTGTTTGTGTGTGTGTGTGCCCCAAAAGAACTCCTGCAAGCACCCAAGGCAACTCACCACACTGGATGTGCCCCCAGTAGTAACGGTAGCTGTAGTGGATGGTTTTGGGACAGCACCCCCACTTCTCCAGCTGGCCGTAGCAGCAGTCATGCCTCTGACAACACCTGGGGAAGCAGGAAAAGAGGGGGTGTCTCCCGGGAAGCATCCTGCCCCCCCTCTCTTTCCCCTTTGGCTTCCGTGGGGGGGGGGGTCTTTCAAACATTTTTCAGAGGGAATTCTGGGATTTGGAGTCCCAGCACATCTGGAGGTTCACCGGCTTCACAGAGAGGGGCACGTGGCGGTGGGTCACCCCCTTACCTGTCCGTGGCATCCTTGGGCCTCCCTCTGCCCCCCAGGCCGCAGTAGCACCCATAGGTAGAATAATGTGGGATGGCCTTCTTGCCGGTGACTTGGGTGACCATGTGGTAAAGTTGCACCAAGCCTCCGTGGGTCGTCGTCAGCTCTAGAAAACAATGGTGGTTGAAATCCCAGGAACTGAGAAGTATCCCAGACTAGATTTGTGGGTTTGTTCTGGTCTAGGGTGAACCAGGACTTTGTGGCTTGGCCCTTAAACCAAGGGGTCTCCAAACCTGGCCACTTTAAGATTTGTGGACTTCAACTCCCAGAATTCCTCAGTCAGCCACACTGGGAGTTGAAGTCCACAAGCCTTAAAATGGCCAAGTTTGGAGAAGCCTGCTTTAAACCATGATGAAACTTAATTTATTTAGTGATGTCCTGTGGTTGATACAGGAATCGAGGACCAGAATTGTCGTTTTCGTCCCCACGTACCAAAGTGAATGCACAGAGGGATTACAGAGAGTCCTCGATTTATGACCTCAATTAGATCAACCACAATTTGGCCATTAAATGAGTCATGTCCGATACCATTTGCCACAGTCATGGGGAAAAAACCCTCAGCTCCCCTCATTGGTTTGCCGCTGTCCCTGGTCCTGAAAGTTAACACCCGTCTCAAAGCAACCATTGCCAAAGCCTGGTTTGTAAGTTAGGCTTACTGTGTTATGCAGTCCAGCCCCAAACTCTGGCTTATGCCCTGATACATTACGTGAATCCTGTTAATTGTGGCTTGTTCAGCAAACCATGATTAAAATAAAAGGCGACTTGGATCGGTGAACTCAGTCGGATGCCTGCAAGATCTGCCTTCTGAAGGGATCTGGGCTAAGCCACCCAATCGTAGAACCATGGAGTTGGAAGGGCCCCTAAGGATCATCTAGTCCACCCCTCTGGAGGGTGCAGGAAAGGCAGCGCAACCCTCCTTGAGAGGCAGCTGTCCAGCTGTTCCTCAGAAAGGGAGAACCCACCACCTCCGCAGAGAAACCCTTTGGCCCTTACCAGAAGTCAGCAGAAGCAGCAGCAGGACAGAGGGGGCCATCTTCAGTTACAAAGGTGGTAACTGTGAAAAATGGTCACAAGTCACTTTTTTTTTTTAGTGCTGTTGTAACTTCGAAAGGACACTAAATGAATCATTGTAAGTTGAGGACTACCTTTACAGGCGAGGGGCGACTTTCCTGCATCCGGTGAAACGCTTCGTGTGGAGGAGGAATTAGATAATTTTACTGCCTGGAGTTATTTGTAAAAATAACGAAGGCAGGGTCCCAAAAAAATCCAATATCTAATCTAATCCATGGATTAGATGGATCTAATCCCCCCCCTCTCAGATTATCCCAGAATAAACCTGAGAAGCCTCAGCTTCTGTTTCCCAGAGGATGGGAGGTCAGAAGGGAAAAACGGAGCTGTACTCTGCGCATGGACAGAAACCTTTGCAATTTACAATTTTGCAAATGCATTTTAATTTATGCCCGCCTTGACGGAGGAAGAGAATTGGAAGTCACTGCTGGGGTGTGCGAAGGCTCCCTCCCTCCGCCCCCCTCCCCTTACCTGTTCCTGCAGTGCAACAGAGAGGATTCTGGGCTACAGAAGTCGAACGTGGCTCCCTGGAGGGGTTTATAGAGGGCTCCAGAGGGACCTTCCCCCCTCCCTTCAGGAATTCAGCCCCGGAAATTCTATTTCACTTTCAGTCTCTTTGTGCTTCTTGGAACACCCCACCCTCCCAAAAACAGGAAGCCAGAAGGGAATTTTTGACTGCAGCAATTTGGGCAGCCCCATTTCTCTGCATAGTTCAACAAAGATGGAAAAGCAAATATAGGAGAACTCGCTCAGCGCAAAAAAGAAATCTGTTTGCTTGGAAGGAAGTCCCAGGTTGTCATGCCGGCTTTCCATTAGTCATCTTAGATCTGTTTCACAATGACCCTGTGAGGCTGGACAGCTTTTCCGAAGCACCTGCAGGCAGGACAAAAAGTAACAGATTATCAAAGAGGGATTCAACCTAGAACTAAGAAAATGTTTCCTGGCACTGAGAACAATTAATCAGTGGATCGGCTTTCTTTTGGAAGTTGTGGGTGATCCATCCCTGGAGGCCTTTAAGAAGAGACTGGAGAGCCACTTGCCCAGAATTGTATAGGGTCTCCTGCTTGAGCAAGGGGTTGGACTGCTAGATGATCTCCAAGGTGCCTTCCCAATGTACTCTGAGATCCGTACTCAAAATAAGGAGGAATTTCCTGACAGTGAGAACAATTTATCAGCGGAATGACTTGCCATTAGAAGTTGTGGGTGCTCCATCAATGGAGGCTTTCAGGAAGAGCTCCATTTGTGTGGAATAGTATTGGGTCTCCTGCTTGAGCAGGGGGTTGGACTGGAAGATCCAGTCAGAGGCCCCATCAGAGAAAGGTCAGCTGTCCAGGTCTTCTCATGCCCTGCCTCCCCCCCCCGCCCCAAGCATTCCAAAATTCCTTGCATCACAATCAGGTCGCCTTCCAGAACAAAACTGCAGTGGTTTCATCCAGTGGCGGAGAGTTACACAGCTTTGGTTTTGGACAAACCAATCTGTGGGTTTTGTTCTTTCCCAGGGGGTCCCCATGGAGCCTTCCGGAGCAGAGGAAAGAGCTGGGAGGTGACCAGCCGAGAGGGGTTCCCCGTTATACCTGGGACAAGGTGTATAACCCAGCTGAGCCATTGCAAGGCTAAAATTGCAGGTTCCACTCATCCGACTTCTGCTTCCTGCCTCTCTTGGTGTGGGTTTCCCCTCCGGGCTCTCTTTGCAAGGCGGGGAGGGGGTAAGAAAAGGAGAAACCCCCTTAGGTGAAAGTCCCTTTATACCCTCTGTCAATCAGCAGCTTCCTCCTTGCCCTGCCTGCTGGATTTTGCAGACTGCCAGGGTTTAAACTCTTTCAATGTTTAATACTAGCTCTTCCTGGTTTCCAAAATGATGGGTGTCTTTGAGAGAGATTTTTCTCATGTGTTTTTTTTTCCCCCTTCCCTGATTTGGAAAACGCAGCTTGGTTACAATTAACAAGCAAAAGAAAAAAAAAAAAACAGAGGGGAAAATTGTATTTAAGCAGATCCCCCCAAACAAAAAGAGTAAGGAAGACGCTAGAAGGCATGAAATTAACCATTCTGAGGGGATAAAGATAATCTAATCTAGGAGAGATCCAACCTAGAATTGAGGAGAAATTTCCTGATAATAAGAACAATTAATCAGTGGAATGGCTTTCTTTCAGAAGGTGCTCCATCACTGGAGGTCTTCAAGAAGAGACTGGACGGTCACTTCTCAAGAATGGTCTAGACTAGAGTCTCGTGCTTGAGCAGGGGGTTGGACTAGAAGGCCTCCAAGGTCCCTTCCGGCTCTATTCTGATTGACTGATTGATTGATTGATTGATTGATTGATTGATTGATTGAAATGGCATAGGGTCTCCTGCTTCAGCAGGGGGTTGGACTAGAAGATCTCCAAGGTCCCTTCCAGCTCCGTTATGAGTTATTTGTAGAAATGATAACAGTGGCCGTCTGTTTCTCCTCCTTCTCCTCCTCCTTCTCCAGGCACTTGCAGAGATGAAGCTGTTCCATGTAGCCATGGTGCTGTGGGCGAGCGGTAAGTGCTGGTAGGTTGTGGGGTCTCTCACCCTCCTCTTCATCACGGACACCCCCCTGAAAAGAGGAAGAGGGATCTGCTTTCCCTAAATGTCAACGGAGGTTCTCAGTCATGCTGGTCCCAAAGGCGCTTTTTCAAGAGGCAACTGAACTTTCTTGGAAGAGATTCCAGTTGCCTTTTCAAAAAGCACCTTTCAGATGATCTGTTTGCTTTCCCCTGATTCTCCCTTTTCTCTTTTATTCTCCAATGTTTGCTTCCCTCTTTTTCGGTTTGGGACTTTTGCTCGCATTCAGCTCCACCTTTTTCTCTGCCTGCCTTCCTTTTAAAAACAAAAGCAGAAGTATTTATGTTTTAGGGTTCGTTTTAAAAAGAAATGGGTAGGGTCAGACTGGCTGGCTGGCTGGCTGGCTGGGGAATTCCGGGAGTTGGAGTCCATGTCCTTCCTGTTGACCTCTTGAGGACTAGTCTCTTTCACCTCTCTTTGCAGTGTTTGCCATCACCACCAGCAGCCTCCTCAACTTCAAGCTGATGATCCAACGGATCACGCAGAAGAACGCGCTTATCTACTTCAACGGCTACGGGTGCTACTGTGGGAAGGGTGGGCGAGGGAAGCCCAAGGACCCCACGGACATGTGAGTGCGGCCGCCAAACATGGCGGCTCCCCCTCCTCACTGCCTCCAATGCCCCCCCCCCGGCCTCTTTTGAACCTGGGTCCCAGCACGACCGCCCTTCTGTGGCACCCAAACCCCCACCCGCATGAACCCCTCTGGCTGTGGGGCAAGGCGCGAAGGAGAGCAACAGCCTTCCGCAACACAACTGGTCCTTGACCTACGACCAACATTTCCCTTGCCAAGCAAGATAGTTGTTAGATGAGTCTTGCCCCCTTTTAGGACCTTCCTTGCCAGAGCTGTTGTGCAGTTGTTGTGCACAAAATTGTGCAATCACTGCAGTTGTTGAGTTAGTGACACGGTTGTTGAGTGAATCTGGCTTCCCCACTGAGTCAGAAAAGGCGATCACGTGACCTCGGACACTGCAACCGTCATAAATGTGAATCAGTTGCCAAGCGTCTGAATTTTGATCACGTGACCAAGGGGATGCTGCAACGGAAGGGGCGGGTTTCAAAACCCGTCACTACCGGTTTGCTTGGGGGCGTGCGTAGAAGCATCTGGGCAGGTGGGCGGAGCCTCCCGATCCGGGGCGAACCAGTAGCAACCCACCACTGTGTAACGGTTGTAAGTGTGAAAAAATGCTCACTTTTTTCAGTGCCATTGTAACTTCGGTCAATAAACGAATGGTTGTAAGTCAAGAACTATTGGTACTCCTCTCTTTCTTGCCCAGGGAGCTCAATTGGGCTGCCAGCTTTCATGCCCACTCTGGCTGAGGATGTTGAAAGGATGGGAAGAATAACAATGAAAACACATTTCAGCTTTAAAAGATTCCCGTCCGATTCAGAGCGGGAAGGAAAAGGACTTTAAAGGAGTTTCTGTGCCAGAAGGAAACTTTTTGTGTTGTTGTGTGTCTTCTCTCTCTCTCTCTCTCTCTCTCTCTGCCTCTCTGGTCCAGGTGTTGCTATAACCACGATTGCTGCTACGAAAATTTGCATCACCAAGGTTGCCACCCGTATATCGACCACTACAGATACCTGATTATCAACAACAGGGTGCTGTGTAGTGAGTTCTCCCAGGTTTTGTGGTATTCACAATTTTGCAGGGGAGGGGGGGGGGAAGTTGGGAAGGGTCTGAGACGCCCCCTGCCCTTGGGCTGACTCTCTTCTCCTCCGGCCCGCAGAGTACAGGAACAGAACAGTGTGTGCCACCTTGGCATGTGAGTGCGACAAACACGCCAGCTTGTGCTTCAAACAAGAAGCCCCAACCTACAACCGCAAACTGCGACATTATCCCGTAGTTATGTGCAAAGAGGTGACTCCCAAGTGTTTTCCCAGCCCCGAGTTTTGAGGTGGGGGCGGGGGGGGGCTCTGATGGCTGCCAGATGGACGGCATTCAGCCTGGCCAGCGTGCCTCCACCTCCTCCCAGGGCCTGGGCCTTTTGGGGGCTTGTAAATAGAGACTTGTGTGCGGATTCTCCCAAACCTCAACCAAGGATTGGAAGCCTTTGTGTGTGTTGTAAGCGTGTACAATAAACATTTATTTTTCTTTTAAATCGTTCCTTTGACATTTGGGGAAGGAGCCTTCTAAGCTGAGTATGAGGGAAAATGTGGGTGGAAATTTAGAGCAGGGGAACAAATAGGGTGGTGAGTCCGAAAAAAGTGGTTGAATTCGAATTGCATCATTTAAGAAGCTGAGATTGAGCAAGGCTGTGGGCGGAGGGGGCTCCTAGATTTACACAGAGGAGAAGTCTGTGCAATTCCTTTGAATTAAGCTCAGCTCCAAGGCATCATGCAGATCTCTTGGCAAGAGCCTGGAAGAAGTTTGACCTTTTGCAGGATGTTTGTTTCCATCCAATTTACAACCCCTTAGCTCACCTAGTGGCCTCCCATCCTGATGCTAATGAATTCCTGCTCTTGGGGCTTTCCTGCAATGCTCAGAGACTGCTGCCCTCCCCGATCCAGCACCATCCTCCGGGACTTCAGTTCCCATAGTCCCCTGCCTGCATGGCATCAGCCGGGGATGGTGAGAATTGGAGTCCCATACACCAGGGACCGTTAGGGAAGGAGGCTTTTCTCGTGGACTTTTGTGCGGAGTTAGTTGCTTGACGGAGCTTTCTGCTGCTGCTGGAGGTCCTGGGTGCGAAACACGCAGGTGGGGCTTCATTTTGCCCCACCCCCATCCCGCTTCCACTCGGATTTCAATCTGCATAAAAATGGAGATTTAAGGGTGGGGGTTAAAGATGCAAAAGCCCAAAGGTGCAACTCTGGATGAGAGCAAAAAGAAAATGATGCCAGTTTTGTAAGGTAGGCCAAGAAGGCAGGAGCCCTATCTAGAGGAGAGGAATGACAACCATTAGCTTGTAGTGCAAAGTGGGAGGACAAAACAGCTGGCATGAAGCCCTTGCTGGTTAGCTCCAGGACCCCATGTTACCATGAAAAACTTCAGAAAAACGAAAGTTACAACAGCATTGCAAGGTTGGCCAGGTAGGCGTCAAAAATGGGTTTAAAAGAAGCTTTTCCAAAGAAAGAGTCACCTCTATCCTTTTCCAAAGTCTATGTGCCCGCAGTGATCATATCTGACCTCAGAGTTACACTTCCGGGTTCTTCTAGCCCCGTGTTTACCTGCTCTATGGTAAAAGCCCCAGCGCGCGGCCTTTTGACGTCATAAAGCGACGCTCCTTCCCGGAAGTGCCTTGCAGGAACGCACGGACGTAGGTAGTCGGTCTCCCCGCCGGTTGCCATGGGAACGGGGTGGGCTCTCTCAGCGCGCCGTTGGGCCTTTTCTGGGGCGCCCCGAAAGTGTCTGGCGGACGGGGAGGTCGCGGGACCCCTTGGGCATCCGCCTGCGGAACTCCCTGCCACAGGAGCGGGCCAGTTCCCTTCCGGGCACCCCCAAAACCCTCCCTCCCTCCTGTTTTCCCCACAACAACCCACCTGTGAGGTGGGCTCGACAGAGAATGAGGGGACTGAGCCAAAGACACCCACTCGCGATAGTTGTGGGGTTGCTTGTGTGTTGTGATTGTACCCTGGCTACTGACTAAGGAAGATAAGACAATCACAATTGTTAAGAGAGACATTTGTTAAGTGAGTTTTGCCCCATTTAACGACCTTTCTTGCCACAGTTGTTAACTGAATCACCACAGTTTTTGGTTAGTAGCACAGTTGTTAAGTGAATCCGGCTTCCCCATTGACTTTCCTTGTCAGAAGGGCGCCAAAGGGGATCACGTGACCCTGCTGGGACACTGCAACCGTCATAAATACGAGTCAGTTGCCAAGCATCTGAATTTTGATGATGTCACTATGGCGATGCTGCAAGGGCCGTAACTGGGGAAATGGTCCTAAGTTTTTCAGTGCCGTTGTAACTTTGAACGGTCACTAAACGAGTGGTTGTAAGCATATGGGCAATTTGAAGAACAAGGAAAGCAGAACTGATACTTCTCTCTTTTCCTATTACAGGGAAACCACCCTCGAGTGATAGCCATGGACTCCGCCGGTCACCCTTCGACGGGTGAAATTATCCTCCTGGCAACCAGTTCGGCCGTCACCGCCATCCTCTATGCCGTTTACAGGCACAAGTCAAAAGTTGCAGACAGTCTGAAGGTGAGTGGCTATTTGGATCCTGGCCTAAGGCGGCTTTTTGAGATCACTGCACTTGTTTTTGTAACATCTGCCCTACTGGCTTGATTCCAACTACAGCTACAGGAACTGTTTAAAATGAGACTTGTGGTAGGTTAACATTGTATATTCGGGAATCTTCAAAATAACCAAGTCCCCCAAAAGAAAAAAAACAGAGGTCATTTGAAGAATTTAAACACCTGGAGGCGAGCCCAGAAAAGTCACTCAACAAAGCACAATTGCTGTGCTGGCATTCATTTGTACGTACGATGACACAAATGAGTTTAAAGGAAGCCCGCATCGACCACTTTGGATATTTTGTTCATGCTCAGAAGTTGTCTTGGCAAATGCAGTGAGGGGGATGTCTCTAAAGAGGAGAAGAGGCCCTCTCAGTGGTGGGGATCTATTTTGATTTGGCCTCTGTTATTTATAATTTCACTACCAGTTAGTTTTCTTCCGCTTCGCAATTTGCCAGAGAAGTATGTTTGCAGAATGTCTGAAAACTCAGGCGATCTCTTTGCTGTGATTCAGAGGATGTTGTTGTGAAGTCTGTTTCTCTCCTTCCTTCCCCCAGAGTGCTAAAAAAGTCACTCTGGATCAGGATTTAAAGAACCTGCTGATTGAAGCCCCGGGAAAATGCGTCCCCTATGCGGTGATAGAAGGTATGTCGTTCCGGTGGGGAAATTGTGTAAGTGTAATTGTGTGTATTTCCACCTTCGGAGCACATCTGCAGCATCTTTCATGAGGGATCCCACCGTAAGCATTCATCAAATGGATCTACAGATGTTGACCATTGGGGAGGTTGCTGGCCACTCGCCCTCCTGGGTGCTCTCCTCCAGATGGGCAGTGGGGCTTCAGTTTTTGATAACCTCCCCTCAATGTCCCTGGAAGCTGCTCCTCCCATCCGGAGGGCCGTTAGACTGCTCTAAACATCCATCCATCCATCTCCTTGCTGGCTTCTACACTAGTGGGTGTCTCCCTCCTTCCGGTCATTGACCACTGCCCGGTCTCTCCTGCCCAATCAGGTGTGGTGCGCTCCGTCAAGGAAAGCCTCAACAGCCAGTTTGTGGAGAGTTGCAAGGGGGTGGTCCAGAGGCTGACCCTTCAGGAGCACAAGATGGTGTGGAACCGGACCACCCACTTCTGGTAAGTCCACTCACGCCTCGTTTTGGAAATAGGAACTTGCTAAGGGGCCAGTGTGCTTCCCACAACCTCAGTGTGATTATTGTAGCCTGAAGTCTTGTAAGCTACCATATGAGAACACCAAGATTTTGAGAAAGGCAGTTGTTTTATTTCTGAGGTAAAGTTTTGGGGGTTCACAGATGTTATTTCCAGGTGCTGTGGGAACGTTTCATGATTTCTCAGAGGTTTATTTATTTATGGTCATAAGAACTATAAAAATATTCAGTTTTTTCTTTTATATATATATATATGGAAATGATCAAAATGTCCAGCTTCCTTGCTTAAGTTCTAGCTGTTCTGGACTAATCTAGACATTGAAATATCTCAGTGTTTCTCTTTTTATCAGTTCCCTGTTATGAATTTAATATACATTTCACTAGTTTTTTACATATGTTGATGTTTCGCTGCATTCTGAATTATGATTATCGTTGTCATTATACCTCTGTCTTGCTATAACTAATGAAATAGGTTTCAGATCTCCGCCACACTGAATTTTGTCAATTTTAAAAAGCTGCCTGGCCTGAAACTTAGGATACAGGCTGGGAAATAATCCAGCTTCCTCGAGGCCACTCAGTGCAGATCAGGGTTGTCTGCCCCACTTTGCATGACATCCCTACTTTAAGCAATCACGCCAGACATTCAGAGAAGATGGGAGCTGTAGTCCAGCAGCAAATATTTCTAGAGGCTTTTGACAAAGAACTCGCTTTAAACTCTCAGTTTTCCACTGCATGTTCATAGTGGGATACGATAGAAAAGGAGAGAAGGGAGAGGCTCTTAAAAATTGTGCCGCGATGGTGTTTTTCATTCTGGATGAAATTTCCCCAGGAACAATTATGAAAAGATCATCCACCAGAGGACAAACACAGTCCCTTTCGATCTGGTGGCCCCGGGGAGCGAGGGCCCCCCTGACGTGGCCGTGAGGGTCCTGAAGCCCCTCAGTGCTGCGGAGCTGAGCCTGGAGACCGTCTACGAGAGATTCCACCCCTCGGTGCAGTCCTTGACTGACGCCATCGGCCACTACATCAGTGGAGAGCGACCCAAGGGCATCAAGGAGACCGAAGAGATGCTGACCGTCGGGGCCACCCTCACTGGGGTCGGCGAGCTCGTCCTGGACAGCAGCACCATCAAGCTACAGCCCCCCAAACAGGGCCTGCGCTACTGCCTGAGCAGCCTGGGGTTCAAGACGCTGCTCGAGCGGCAGGAGTCGAGCGTCCGGTTCTGGAAGGTCCTGACGACCCTCTGCGGGCTGGCCAGCTGCGCCCTCCTCATCTTCGTCCTGCACAAACAGTACCGGTGTCAGCGGGAGAAGCGGCGGCTGCGTCAGATGCTGGAGGGCATCGCCGCCGGAGGGGACGCCACCAACACCTGTGTGGTCTGCCTGGGCAACAGCCGGGCCTGCGTTTTCCTCGAGTGCGGGCACGTGTGCTCCTGCCTCAAGTGTTACGAGGCCCTGGCCAGGCCCCCCCGCTGCCCCATCTGCAGGCAGCTGATCGCCAGGGTGGTGCCTTTGTACAACAGCTGAGGGGCGATGCCTCCTCCCCCCTCAGGCTACTGTAGGAACTGGTTTGAACATTGCTGCGTAAAGCGGGGAGCGGGCTTCGTGGGTGGGGAGGGGGCTTAGCAGTAGCTCTTTGCGCAGATCGACAGAGCCAAACGATGTTGCTCCCACACTCAATCTGGAATTGAACTGCCGCCTGCTGTGGCTTTGGTAAAAATGCCAAAACGAAGGTTCTTCTCCTCTCTTTGTGCGTGTGAATAAATCGCCTTTAGATGTTGCTTCTTGGAGAACTCCCAGGATCATGTTTCTGGAGCCGTGTGGGGTTCACACACTCTTTTGACTCATTAGGGCTTTGTGTGTTTCGCCCTGAATGTTATTTTTTTAGTCCCGTTTCCCTGCCTACTCAGGTCCCAGAATAAAACGAGGTTGCCTTGCCTTCAGGGGCAACTTTGGCTATTTTTGTCTTATAAAGAGATGGAGGGGGGAAAAATTGTATTTAAGGAGGAGAGAACCATGGCTGTGTTGGAAATTACTGGATAGCCGAGCAAAGCCTCCTTGGAGTTTCAAACCCGGAACCGAGTCTCTTTCAAACAGCCTACACACCTACCTTGGGTAGCCCAGGCACGCACTTGCGCTCAGAGGGCTGTGCACGCAGAATGGGCATCCTGAGAGTCAGAAAAGAAGGCAAATAAATTTGGTTGAATGCTGTGAATGTGCCTGCCGCCTGATCAATCTTCAACCCTTTTCGCGTAACTAAAAACTCTGGTTGCAGTTTCTGAGCGAGCAGGTTGCCGCGTGCGTAAGACCGGAGGTGGCAACCGAGATGCTTTTTTGGGGAACTCAAGTGTTGATCTGAAACCTGCTTCTTGTCTCTTCTGGAGACCGTTAGGGGGCAGTCTCATTCTTCTGGTCTCCTTTGCTGTCTCGGAGCGCCACTTTCCCTTGGTGCAGGCACCTTGGCAAAGCCAAGCAACCAGGAAGCTGGCCAGCCCGCTTAATTTCTCCGCCCGCCTCACCCGCGGCATGGCATCTGTTGCCAAGTAAGCAGAACTTCCTTGGTGCACCTGCAGTCTGCCAGTGGCGGCCCCAGGACCTCCAGCACACAAGAATCAGGGCTGCATCCAGCCTAGAGACTTAGAAATAACTTTATTGTCACTTTGAATGTACACTACCCGAAATTTCGTTGCATACAGCTGATCAGCAAGGATCCATAACCAAGAATTGGGACTGTCTAGTTTAATAAAAAGAAGGACCGGGGGGTAACCTGATAGTCTTCCAATACTCGAAGGGCTGCCCCAAAGAAGAGGGGGGGGGGTCCACCTCTTCTCCAAAGCCCCTGAAGGCAGGACAGGAAGCAACGGAGGGAAACTCCTCAAGGAGTGAAGCAACCTGGAAGTAAGGAGAAACTTCCTGACCCAGAACAATTATCCAGTGGAACAGCTGGCCACCAGGAGTGGTAGGTGCTCCAACACTGGAGGTCTTCAGGAGGAGACTGGGCAGCCGTTTGTTGGGAAAAGCGGAGGGTCTCCTGCTCCAGCAGGGGGTTGGACTAGAAGACCTCCAAGGTCTGATTTCTCTTAGATCACGTAAATCTCTCGTCACCCCCACGGCCATGGGATCAAAATTAGGACGCTTGGCAAATGACTCCTACTTACGACGGTCGCAATGTCCCGGGTTCACATGATTTCCCCCCCCTTTTGCGGCCTTCTGACAAGCAGAAGTCAAGGGGGGAAGCCGGATTCGCTTAATGACCGTGTTGCTCACTGAACAAACCGCATCGATTCGCTTGGCCCTCATGCCAAGGAAGGTGGTGAAGTGGGGGAGGGGGGGCAAACCCACCCACCAGCTCTCTTGCTTAGCAGGGGAAATGGGGGGGGGAGAGAGAACCCCCTCAGTGGTGGTCGGAAGTCGAGCAACCCCTGCGCTTGATCCTAGCAATCCCAGGGTCGGAGGGCGGGAGTGGCCGCTGCAAACCTTCAGCACAGGAAAAGAGAAAAAGGCGCTCCGTGGAAACCAGGCAGGAGGGTTCCACGCTCCCTCTGTGTGTGTCTATTCTCCCCAGTCAATGAGTCAGTCTGTTTGTCTGCCTGTGTGTGTGGTTGTGTGTTGTGTGTGCGTGCTTGTGCGCGCCTGGCACTTGCAGCCGAGGCTGGTTGGGGCGTCCGTCCCACTTTCCTTCTTCTTCTTTCTTTGTGGACTGGGCTGCGGGGAAGGAGCGGCGGGGGAGAGCGGCAGAAGGCGAGGCCCACGCGTGGGAAGAGAGAGCCCCGTGGGAGCGGAGGGCGAGGGGGGCTGCCAAACCTTCCCTCCCCAAATCGCCCGCGGGGCGCCGCTGAGCCAGGAGCGCTTCTGCGCGGCTGCTTGGCTCGCTCCTTCTGCCGCCGCTCCGCTCAGCTCCGCTCCGCTCGGCCAGGGCAGCCGCGATGTCGGAGGTGCAGCTGAGCCCCCGCGGGGAGGCGGGCGAGGGGGCGCCGCTGGGCTTCGCCTGCCGCCTGCAGGACACCAGCAGCTTCGGGCCGGGGGGCGCCGGCAAGCGCGCCCCCAAACTGGCCCAGATCGGACGCAGCAAGTGCGGTAAGAGCAAGTGCCGAGGGAGGGAGGAGACCCCTCAACAGCCCCTCTGCAACTTTGCCAGCAGGGCGGGGGGCTTGAGACTGCCCCCTCTCTCCTGAACCCCAGATGGGGGTCTTGGGGTGAACTTTCCCTCTGGTGGGCTGCTCACCCGCCCAACCCAGCCTGGGTGAGGCGTGCAGAGAGCGCAAAGCCCATCATCCCCCCCTCCTCCTCCTCCCCCTGGCTGGTGATGAAGACGGTTGGGGTCTGCGCGCAGGTCGAGTTTCGCTCTTCAAGTGGGACGCCGGACTCTACTGGATCGGCGAGGGGGGGGGAGTGTTGAGTCGTGGGGGAGGGGCAGCATGCTTTATTCTCCCCCCTCCCTTGAAAAAGGAGACAAAAGGCAGCCCTTTGGAAGGGTGGGGGGGAGGAAGGTTGTGAAAAAGGGTGCTGCCCCAGGGGTTTGCATGCATCACTAGCCCCCACCCTCAGAAGGTGGGTGCTCACCCTTAGGAGCAGTTGGGCCCCTAAGCCCTCTGGAGGAAAGGATCCAGGGAACCCCCCAGCCCAGCATCAAGGGGAGGGGGTCAACCCTTCTGCTCAGCCGGGTGGGGTCTGCTGAGCTCCCCCATATTTGGCTGAGTCAGCAGAATCGGTCAAGTGGAGAGCTCCCCAGGGTGGGGGGTGTCTCAGCTGGTCTCCTACCATTAAGGAGGGCCTCGTGCGGACAGTCTCCAAGGGCGGGCAGATGGATCGAAGTCAAGATGGAGCAGAGTGGTTCCACCCCTCCCAAGACGGGACAAGAGCAATCACAGACTTTGGAGGCCGGTGTGTTATGGGAGGGAGGGAAACAACAACACAAGGGGGTTTGGGCTGCTATTTATCTCTTTGTATCCTCCATTTGTGGCTGTCTGGTGATTCCGGAGAGAAACCAATTGGGAGGTTTCTGGGTCAACCCAACGTTGACCAGAAGGACCAGCCAAGGCTGGCTTAAAACAGTGGCAGCCTTTGAGACAGACTTTTGTGTTCACAAACAGCAACCAAAGTGTGTGTGCACTCCCAAATGTGCGTCTCTAGTCTTTCTTCTATCCATTGACACAGATCCTGCCTTTAATTAAGGGCTACACAAACATCCTTTTTGTTGTGGTTTCAGAAAACTCTTCTGGTGCCACTGAGTCGGTCTTTTGATCCTGCTTGTTGTGTCTGTGTCTTCATTTTTGTTGACCTTGAAAACGCCTGTTTAAGAACCTGAAGGGAATGTTATCAAATTCTCGACCATGCTATAATCTGCTTCTCAAAATAGCAATCAAACTCACCTGGTTTTGTACCCAAAGCGATGTTTCCTGAGCAACAGGATTGTGTTGTGTACCAGGTCTCTCTCTCTCTCTCTCTCTCTCTCTCTCTCTCTCTCTCTCTCTCTGTGTGTGTGTGTGTGTAAAACTTGTGCAATGCATGCACCTTCGTGAAGAACCTCACCTCCTTCTGTGCTACAGAGACAAAGAGTGTTTGGCTTATAGAGAAAACCCCCTTAAACTGGATCCCCACAACGCATTAGGCCAGATTCTCTGGTGGGTGGGTGGGTGGGTGGGTATTTGTGTCTCCGGGTGAGATAGGACCCAGCTCCATCTTCACATATTGTGTGAACCAACCTGTCTGTTTTCTTACTCGGCCTGATCAGCAAACTCCAGATGTCGAGGTGTTTACTCATCTTTCTTTCTCCTTTCCTTTTTTTCTCCTGCTTCCAGTTGTCATTGAGGATGATCGAATTGATGACGTACTGAAAAACATTTCAGAAAAGCCACCTCCGGGTGTCTAAATATATATATATATATATATATATATTCATGTCTCGCCCAGAGACACTGAGTTAAAAAAATGAGGGGCGCAAAAATAATTCACCTTTCAGCACAAGAACAGGCAAAATCGTTCATTTTTTTAAAAAAAAATGAAGAAAGGAAGAACTTTTTTGGGCGAAAGAGGCAGAAAGCGATGCTGTTTTTTGGAGTTCTTCAGCGCCACGTTGGGATCCAACTGGAGATGCCTTTTAAGGAGCCTCCGAGAGGCTGAATTGAAGCCTTTTATTCCTGCCTCCCCCTCCTCCAGAGTTTTCAAGTTGGACTTTTAGAAAGTCTCCTGAAAAGAGAAATAATGGGGGTGGTAGGCAGAGAGGGTCTCGGAGGTATTGTTTACATGATGACACCTTGCAAAAAATATTCCGTCAGCTTGCACGTAACATGGTCTGTACTTTCTATTTATATATTTTATATATATGCTTGGATTTTGCGAAGGTAAAAGAGGGACGAAAAGATGGTTTGTAATCACACACACCAACACACACTGTATGTGATTCTGGTTACCTTTTGAAGTCTCTGGAAGGTAAGGAACTTTTGAAAGAGGAAGCTGGAACCAGGAAGAAGGTTATCCTTACTTCCCCAAAACTGGATTATAATTCTAGTATTTGACATTTAGGGCAATGCTCAGTCACTCAGGTGCAAATAGAGAAATGTAATTTTATATGGAAAATGGAAGACATGTTTTTTTTAAAGTACTTGTGTGCTTTTTCTAAATGTTCCCTAGCAAACGAAAGCTTGTGTCAAACCAACCTTTGCTTTTTAAAAATACTTTAGTGTAAAGTCGATTCTCTTTGTTACTGTGCAATGAAATAAACAAATGAAATGCGGGCATACACAGACCGTAATCCTGAAAGAAGAGTGCCAAATATTTTCCAAAATGCAGAATATTTACATCTCTGTTTCCTCTGTAGGGATTTTGTGTGTATGCAAAGTTGCTTTTTTTGTACTTAAGGAATTCTTGCCTCTCTAAGGACTTTTTTTTTACCGAACTGCTTGATCTGTGCAGAAAGAATTTTCTCTCGATGCCGTCCTTGGTTTTCCTTCAGTTCTCCTTTTTTACTGATTCAAGCTTGACCGTTTTAAAAACAATCGCATGACACGCAGAGAATTAAAAAGGGCTGCCTTGCTTGCAATCTCTTTATCCTTCTCTTTGGCTGCATTTTGCAATGATGTCCTAAAATGGTTCTTTGCATCTTTTCCTACAAGTTTTGTGTATCCTGCACAAGAGTGTTTCTGCAATGGGTAATAAACGATGATGACTTAATCGGTGGCTTCTGTTCATTTCTTGTACACCCGGCCTCTGTTTAGCCTTACCTGGACAGCCAGGAGCTGCTCTCGCCCACTGTCTTTTTTTTTGCCATAGATGAATCTGTGAATCTGTCCGGATAATTTCTCCTTAGTTCTAGGTTGGTCCTCTCCTCGATTGTTTTCCATCCATTGTGTCTTGCCTTGCCTTCTGATGCTTTGGAAAATAGGTTGACCCCCCCCCCCTCTTCTCTGTGGCAGCCCCTCAAATACTGGAAGACTGCTATCATGCCATCGTCTCCCCCTTGTCCTTCTCTTCGGATGGAAACTAATCAAAGAGAGAAGCAACCTAGAAATTTGCTGACAGTTGAGAACAATGAATCAGTGGGACGGATTCCCTCCAGAAGTTGTGGGTGCTCCACCACTGAAGGCTGTTAAGAAGAGATTGGACCAGCCTTTGTCTGAAACGGTTAGTGTTTCCTGCCAGAGCAGGACTAGGGGGTTGGACTATAAGACCTCCAAGGTCCCTTCCAACTCTGTTATTCTGTTATCCTGCATCCCAACCAGGCATTAAGCATTCCAAGGGAGGCTAGTCTTGAGGACGCCATCATTATTCATTAACGACTTTTTCAGCAGCTCGCTTGCTCGTAAGACACGGATCACCGAGCTTCTGATGGCTGCTTTTCTCCTCCCAAACCGCATCCTGATTTCTCCGGTGGCTTTTGAAAGGACCTAAAGCTCCCTTCTCATTTGCCCGGCGATGCGCAGAGAAGCTTTCTATTATTCATGCAGGGTTCAGCAATCTGAGAGAGCCAGGGTACAAAAGGCCTCGCGGCACATCTTTTGTGAATGCCGGACGTGCCTCTGGCTTGTGAGCAGTGCATCGTGGCTCCACCGCTCAGCCAATATTCTATTTTCAATTCTCCAGCGAAAGACCAAGGAAAGGGTCCTGCCAGAAAAAGCTAGGAGGGGGGACACACATGATAGCATCTTCCAATATTTGAGGGGCTGTCACAGAGACAGGGGGTGGGGGTGGGGGTGGGGGTGGGGGTCCACCTATTCTCCAAAGCACCTGAAGGCAGGACCAGAAGCAACGGATGGAAACCAATCGAGGGGAGAAGCAACCTGGGACTAAGGAGGAATTTCCTGACAGTGAGAACAATAAACCAGCGGAACTGCTCCCCTCCAGAAGTTGTAAGTGCTCCAACACTGGAGACCTTTTAAGAAGAGAGTGGACCGCCATTTGTCCGGAATGGTCTAGACTAGAGTCTCCTGCTAGAGCAGGGGGTTGGACTAGAAGACCTCCCAGGGCCCTTCCAACTCTGTTATTCTATTTTCAGACTTTAAGGACCTCAGTGTTGTGAGAGAACAAAGTGAGAGAACTTCTGGGGAGGGCCTGTCTTTACCTCCACAAAATGGTTTTCAAGGTTTGGCGGCCTCCGGGGACCCCATCACAAAGCCAGCACCGTTCGAAAAGGCAGCTTCTTTATGAAGTCGTGCTTTTTGTCTTCTGAACGGCCTCCTGCTTGGAAGGTCAGCAGATAGCTGGGATCTTTGTGACTACATGCCGAGAAGCGGGCAATGGAGACGGCAGGAGACTTCCCCACTGGGAAAAGAGAAAGAAAGAAAGAAGCTACATTGTGGTCCTGGAGCCTCGGCTGAAGCTGGGCTGGATGCTCCGTTGCTATAGCAACCGCATCCCCCAAATCCTGGGCTTGCCTGTTCTGATGGGCAGCTGCTAGCTAGGCAAAGATAAAGTCACAGGGCTGGAAGGGACCTCAGAGGTCTTCTACTCCAACCCCCTGCCCAAGCCAGGAAACTTCGTACCACCCCAATCCAATGGTTGTCCGGTCTTTTCTACAAAACCTCCAGGGATGGAGCAGACTTCCCAGGAAGACTATGGCTGCAGGTCCACTGAAATTCTGGTTTGCTCGACTTCCTTTTCACTCGAATTTGCAGCGGTTCGCGATTTAAGACAGAAAATTAAGATTTTTTTCCTTTGTTGTCTCAATTCTATCAAGCTCTGCTGCATCATTCAGAACTAAGAGACGGGGTCTGCTCAGGTAGAAGCCCCTAAAATGTGTTCAACTTGATGGACCAAGAGTGTCCTCCTTGGCTCCTAGAGGTGGTCTCCACTCCAAGAGGCAACGTGATGGCTTGGTGACCATCAGCTTACAAATGCAGGACGTCAGTAGTGAACTTTAGAATGGGATTTGGAATTCCTGGACAGCATTTTGCACACTCTGAACGTGCAAATCTTCCTCCCTGGTTTCAGAGGGCCTTTATTACGCTGTGTGAGAAAGGCCTTGAGGTACAGGCTGGAAATGGAATAGAGGTAACTAGTCCAGATCTGAAACCAGTCCTTACCACCGAAGGTTGTTTCAGGTGCCAAATGAGCCACGTTGGACGTGTAGCTTCTCAAGAGCCTGAGATATGCGGCGAACTTTCCACACAGCTCAACAACACCTGCCCCCGAAACACAGAAATAACTTGGATTAACTTCTTCAAAACCGATTGCACTTGCAGGTTGTCATGGAAACAAGGGCATCTCTGTTGTGTGATGGGAACTTGGGGAGGGGGGGGGAGAAAAACAGAACTTAAGAAATTATATTGCATTGATCCTCGCAGACCGGGTCTTCCGCAAAGTTTCCAACCAGGGTTGTACATCCAGGAGGGACCAATTCAAACATCCACAAAGGAGCTGGGTGTGGGATGGCTGCAGGCAGCTTCGGGATGTTTGCCAAATGAAGAAGATTCAAGGTTGATCCTCGCCACCTCCCAGATAGGGTGGGGAAGGGGATTGTGACCCTTGGTGAGATCCGGGGTGGAAGCCCTGCATCCATTCCAATCCAATCCAATGTTTATTACAGTCACAGACTGAAGGCAATTTCATGGGGTCCTTATTTTGAGAAGTTCCCTGAAATTCTGCCCCCATCTCTCCTCCCTCTCTCGTGGCCAATGTTTGACAAACTTATTTCTTAATTGAGGGTTTATCGGAGTTTGCTTTGGGATTTTATTTCCATAAGCCCCGAGTTGGGCAGCCATATAAATTTCCTAAAGAAATAAATATAAATTTTAAAAAGCCACTGCAAAAAAGAATTTCTTAATACCTTTTTTAAAAAACTGCCTTGAGATTTGTGTGTGTATAGGGAGTATTTTACTGACCTGTGGCATGTATATTTCCTATTTATTAGCAAAACCTTCCAGAGAAAGCAACCATACTTAGAATCTCATCCAAAGGAAAGTATTTTGTTTTGCTTAGCTTTGGGCAAAGGGCAATGGGTCGATGAGGAAGTTAAGAAGAGACTGGACGGTCAGTTGGCCAGAATGGCATAGGATCTCCTGCTTGAGCAGGGTGCTGGATTAGAAGACCTCCAAGAGTTTTTAAGGTGGGCGAAAGGTTTCTCTTTGCACCTGGGCTGAGCTGCTGTTTCTAAGCTCTTGATTTTTTTTTCTTCTCTCTTCTCTTTCTGCACCGTCTCTCTCTCTCTCTCTCGGTCCGATTAAAAGGCCTTTGGGGAGACCCGGCCTGTTGCTGTGTCCACTCCTAACCATAGCTTGTTCTGCTCCAGTTTCAGCCAGTGTGCAACTCTTGAGAAAGCTACAGAAAGGAGCCGGGAAGTTACCCAGCTGAGTCAAAAACAGGTCAGTGTGTTGCCTTGCAAAGTGGGGTCTCTTAAGCATCTTCCTTGCACAGTTTGAGCTTCGACACACACACACACAAAACAAAGACAAACAGGTGAATTATTCACAACTGCTCTCTCAGAGCTGATTTTTCTCACTCAGATGAAGCGAAGCCTGAAATATTTACATAAATATTCATATATTTTCATAAGCAATTCCTCCCCTCTCCTCGGTCCAAGTAGGACATGTTAAATCAGGTCAGCATTTTACCGTGAAATAGTTATGAAACCGGAGTGGGGGTGTGGGGTGTGTGTGGGGGGGAATTGAGAGAGGGGAAGAGAGAGGGATTATTATTTGCAAAATGCGTGGTTCTCCCCCCCACCCCCGGAGCAAACAGCCGAAGCAGCCTAAATCGAAATTGGTTCGCATTAAGCTGTGATGTGCTTAAGCACAGTTCACTCAATAAACCACCATTGAATGGATTCACACCACACATTCCACCATCAGCCTTGGTTTGTTCGTTCATTTAACAGATTAATAGAGTTGGAAGGGACCTTATAGGTCATCTAGTCCAACCCCCTGCTCAAGCAGGAGGCCCTACACCATTTCTGACAAATGGCAGTCTAATTTTTTCCTGAAAGTCTCAAGTGATGAAGCTCCCACAACCTCCAAAGGCAACTTCTGTTCCATGGGTTGATTGTTCTCACTGTCAGAAAGTTCCTCCTCGTTTCTAGGTTGAATCTCTCCTTGATCAGTTTCCATCCATTGTTCCTTGTCTGGCCTTCGGGTGCTTTGGGAAACAGCTTGACCCCCTTCCTCCTCTCTGGGGCAGCCCCTCAGATATTGGAACACGGCTATCATGTCTCCCCTGGTCCTTCTCTTCCCTAGACTAGCCAGGCCCAGTTCCTGCAACCGTTCTTCATATGTTCTTCATCCTGCTTGCTCTTCTCTGCACTTTTTCTAGAGTCTCAACCTCTTTTTTTATAGTGTGGTGACCAAAACTGGACCAAAACTCTAGGTGTGGTCTTACTACACGCTGCTGGCTCATATTTAGCTGATTGTCCACTAAGACTCCAAGATCCCTCTCACAGTCACCGCTATTAAGCCTGGTTTCCCCCAGTTTATATGTGTGCTTTTGATTTTTCTTACACTAAATGTTGGGCTTTACTTTTCTCTACATTGAATTTCATTTTGTTAGATAGGGCCCAGTGTTCAAGTCTGTCAAGATCCATCTGGCAAATGTATATTTATTAAATTTAGAATTCTTTATGGGCCAAGTGTGATTGGACACACAAGGGATTTGTCTTTGGTGCATACGCTCTCAGTGTACATAAAAAGAAAAGATACGTTCATCAAGAATCATAAGGTACAACACTTTATGATAGTCCTAGAGAACAAATAAGCAATCAAATCATATTAAGAAACAGCCAATATAAACCGTAAGGATACCAGCAACAAGGTTACAGTCCTACAGTCGTAAGTGGGAGGATATATGCCATTTATATTACAACATCATAAACGTCATCCATCAGGTGACTCTGGGTGGTGGATAAAATTTAAATAAAATATTATAAAATGAACATTATTAAAAATGTAAAAACCCTCCATATTAAAAATACTGGGTTTGTTTAATTGCTTAGTGTGTTGTATAGGTAGTCCTCGACTTACGGCCACAATTGAGCCCAACATTTCCATTGCTAAGCCAGACAGTTAAAAGAGTTTTGCCCCATTTTATGACCTTTTTTGCCATAGTTGTTAAGTGAATCACTGCAGTGGTTAAGTTAGTGACCCGGTTGTTAAGGGAATCCGGCTTCCCCCTTGACTTTGCTGGTCAGAAGGTCGCAAAAAGAGGATCACGTGACCCCAGGACACTGCGACCATCATAAATACGAGACAGTTGCCAAGCGTCTGGATTTTGATCACGTGACCACAGGGATGCCGCAACGGTCGTAAGTGTGGAAAACGGTCCTAAGTCCCTTTTTTAAAGTGCCGTCGTAACTTTGAATGGTCATTAAATGAATTGTTGTAAGTTGAGGACTACTTGTACATTGTAAATCGTGACGGATGTAAAACGGGTCACCCACAGGATTGACCTGATTTTACAAGCTTTTTTGCAGTGGCCCTTAAGCAAATCTTCGCCGTTGTTAAAATTTACACGTTACAATTTAGCAGCGTGGTGGGCCAGCTCCATTACAGTCGTAAGTTAAGGAGCCCTTGTAAGTTGAAAGTTCCTCGACCCACAATTGTTAACCCATGTGCTTGCGCTGTTGTGCAAAGGTCAGTAACGCAAGGCTCCGGACAGACAGACACAGACACCTGCACATCTCTGAAGTTGTGAGTTATTTTCCTACTTTGAGTTCCAGTGTTTTTTCCTCCGCTCGTTGTTGTTTTTTAAACGCACGCCCCCTGGTGGCACAGTTGTCCACCGCCCGTCCCACTCACCATCTGTAGCCTCGCTGTCACGTCGGCTGCTTCTCCCCCAGGCCCCCCTTTGGGGCAGCGCGCCTCCGGGGAGGGCATTGAACCCCACTCCCCCGCTCGTATGCCTGCCACCAAGTGACACGCCTCTGAGTTGGTGTGCGCAGAGAAGCGTAGCGTTGCGCATTAGAGAGCTACATCGTTGCTGGACGTTGGTAAGGAATGGCAACCTGCACTTTTAGAAGTTTCTAGCTCTCTTCAACCTTTTCTGCAGGGAAAGGTTTCCTAAGGGAAGCTGTCGATGCCTAAATTTTTCCCAGCCTTGTGGAGCTTCTGTCCAGCTGGCTCTGTAGATGGGAAAGACAGAAGCTCTCCGCCTAGTCCTCCTCCCCCTCCTCCTCCTCCTTTCTGCCAACCCTACTCCCTTCTAGCACTGATGATGTTACCTAGTTGGGTCATGAAATGTCTGCAGGGAGACCACCAAGCTCAGAGAGCACCAAGAACACTGGAGCCCTTTTCTTCTTCTTCTTCTTCCTCCTCTCTACCTTGTAGTTTTCCCAAACATTATGCATTTTGGCAAAAGATTTCTCATCCAGGTATTCATTCATTCACTGGAGAGAAAAAGTTTCCCTAACAGACATTTTTTATATAGACAAACCACCCCTGCAAAATCCAGAGCCCTGGGCAGAAGCCCCGAAGGTGCTTTTTCCAAAAGGCCACTAGATTTTCTTGCGTTTCTTTTTCCTCCTTGAAAAAATTTTGCTTCTCACCCAAGCAGCTTCTTCAGTTCTGACTGAACGGTGGGCAATGGAACCTGTGGCCTTTTGGAAAAAGCGGTTTGGGGACAAGCAGGACCTCTGGGTGATCGAGCATCTCCAGAAATGTTTCCTACCAGGTTGATTGTGGATCCAAGGGGGGGCGGGAGGGACGGGGAAGAGCAGTAAAGTGTAGAGCATCATTGGCTCAGCGCAGAGCTGCTCTCTGGTTGCCTGAGCAACGGAAAAGAAGCCCCCTCCCCAATCGGGAACCAAACTGGAGCCCAGTAGTGCCTCCCGGTGGCTTTGCCAGCAATGCAGGGAGAGAAAAATAGACACACTTTTCCAACAGTTCTCGGTTTATTAAGTCACTGAAGCAGCCACAAATGAAAAAATAATAGCTTAAGAAACCAGCAAAGAGAGAGAGAGAGAAAGAAAGAAATTGAAGAAAATCCTCACTGCTAACTTTAAGAAAGATTTTTCACTCAGGGGAGGGTCTTTCCTTCACATCATAGGCTGCCTTTTTCCCCATGCCCACCCGGTGCATGACGGAAGCTAGAGATGAAAACATCGGCGGCGGGATTTCGTCCCTTTTTTTTCTCTTTCCTTTTCATTCTTGCAGAAGAAACTATGTTCTTGAGAGCCGTAATAATGTTGAATTTGAACAAGCAGATGCTGTCATTAAGGTTTGGGTAACATTCCAGAATAACAGGGTTGGAAGGGACCTTGGAGGTCTTCTAGTCCAACCCCCTGGTCAAGCAGGAGACCCTATATAGACCATTTCAGACAAACGGCTGTCCAGTCTCTTCCTTAAAAACTCCAGGGATGGATCGCTCACAACTTCTGGAATTAAACCACTGTTTAATTCTTCTAACCGATAAAATTGACAAAATCGTTCCATTGATAAATTGTTCTAATTCCAGTTGGGCAATCCTTGGATATTTAAAAGCCAAAATCCCATTTTTTTAAAGAAAACTCTGAAAGCCTTGATGGAGAAATTAGCAGCTTGGCTCCAGGTGAAAGTCAGACGGGGGGGGGGGGGGGGGGTGTCGATTCTGAGCGAAGGCAAAATCGCAAGATTACAACTGCATCTCACACAGCAGGGCCAGCAAAGCTTGTGGTGGCTGCAGAGCGGCTGGAAAGGAGGTTTTCCGCTCGGGGAGGGGGGCTAGATTCCTCTGCCTCCCCCCCCCCCCGGCCTTTCAGATTCTGAATAATTAGGCCTGGACCCCCAGCAGGGACCCCTGATGAAGGAGGGGCCTCCAGGGAGCAATCCTGGGCTCATTGCAGGATCGATGCGATGCGAAGGTGGGGGGATTCGAACACACCGCTGGCAGCAAAGCAGTTGAGGGAGGCAGGGCCCTTTCGGGCAACCAGGCTGAGGTGAAGGGCTCCCTGGGGCGGGTGAGGGGGGGCAATCCAGATTGGGTGGGGAGGTAGCCTGAGAGGGCGAGGTTGGAAGTCCGGGCAAGTTTCCAGAGACCATCTGCAGCCAAGCCAATCCTTTTGTGTTCTGTCCCAGAGGACTGACACTCCCCCCCCCCAGGGTAAATTTTGCCCCTAACCTTCCTACGCCTCCCCCTTGCCACTCAGGGCCCCGGAGAACAGCCCTCTCTGAAATCTGGGGTGCCTCTTTCCATCTGTGTCAATCAACGGAGCAGCTCCACAAGGGTCACCTCCAACCCTCCCAGCATCTCCAGGAAAAACCTTTGGAGAAACATTTTCCTGGAACCCTGAAGTCCAGCCTGGAGGGCCCCATATATCTGGTCATCTCACTCCCAGGTGGAGCGAAGGGCAACCACGACCCCCGGCACAGGGAAGGCAGCCGCTGCTCAGAAGCACAGTAGGGAAGGATGCACAACGTCCATACCTGAATCACACGGCATGAGAAAGACCGGAGGGAAGGCAAGGCTGGGAGGGTGGCAGGGCCATCACCGACCCCTCCCAGGCAACCCTGCTCCAACCTTCCCCAACCGGAGCCCTCCGGATGCTTCAGAAGCCAGCTCCATGCAACTCAGCCCAAGACGGGAGCTGCAGTCCACCGGGGTCCAGAGGCACCCCTGGCATCAACCGGATGGCCGCCAGCCTGGCTGAAGTTGGATGGAGCTGGGGCCCTGAGCGGCCTCCCTGCCTCTGCTCGCCCTCTTCCCCTCCCCCCACCCCTTCCTAGACATCCTTCGGATTGTAACACAGCAAGTTGAACTGGAGGTTTTCGTTCCAGTGCCGGAGCAGCACAAACAGCTGTTGAGCAGCCGTCTTGAGGGCCGGCAGGTTTCGCCCTTCCGGGATGTTCTGCTCTCCAAGCCACCGGCTGGCCTTGGCAGCCACCAGCTCCCACTCGATGAAGTAGGAGGCCGAGCTGTGCTCCAGCCACGCCAAGGCCACCGCCGTGGCCCAGAGCATCCCCTCTGGCTCGGTTCGCTGCTGGAGCTCCACGTCGAAGAGCCATGCCTGGAGTTCGGAGGTCTCGGTCTCCGAGCCTCGGCCGCTATCTGGCGGTGATGGGGCGTTCTCTGGGGTAGAGAAGCTCTGGATGGTGATCGAGGGAGGGGACAGGCTGGTCTCGGCCTTGGGGACTCGGGAGGAGCTTTCTGCTGGCCCTCCAGAAGGATATCCACGCAGGGCAGTCTCCTCCTCCTCAGCCTCTTGGTGGAGAAGTTTCCCTGGAACATCAGCAACGCCTGCGCTCTTGGCTTGCCCTGGACCTTCCATTTTCCTGGAGCTGGTGGAAGGGCTGAGGTCCATGCGGTGGCAAGCGAACGGCGAGGTCCACCTGAGCTTCTCCAGGGGGATGTTGATGGCCTCAGAGAAGGCCTTGTTCAAGAGGAAGGAGCCACAGGCCAGCTGGAGAGACACCTGAGGAGAAAGGCGGAGGAGAGGACTTCAGTGAAACATTTCTCACATCTCTTAAGATGTTATGAACTTCTCAAAAGCACAGGATAGGAACAAGCTGAGAAGGGCTGACCCCTCAAGTCCAGTTCAACCTTCGTAGCCAGGTTTTCCTCAGCCAGCCCAGCTAGGAGGTCTCAAAGCATTCGTCTGTTGCTCTAGTTCTCTCCCCACATCCAGCAGGAACATCAGAACCTTCTGACCTTCTCTTGGGACGTGGAGAAGCTACCTTTGGAGGCACATCTCAGATTTGGAGAAGTGGTATGGATTCTCTTCTGAAAGGACTCGCCTGATGACCGAGGCCAGCCCCCAACAGCAGAAGCTCGAAGGCAAATTAAGGTTGCTCAAGTCCCCCAACGGAGACCTGATGGAGAACCAGGTTTCTACAAACCTAGCATGGAAGTTTGGCTAAAACCACACAGCCCAGCATTGGGCATCGGACTTCGGATAAGATAGGGCAGTGAAATGGTCCATCTGCAAGGCATTTTTGCCTGCATTATTAAGGGCAGGGGTCTCCAAACTCAGCCACTTTAAGACTTGTGGACTTTAACTCCCAGATAGGTAGGTAGGTAGGTAGGTAGGAAAGGAACATCTCTTTCCACTTCCTCAAAGCTAAATTTTCTCAGGCAGCCGCAGTCCCCCACCCAGGATGCTCACCAGTGGCAGATAATCGACATTTTCATTTCCATTTTCCGAACTGAGTTCGTTGCTCTTGGCAGGAAACTTCCCCATGAAGCCTCGGGCAGCCTTGGTCAGGAGTCTGGTCTTGTTAAACGTCAGCCTGGATGAAGAAGAAACCGAGCCAGAAAAGAAGCAATTACACACCCAGACCCTTTCCCCCCTTATGGTCTCTCTCTTTTTTTAAAATCAAAACGTCCCACATTCCAACAAAGCAAAACTCAAAACTGGTTCATTGTTCTCTAATTGATAGGAAATTTCTCCTTTGTTCTAGGCTGGATCTTTCCTTGATTCGTTTCCATTCATTCATTGCTTGACTTGAGTTCCAATTGTGGCTCTCGCAGAATGGGCAAAATATTTTAAGTTTCAGTTCATCAAAACACGGGAAATGTAATCTTTAGAAGACTCAGAGAGGGTGATAAACCCTGTTTATTGCTAGGAAACTAGTAACACTTCATACCAAATTTTAAGAAGAATTCCTGATGATTTTTTTTAAAAGTTTGCCTATTTTCTTCTGTTCTTCTGTGAGTAAACAGCAACCACTGTTGGGGACAAAAAACAAATTTTACCTGGCACCAAAGAAGTTTTCGATGGACTTTTGAGAGGAAACGGATGGGCTCCGTAGCGACCCTGTAAAGACAGGTGAAGGTTAGCAATGATGTAGGGTATAAATTGGAGTAGAGGGCCTCCACACTTGGCAACTTTAAGACTTGGTGACCACCCTTCATAGGAAACAGCTGCCAATCAAAGAGAATGGCCCTGAGCTGGGCAGACCGAAGGAATAAATGCTTTTTTTCTCTCCTACCGTCTGGAAAACTGTGGCGATTCCCTCCGGAGGAAGAAAGTGAGCCAGAAGGAGACAAAATATTCTCTTCTGTGTCTGGAATGGAAAAAAAGTGGCCCCGAATCAGAAGCTCCTGAGGCTCTCTGAGCAGCAAATTTTGTTTAGACATGTAAATGTTGGTGTGCAGCATAACTCAGAATAAAATTGGTGCTGCGATCCTGATCTTTGGCCCCGGAGCTAAATTTAAGTTCGAAACCCTTTTTTTCAACTGGTTTGTTGCAGGAGGAAAATTAAGGAGCGTAAAGAAGGGAAACTCCCGCCGGGTTTTTCCTTTTTTTTCCGGAGGACTTGGGTGGAAATTAAGGAGAAAAGCTAAAGCATGGATGGTTTGATCTGGCAGCCTCGTGGAGGGATTGCTGAGCACTGGGTCTGTTGCCCTCTCAGAATAAATAAATAAACAGGAGCCTGGATGAATTTTCATGGCTGGTGCAGAGTGCTCGCCTCCGTTTAAGGACAAGGGGATCTAAAGGCTGCTTGTTAGGACCTCAGAGTTGTACAGGTAGTCCTTGACTTACGACTGCAATTGGGTAGGATGAAAAAAGAGCTCCAGGTACAATCTTACTTGCGTTGGGCAGCCCACCGTCTGCGCCGTCGTGAATCCGCCCCCAACTAGCCGAGAGTCCTCGGTGCCGTCGGCTCTCGAACCCGGAACTCCGTTGGCTGGAGGGCTTCATCAGCAGACCTCAACAAAAGACGGGGGGGAGAAGGTCCATCTTAAAAGGGCTCAGAGGACCAAGGGCCTGCTCTAATTCAAGGAAATATTTCGGAGCGATGAACAAGGGATAACAATCTGGCCCAACAACAACAACAAAAAAATAGACCTGGGTCTTTGACTTGCAACCAGAATTTCCAGGTGGTTGTTAAGTGAGTCGCACCTGACTTTACGATCTTTGATGGGCCACGCTGGCTGGGGAATTCTGGGAATTGAAGTCCGCGCATCTTTAAATGCCCAGGATTGAGAAACACTATCTGGGGTTTGAATGCCAACACAATATCTTCACAAGAGCTTTGAGCCTCACCTGTGTTGGGATATTTAACAATGGTTGGCAAATAGTTGTTGCTGCTCAGGTCGACTGGCACAAACGCCGTGAATTTGCTGATCACGTTGCAAGATTTGCTGGTGTGCACAGCGTTGGCTTGGTACCGCCGCCCGGATCCTGTAGACAGAGGGACCGAAAACCTCAGATAAATTGCATATTAGCTGGACTCAGGATATTCGCACATCGTTCGGTCTCCCGTCATTTGTGCTGCTCAAAACGTTCTGCAAACATTGGAAATGCCATCAAATACCAGGATCTTATTATCATCTGTGGTGGACATGCCCAGACGCTAGAGACTACTGGAGCAGAATTAAGACATGGTTAGAAGAAATGATCCAACAACGCATTGGTTTAAAACCTGAGCTGTTCCTACTGAGCATACTACCAGAGAAAATTAGTAAAGAAAAGATATACTTGATTATACATATAATAACTGCAGCGAGGATAGCATTTGCGCAAAGATGGAAAGCAGAGAAAATCCCTTTGGAAGGGGAAGTAATTAAAAAAAAATCTTAGATTGTGCAGAAATGAACAGATTAACCTAATCTGTCAGAAAACTATATTTAGGGCAATTCCAACACTTCACTCAGAGAAGGTCTCCCCAGAAAAAGGGGCAGCTGAAAAACCAGCGAGATGATCGGGGCCAGCTAAACAAGACCAGAATTTAATCCAGGGGTGCCCAAATACCATGCTCGATCTCAAACTCCCTCTCGGCCAGCTGCTCAAAGTCCTGGACGATGGACTTGGCAGCCAGGTGGTGGAAAGTCTCGTTCCAGATGTCTTCTTCTTCTTCCTCCTGGCCCTTTTCTTCTCTGCTTTGGAAGAGGGGGCCGAGGTCGAAGGTTATCTCCCACTTGACCGGTTCGCCGTTCTGGAGCCCCTTCACCAGGGCCTTGCAGAGCGACCTTCGAGACCCCCTCCAGCCACCACCGGCTGAAGAACCCGGTTCCAGATCAGGAAGGTCCCAATCCGAGGTGGACTCAGTTTCAAAGTTGAAGGAAGGATGTTGGGCAGACTCTGCAAGAAACGTCAAAGAGATGATCACCTGTGGTGGGAATCCATAAGCCACGTGGGGATAGCTAACCTGTTTTCTGCGCGGGGGGTCCTTGTCCCACTCCGGAGAGCCTTACAAGAGGAAGCAAGACATTCCCTAAACCAGCCCCAGGTGGCTCTGGTCCTTCACCACCACCCCCAATCTCCCCCCCGCCCCCCCCAAAAAATTCTCTTCTCTGCAAGAAATCTGGAAGGCAATTTTACAGAATGAGAACTTGAAGGAAATCTGCAGGGGTTGTTGTGTGCAACATGAAGAATAACTCAACTTGCGGGATGCTCACTTTGCCAAGGGCTCCGTTCACTACACCTGTGTGTGGTGTGGACGCGTAGACTCCCAAAGCCACCCGACACAAGAGGCCTCGTGGGTGGCCTTGTTGGGTCATCAAGGGTCTACAAGCTCCGAGAGCATCCTAGAGTCGATGCAAGCCACCGTTGCAGCTTACCCACTTCTCCAGGGCTTCGACCCTCCGAATAGGTGTATCCCGAAAGGGAGCTGGTGTCTTGGGACCCGGATCCCGTCCCTGCCACTGTCTGCGTGGGGCCCCTGGGCATCTGTCGCAGGTCCTGGAGCAGAGATGGCCGCCGGGCTCCGGCTCCTCGGATCTTCTTGGCGGTTGGGGTGGGGCTGGCTGTGAGAGGCTGATCAGAGGAGACACATGAGGAGAGAGGAGGAAGGGTCGCACTGCCCCCCCAACACACACACACGTGTGTGACTCAGTAAAGGTGTTCCTGAGATACAGCAATCAAAACCAGTGCCCCTCGACTTACAACAGTTTGTTTAGTGACCGCTCAGAGTTACAAGGGACTCAGGAGCGTTTTTCACCCTTACGACCGTTTCAGCGACATGACCAGGGTCACCCTGATCAAAACCCAGGCGCTTGGCAAACTGGTTCGTACTTATGACGTTTCTGGTGTCTTGGGGCCACGTGATCCCCTCTCGTGACCTCCTGACCAGCAAAGTCAATGGGGAAGCCAGATTCACTTAACGACGGTGTTACTAATTTCACAAGTGAAGCAATTCACTTAACAGCGGTGGCAAGAACAGCTGCAGAATAGTCCAAAGCTGACTTTGCAATTGCCTCGCTTAGCCACAGAAATTTTGGGCTGAATTGTGGTCGTAAATCGAGGACTACCCGAAACACCGACACGTCCAGGGCAAACAACGCCCGGCTTTGTTTCGTGCCGTCTTTCACTCCAGGGTAAACCTCGTGTGAGAAAGGAACAACAACGCCAGCGTACGCACAAGCCTGCCTCGGCCGCCCTTGGGGTGCAACAAGGGAAGATTGGGCACCCCTAAAACTCAGAGCCAAAGTTATCTGGGGGTTTTGCTTCTTGCAATGAAGAACCGATGCGGAGATTTGCTGTCGGCCAGAATTTAAATCACAAATCATCTTCTACCGGAGGGGGGGGGGGGGGCTAGTTTTGTGTCACCTCCGGTCCGTCCAGGCCAGGAAGTCACGGCCGGCTTTGACAGGCGTTGATGGACGCTTCTCGGAAGGCCAAAGAACGGATGGGCCTGAGCCCCTGGGAGCAAGCCAGGCACGACGCTTTCATTACTGCACGGAGGGAGAGAAATGGGAGATTCCCCGATAGCGGTTGCCTGGTAACCACCAGAGGCAGGCAGGGACCCTTTTCGGGGTGGATGTGGTACATGTGTGCTGAAAAGGCCACGTGTGGAAGCTTGGACACGGGAGAAGAGAAGCCATGGAGGTCTGTGGCAGGGATGAAAAACGTCCCTTTTTTCCCCACACAAATGGTCCTCGAGTTACGACCACAACTGAGCCCAAAATTCCCATTGCTAAGCGAGACAGTTGTTAAGCGAGCCTTGCCCCATTTTACGACCTTTCTTGCTACAATTGTTAAGTGAATCTGGCTTCTCCATGGACTTTGCTCGTCGGAAGGTCGCAAAAGGGGAACACACGATCCTGGGACATTGTGACCGTCATAAATACGAGTCGGTTGCCAAGCTTACGAATTTTGATCACGTTGCCACCGCGATGCTTCGACGTGGCCCTAAGTCACTTTTTTTCACTGCTGTCTTGTAACTCCGAACGGTCGCTAAACGAATGGTCATAAGTCGACTACCTGTATCCTCAACTTAGGACCATTTCTGCAAAGGAGTCCAGTTGGGTGGCAAGTAAGAGCCCTTCCTTTCCTCTGCGTGGCTGCCCTGGACCCAGACTGAAGAGAAGGCGGGAGGCTCTTCTGCTTGGGAAGGGGGCTGGACTAGAAGACCTCCAAGGCCCCTTCCTTGGATGGCTTCCTCCGGGGGGCCTCAGGAGAGCCGGCTCTTGTGCCTCGGTTGTCGCGGCTGGAATGCAACAGGCTGGCAGCCGGCTTTGCGCGGCGAAGATCGTGAGGCATTCACAAGCAGCTTTAAATTCCTTGGAGGTCCATTTGTGGACTGATTTCATGAGACGATGGCCCTAAATCAGAGGCGGAGGAGCCAGCCTTTGCAGAAGCCAGCATCGATCTAACCATCATCCGCTCGAAGCCCTTAAATCTCCGCTGTCTCCTGCCAATCTCGCCCCGTGGAGCTCCGGGTGTTTGTTTTGAGGCTCCTGCACAATCCACCTTGGGTTGCTATGGAAACCTTTGCGCTCACAGACCGGTCTTGCTCCCTGGAACCAGTGAAGGCAGCTGGGTTGCAAGGGGGGGGGGGGCACTGCAGGCTGCCAATCCTAGAGATAGCATCGATCCCCCCCTCACGCTGGCACATCTAAGGAGGCCCAGAAGTGGCACAAAGGGTTTTCTTCCTTTGCTTTCTCTGCGAATTCCCCCGGGGGGGGGGGGTGCAGTTTGCTGGGAGGGGCTGCTGCTCTCTGGGTCTCTGGCTGCAGCCTTCCAAGTCGGAATAACTGAGTTGGAAGGGACCTTGGAGGTCTTCTAGTCCAACCCCCTAAGCAGCCATCTGAAAGCTTTTGGTCGGAGCATCCGGGATCCTCACCTGAAGCTCCACCTGCCAGGGCTGAGCGTCTGAAGCGATCCAGCTGAGGTCCTGCAGGTGGACTTTCCGGAGGGGATTTGACACCTGGACGGAGCCGGAATCGCTGGCCGTGGGGAGCTTCTGCGGGGGCTCCCGGTCGGCAATCTGATTGGTGCTGTAGGCCCTTCGCTGGGATGTCGTTATGGGGTCAATGCCTGAGAAAACACAAGGCCTCCGTCAGTGGACGCAGCTAAACAACAAGCATCCAATAACTGGGCCTCCAGGGTTGCTAACCCTGGGCAGGAAAACTGGTTGGGTTTGGGAGTCCTTGAAGAGCAGGAGGTCTGGCGTGTCAAGAAAGTAAAATCTGCATTCCTGATGTTTCTACCAACATTCCAAAGCAAAGGAATAAGTGGATATAAATATTGGCAGATATTCTAGAATACGATCCGTGGCTGGATCCCTCCAAACCCACCTGAATCTATGTCCGATTCGCTTCCCATCTCCCCACTGCTCCTCTCGGAAGGAAATCCACTTTCAGGGTCCTTGGTAATCTCCCAGTTCTCCAGCCCTCCTCCTCCCGCTTCTTCCTGGGAGTGGAAGAAGACAGAACTTCCCGATTCTTGCGAATGCAGCATCCTGTACCGGCGCCTCTTGTCCTGGGGAGAGAGAAGATCAGGCTGGCATGCATTCGTGGCTTCAGTGGGAGGGTGCCAGGTCTCTGTGTAACACTTTGGGAAGCTGACTGAGTCACTGGAAACCATGGTAGGACAACTACCATGATGGATGCTGATAAACCAGGATTGAGAAAACCCAAGCCTTGACCTCTTCTCCCCCAGGAGACCCGTGATGGTTCTTTATTGGTCAGTGATCCCATATCAAAGATCTTTGGGTTTTGGCTTGAATACAGGAAGTCCTCGACTTACAACGGTTCGTTTAGTGACTGTCCGAAGTCACAACGCCACTGAAAGAAGTGACACGATCGTTCAGTGCAGCTTCGTTCATGCGTTGTGTGTCAAGGAGCCATGGACCTGACGCTCCATCAACCACAGATGACTGAGCACGGACATCAAGGCTAGCAGAAGTCAGTCGGCTGCGTCCACTCACCAGCCGGGGGTTAGAGACATACAGGGACGTGTCGCACACAATGCTGTAGGCCACCAGACGGTCTCCTGGGAAAAGGCAGCTGGCATTGACTGGCGAAATCAAGGCTTCTGTCGTTTCAGGAAACACCCAGTCTACGGAGACATCGCTCACCACTGGTGCCATGGCCTTCTTCAGAGACCTGATCATCTAAAACCCAGAGGAAAAAGAGATTTTCAGATCGGATGTTGGTCGCCTTGATCGCTGCCCTTAAAGCACGGAGTCCTGATCGCACTAACCCCCCAATCCAAGTAAACCCCAAACAAAATCCATCTGCTTTGACTGGTCTGCAGGGAAGACCACTAAACAACACCTTGATAAGACCAGGTCCTGAAGAGGAAACTCAGATCCTTTGGCCACTTAATGAGAAGGAAGGACTCCCTGGAGAAGAGCCGAATGCTGGGAAAGATTGAGGGCAAAAGAAGAAGAAGAAGGGGACGGCAGAGAAGGAGGTGGCTGGATGGAGTCACTGAAGCTTAAATGGACTCCAGAGGATGGTAAAGGACAGGAAGGCTGGAGGAACGTTGTCCATGGGGTTGCGATGAGTCGGACACAAGTTCGCAACTAACGACAGCAACAACAAGACCACATTTGGAATACGGCATCCAGTTTTGGTCTCCACACTATAAAAAAGATGTTGAGACTCTGGAAAGAGTGCAGGGAAGAGCAACAAAGAGGATTAGGGGGCTGGAGGATACAACAGAAGAAGAACGGTTGCAGAATTGGGGATGTCTAGAGAAAAGAAGGGCTAGGGGTGACGTGATAGCATCTTCCAATATTTGAGGGGCTGCCACAAAGAAGAGGGGGGGGTCCACCTCTTCTACCAAAGCCCCTGAGGGCAGAACAAGGAGCAACAGATGGAAACTCACCAAGGAGAGGAGCAACCTAGAAATAAGGAGGGATTTCCCGACAGGGAACGAGTTGCCTCTAGAAACTGCAGGTGCTCCAACACTAGAGGTTTTTAAGAAGAGTCTGGGCCGCCATTTGTCCAGGATGGCATCAGGTCTCCTGCTTGAGCAGGGGGCTGGACTAGAAGACCTCCAAGGTCCCTTCCAACTCTGTGATCCTGTGGTATTAACTTTTATTCTAATGATGCAAGCAGCAGAATTCCGCAAGGCCGGCCGGCTGCATTCTCCCCTCCTGTATCACCTTCCTGAGAACGAGGGGAGGGAGGGAGGGAGGGAGGGAGGGAGGGCTACGGCTGAGACTCTGGGGACAGTTAAAGGCCTTTAGAGGTTTCTGACGTCTGACAGCCTTTGTGGCAGGTCTCCTTCGAAAGAGGCGCTTTTCTAACCCCCTCCTTCTGAGCTGTTGCCGTCTTCCAGCTATAAATTTTTGCCCTCGTCATTTGCCAATGATGTTTCTGACAAATCTCATAAACACCTTCTGCCGCAAGTAGCTGGCATTTTCTGACCTTCAACCACGCCAAGAGGTCAATTGATGCCATCTCTCTCTCTCTCTCTCTCTCTCTCTCTCTCTCTCTCTCTCTCTCTCCCTCCCTCCCTCCCTCCCCCCCCCTCTCTGCTGATGCCCATCCTTTATCTCACAGATTCGGGAGCTGAGCAGGAACTATATATCATTATTGGGGCTGGGGGGTGTCCTTTCATTCTTTTTGCAGAAGGGGAAATGGAAAACGCCCAGGGTTTCTTAGCGAGAGAGACTCTTGAAGACCATCTCTGAGAGTCCTTGGGGGCGGTTAGATTTTTACCCGGCAAGCTTTTCAGCTCACTCCGATTGATCCAAGTAATCTACAGCGGAGTAATCCCAGGAGCTCGCTCGTTTCTCTTTCTTAGCCCAGGCCATCTCCCGTGGTTCTTGTGGTGGGGATACAAAAGAGGAGAAATCCTTCCATTTGCTGCGTTTGGGGCCATCGAGATCAGGCAGGTTATGAAACAAAGGAATAAACAGAAATGCCCTTGCCTTCTGTTGCTTTGGAGAAATACGTCCACTGCCCTCTTCTCTGTGGCAGCCCCTCAAATGTTGGACGATGCCATCCTGTCAACCCTGGTCTTTCTCTCCATTAGATTAACCTTACCCAATTCCTGCCACTGTTCTTCACACGTTCTAGCCTCCAGTCTCCTAATCATCTATCTATCTTTTTTTTCCCTCCCTCCCTCCCTTCCTTCCTTCCTTCCTTCTCTCTTTCTCTTTCTTTTCTTTCCTTTCTTTCCTTCCTTCCTTTCTTTTTTCCCCTCTCTTTCTCCCTCTCCTCTTTCCCTCCTCTTCCTCCTCCTCATCCTGTTGGATAGGAACTGCATGAAATTAACCTTCATTCTTGGGGTTAAATTAGAAAGTGAGATGTGGGAGGAGAATGGTTCTTTTAAAAACACGGGTGGGGCTTTTTTTCCCCCTGTACGGCCTCAACTACAGCAGTCCGAGGGGCCCCCACCTTTGGCTGCACCCGCTCCCCTTCGGCCAGGAATTCGGCGCTTCCTTTGGTTACGGTGGCCAGGCCCTTCAGCAGCCTCCGGCAGGCGTTCTTACCGATGCCGAAAGTGTAGCACCTGCAGCAGGAAGAGAGGAGGGGAGGGGAGGGGAGGGGAGGGGAGAGCAGGTGGGCAAGGGGAACCAGCCTGCGGCCCCCAAGGATTAAGGGAGACTGGAAGGCCACTTGTCAGTGATGCCACCATGGGAAACTCAGGCTGGTTTTTTCTGCAAACTTTGCCCACAGATTTAACAGGAGAATCTTGGCTGAAAAAATGAAGCTCAGCAAACCGGCAACTTTGCCAAAACTCCAGGGCTTTGTTTGTTGTCTTTATGGGCTAGCAAGTCAACCCTGTTTTCCGTTCTCGGGAAGAGGTTTGCCCTGGCTGCTTCCTTGCAAGGGCAGAGAGGGAGGGACTGCCCACCCACCCACGCCCTCCTCCAACACCCGGCCCCTCTTGTGGCCCGAATCTCCCCTGGCCCACCTGGTGGAGGAGGCGTGGCTTCGTAGGAGCTCCAGGACTTTGCCCGTGTTCCCCCCCACCCCCTCCGTCAGCAGGAAAAGCAGGCGGGGGTGACCCCGGTGGATCGGCTGCCGGATGACCCACTTCAGAGGCGACAGGATGTTGGTGCTGCCCATGTCCGCCCGGATCTTCTTGATGCTCTCGCAGGCCCCCGCCAGGTTCCCCTGCAGGAGGAGCACAGAAGGGGCTCTGGACACACCCAGGAAGGGGCGTTGGGCCAACCGGCTGACATCTGGCCAAACCTCCTCCTCCCCCCTCCCACCCCCGGACTGGTGAGGATGGAGGGAAGGAGGACCGATTGGACCTCGATGGAGGCGGCTGGAACAGAGTTAGGTTCCACCTCACGAGAAGGAAAAAATACAGGTAGACCTCAAATTACAACAGCTCCTTTAGTGACCGTTCAAAGTTTCAACCGCTCTGAAAAAGGTGACCTAGGACCGTTTTTCTCCCTGATGACCGTTGCAGCATCCTATGGTCACATGATCAAAATTCAGAGGCTTGGCCACTGGCTCGTATTTATGACGGTTGCAATGTGATGTGATCTCCTTTTGCAACCCGATCAACGAGGAAGCCAGATTCACTTAACAGCCGTGTGACTGTTAACAACGGTGGCAAGAAAGGTCATAAAATGGATCAAAACTCACTGAACAACTGTCTTGCTTAGCCACAGAAACTTTGGGCTTAATGGTGGTCATAAGTCAAGGACTTCCTGCATTTCAAAAGGGAGCAGAGTCTTCCCAAAACTTAGCTCTCACATATGGGCTGAGGCTCTGTTCACACAACGGGCTGGCTCTGATCCCCGAATTAACCCGTTTTGATGTGAAAGCAGCTCTTGCGTCAGCACGGGTGTTAGAAGGGAAGCATCCAGGGTGGGCTGCAAAAATGCCTCCCTTTACCTCCGAGTAGACCTGGCTGGCAGGGAAGACGGCCTTGAAGGTGGATCCGAAGCCAATGATGTTGAAGAGGCAACCCGGCACGAGGCTCTTCAGGATGACCACCAGGGCGTCCTGCCAAAGCAACAGAGACGCTCGGGAGTTAGGGATCCGAGGCTTTCACGCTCCAGGAAACGGAGGCCAAGAGATGCCCAGTTCCAGCAGGGAGTCCTCGGTGAAGGAGAGAGTGGAAATGCACTCTGCTCACCGAGGGCACTGATGACGTTCCCTAGTTGGGTCATGAAATGTCTGCAAGGAAACAGCCAAGCTCGGAGAGCACCAATGACCCCACAGCTCCTCCTCCTCCTCTCCACAAACCCCACTCTCTTCTAGCACTGATGATGTTCTCTATTTGGGCCATGAAACCTCTGCAAGGAAACCACCAAGCTTAGAGTGCACCAAGGACCCCATAACAGTCCTCCTCCTCCTCCTCCTCCTCCTCCTCCCACAGCCTTTGGCCTCGGTGACTTTCAAAGATGGATTAATGGATGGTGAGTCACCCCTTGAGAAACGCTGCAGGGTTTTGGTGCAGGCAGCCTCCAAGCTCAGGGAAGGCAGTCCTGGCAGGGAAGAGACGCCACCAAACCTGTCCATTTCTTCCTGCCAATGTCACGCAGCGTTGGGCGCTTTGCATTCCAGGCATGCCATGAAATCATGTCGTTTCGAGGGTTGGTACTTGCTGGTTTTTTTGTTTGTTTCCTATCCCTGTTGTGCAGTCTACACACTACAAAGGTTGTGTGTGTGTGTGTGTCTAACTCTCCTTTTGACTGCAGTGCAGAGTTATGTTGCAGAACCTCCGCAGCTTGAAGATGGGTGGACTTCAACTCATACAATTCCCCAGCCATAATCCCTTTCTCTCCAATCTCTCCACTCTGGAGAGCGGGATGGGAGGGGCGGAAAAAACGAGTGTGGCTGGCTAGGGAATTCTGGGAGTTGAAGTCCACCCATCTTCAAGCTTTTGAGGTTGTGTAGCAGTATTTCTAAAGGGTGTTTTGTACCCCAATTTGTGTTGTAGGAGGTTTTCTCATTCCATGGATTTGATAAAATGGGACCTGAACCCAGACCTCTCTTTCTCTCTCTGCCTCCAAGCCCTCCTTCACGGCACTCCCCTCAATCCAGGGCCCCCCGCAGCGTAGCCATCCTACCTTCACCCGAGCGATGTTTGTGCCAGCCATACTTCGGCTGCGGTCCACCAGGAAGATGAATTCTCCGTGGGTCATCCGGAGGTTTGGCTGCACCATTTTCAGATCCGGACAGAAGTTCAACATGATCACCGGGTGGTGAGGGATGTCCTTGTGAAGCCTCTTGCGGATGATTTCGGTCTGAAAGGACCAAGGAAGAGAAATTAAAAGACATTTTTAAAACTCTTCTGGCTGCCCGCCCATCTGGGGAAATTCGTGGAGGGAGAACTTTCCCTGGGGCTGATTAGAGGATGGGACAAAGACGGACGGATGGACGGGCAGATAAGAGAGCCAGTGGGCAGCAGAAGGAGAGGGCTGGCCAGAATCGGACACTTGCAAACAGATGGGGGCGCAGAGACGTTCCCAGGCTGCCCAGATCTAAAGCAAAGTCCAAGAGGTGCTTTACTTTGGAGAGGCAACTGGACTTTCTTGTTTTTCTTTGAAGATGTTTTGCTTCTCATCCAAGAAGCTTCTTCAGCTCCATAGACTTTCAGTCCTAATTGTGGTTGAAGGTCAAGGATTGTCTGTAAAGCTGGATGCCTCCCCCCTCCCCCATTGGCTGTCCAAGACACATGTCTGAATGGATGTAAGATGCTTTAAGTAGGGGAGGGGGAGCTGTGGACTTTGGGCAGAATCTGGGGGGAGTGGGGTTAAAGGAATAGAAAGGGGGTCTTTGCCCCGCATGTCCCTTCTTTGGCCAAACCCCACCCCCGTCCCCCTGCTCACCTTTTTCTCAGGGCTGGGGTCCTTCTTGGTGCCTTTGATGAAATCGCTCCGCCCCCTCAGGTGCTGCTCGTACTGGGCAGGGGCCATGTCCCCCTCCTCCATCAGGACGTGGGGCATGTGAGGCTCTGGGAAACAAGGGGGAGGGGAGGAAACAACGGGATAATCAAAGGAGGGACAGGCAGGACTCTCCCGAACTCTCCTGCTTTGACCCACCGATGCCTTTTGAAGGGCAAAGCTTCACCCCTTTTAAAGTAAGTGAGCCACGGTTTTTGGCTCTCATTTGGACAGCTGTGATTTGCAACAAGCCCAACAATCACACAAACACACACACACACACACACACACACACACACATCCCCGCCCAGAGATCAAATGTAAACAGGGATTGGCAGGGATGGTTCTCAGAAAACGGAAAGGCTGCTTATAACATGGAAGGGACCCTGGAGGTCTTCTAGTTCATACAGAAGGACAGAATAATGGAAGGGACCCTGGAGGTCTTCTAGTCCAACCAAAGCGGAAGAGCTTCCACCATCCCGGTCAAATGGCTGTCTGTTTTTTCTTCTTGAAAAGTGATGGGAGCAGCCACAACTTGAAGCGTGCCGTGTTTCTCTTCTTCCCCAACAAGGGAAAGACCCTTCACCCACCCACCCACCCACCCACCCACCCACCCTCTGGGCTAAGGAACCGAAGAAGCTTCCCACCTACCACTTGGGTGGATGAGGACCTCCACTGGACGGTCGAAGGTGTGCTTGTTGGCCAGGGTGATGGTGATGCTCCTGGCTGACCTGGCCGAAGGGTCGGCGTCCGCTCGGATCTCATGCGTGGGGCTTTCCACTCCTGTTTTGGGAGGGGGAGTGTAGAGGGAGGGTCTCAGAGATCATCTAGTTCTGTGAGGAAATGGTTTTGCGGCTGCCTAAACCCTCAAGATGGCCGCTCAGCCGCCACTTCAACTGGCTCGTATTTATGATCGTCGCAATGTCTCAGGGTCACACGATCCCCGTTTGCGACCTTCTGGCAAGCAAAAATCAATGGAGAAGCCGGATTCACTTAGCGACTGGTTTGCTAACTTAACAACTGCAATGATTCACTTAACAACTATAGCAAGAACGGTCGTAAAATGGGGCAAAAATCACTTAGCTATCGTCTTCCGCTTAGCCACGGAAATGTTGGGCTGAATTGTGGTCATAAGTCAAGGCCCACCCATATATTTTTATTCCCTCGTTAAAATACCATGTTAAAAGGTCATTTTTGTGATTGAGAGGCAGTATATGGGATTTTGACTCGATCTCAGGATGAATCAGTTTCCATTAAATGCATTTAGCAAAAATGGAGGGGAGAACTGATTAGCATCTCCGCCTCTAATGTGCAAATTAACGGCAGCCTCAGCCTCTCCTTTGTGCCCTTGAGAGCAAACTCTGAAAACTTCTCTGGAGGATTGGCTGTAAATATCATATTGCATCTCTTCGGGAGGCTTTGACACTGTTTTTAATTACATTTATTCTGATCACTTTGATTCATGTGGCCGCGTGGGCTCTAAGCCCGGCTTCGCTCTGCCTTCCAGGGGAAATTTTCAAATTAAATCCCCGTCCTGCCCCTTGTGACTCAGGGTGCCTCTTCACGCATTTGGCCCCGTGGGTCGCACAGATTTCCTTCGTTACTCAGTTGAATTTATATTTGCAGCTAGTCCTTGACTTTAGGGCCACAATTTAGGCCCAAAATTCACGTTGCTAAGCGAGACATTTCCTAAGTGAGTTTTGCCCCGTTTTATGACCTTTCTTGCCCCAATCACCACAATTGTTAAAATAGTCACATGGTTGTGAAGGCTTCCCCTCAAAAGGGGATCTTTTGCAACCGTCATAAATATGAGTCAGTTGCCAAGCTTCTGAATTATGATCACGTGACCATATGGGTTGCTGCCATAGTCATTAAGTGTGAAAAATGGTTATAAGTCCCTTTTTTCAGGGACCATGCCATCGTAACTCCGAATGGTCACTGTTGTAATTCACGGACTCCCAGTATGCGGTCTGGCCATATCAGCACCTTGGAGAGCTCCCCAGATAATTCAATGGGGATCTGAATGCAGGTCTTAACTTTGAGGGCAGTGGGTCCTCTGAAGGCCATCTTCTGGGACACTAGTTGGTTGACCACAGGGTGGACAGGCTGCTGGATGAGAGGAGCCAGGGCTCCCATCCACCGGGCATGGCTTAGGTTCTTAAGAGAGGCCTTTCCGTGGCCAACCGACCAGCCCAAATAATAAGTGAATCTGGCTTCAATCAGGACCAGAGATCTGGGTGCCCAGAAGATGGTTTTCCTGCCTCTTATCTCCACCTCCACCTTTCCTTTGATACCCCAGCTGACCTGCCAATAAACACGGTCCTCGGATCTCCAGGGAGAAGCTGAACTCATACTCCGCAGGGTTGGTGGTCTCGGCTTCCAGGAGATGCGCCAGGCAAAATTTCCCTGCTTGTTCTGGAGAAAGCATCCCACTGCTGTGCCTGTCCCTGCTGAGGAGAAGGCAGTTGGTCAGAATATGTCTGTATGTGGAGGAGGAGGAGGAGGAGGAGGACTGGGGGGTCCCGGGTGCTCTCTGAGCTGGGTGGTTTCCTTGTAGACGTTTCATGACCCAACTAGGGAACATCATCAGTGCTAGCAGGGAGTGGGGACAGAGAGCAAACCCCACTAACCTCCTAGCACTGATGACGTTCCCTAGTTGGGTCATGAAACGTCTACAAGGAAACCACCCAGCTCCAAGGGCCCCACAATCAAAGCAAGCTTTGGAGCCAGGCATAAACCTAGCTGAAAAAAGGACGTTCAAAGCCGAACCCACCAATTTTTCAACCCTTCCAAGATGCTCTTCTTTAAAAGTCGGTATCCTAATAACTTGGCATTTTCTTTCCTCTTCTGCTGCTGCTAGCACATTAAAAACGTTCTCCGTTTTGTTTTATTTCCACAAACAAAGGCCCGGCATTTGGGATTTCACCGCCTGTCTTTTTTATTTAACACGCATGTTCCCCATCATGAAAACCTCCCACAAGTGGTTTTGATGAACTGCTGCTTATCCAAGATTATTTTCCCGCTCAGAGCATTATTAGATTTTTTTTTTTTTAGGAAAAGGTCAGCTGCAACGGCAATCTGACTCAAAAAAGGACTTTTTTCTTGGGTTTTCTCCTTGTCTTTTCCTGCCTTAACCCAGGAGACTAAAATCCGTGAGGATCTCGACTCAGATCTCTCCTTTCAAAGCAAACTGTGGCAGAAGAGACTCCCACCGGGCCAGGGGCTGCTTACAAGGGGAGGTGGTGTCCAGAGAGGCTGCTGGTCAGATCGGAGGCTTTCTGGGGCACCCTGGGGGCACAGACGGCCGGAAGGAGGACCCTGACGGCCCCGGTGGGGAGGGTCTGGAGCTCAGAGGAAGTGCTGATGCAGATGGACACGTCCACTTGAGGGGGAACGATGCCCACGCTGGCCACAAAGACGATCCTCTCCAGGTCTTCATCCAGAAGTACATGGCCTGCAGGAAAGGAAGTTCAGGCGACCCGTGTCTGCTTAGCAGGCCTCCTCTACGTTTCACTGAAGGCTTTCAAGGAGGTGCCAGGATCTTTCTTTCTAAGGCAGACATGTGGACTTCAACTCCCAGAATTCCCCAGCCAGCATGGAATTCTGGGAGTTGAAGTCCACAAGCCTTAAAAGTTGCCAGGTTTGAAGGCCCCTGTTTTAAGCCTGTGTATTACCTGGGATTACCACTTTGCCCCCTCCCCTCCTCCTCTCTCACCCTCCTCATCTGGGGGTCTTCCGTTGCTGAAGCAGCTCTCCTCGATTCTCGCCTTGTCTTTGATCTGCACCGTTACCACCCGCTCAGAGACCACCGCTTCGAAGCCCACCACGGTTGTGTATTCGTCCAGGGGATAGACAAACAACCCTGGGAAGGGAAGGCAGTTTTTCAGCGGAATAAAGAGAGAGGAAAACGACCGAGAGAAACAGCCCCACACGGGATGATCCCTTGGCCCATGTGCTTTGGCAACCCCAGGGTGAAATATGGGCACCGAAGGGGTGTCTTGGTTGGCACCCTCCAAATATAGGTAGTCCTTGACTTAGGACCACAGTTGAGGCTAGCATTTCCATTGCTAAGCAAAGCAGGTGTTAAGTGACTCGTGCCCGAATTATGAGCATTTTTGACACAAAGAAAAAAAATCTGCTGTGAACCCTGTGTAGGCATCAGGAAGGGCATCCGGCCAGTAAACGCTCAGCTCCATCCAGTTGCTCCAACTCTATCCCAAATTAAGAGATTACAGGGTTTTAAAAAGGGAGTGGGGTTTTTTTAAGTGAATCAGGTGTCATTAAGCAAATTCAGTTTCCCACAATGACTTCGCTCATTGGAAGCCGGCTGGGAAGGTCGGATATGGCGATCACGTGATCCCAGAACGCTGCAACCGTCATACGTACAAGTCAGTTGCCAAGTGCCCAAATTGTGACTGTGAAGATGCTGCCATGGTTGAAAGTGTGAGGACCAGTTATAAGTCACTTTTTGAACTTTGAACGGTCATAGGTCGAGAACCCACTGTAACTCTGGGACACTTCTCATCCCCTCGCAATGCAGGAGAAAAACAGAAGAATGAGACCCGGGGAAAGGCAGTCGTACTGACCTTCAAAAGGATGGTTCTCGGAGTTGCGGTAGGACAGGCAGGCGGTCATTCCAAAGGCGTAGCCACTGACGCAGGAGGTGACCTCCGAGGCAGCCAGCGGGAGGATGGTGCTGGTCGTCCAGTTGACCAAGCCTGGCATCCTGGCGGCCGTCTTAGGATCAGAGCAGAAAAGGACTCCGTGTCTCTCCTCTGAAGTAGAAACATCGCATCAGCCCTGAAATGGCCACAAGCGTAACCGTCCACCAGGCCACTGCGAGGACTAGTTGGTGGACATAGAAAAAGTCTGGGGTGGAAAATCAGAGGCTCTTTGAGATTTGGGCGGTTCCCAGACGAAGCGGCTGTTCAGCCCCCCCATGAATCTGCTCTGCAGTTTTTACTTCCCCCTCCCCCCCCACAAGAGTTTGAGAATCGGTTTCGGAAATCTCCTGCGGAGTGTTTTGCCAGCGGATGGGGGGGGGGGGACATTTGATCAATGGGTTGGGATTGGCTTCTCTAGGGATCAAATCCTTAATCTGGCGATTGTGAATATTTTCCTTCCTCCTCCTTGGGTACCTTATGGTGGGAGCCTGCCGCTGTCTGTGGGGCATTTTCTGCTGCTGAAACTTTGCAACACAACTCTTGGGGAGGGGAGGGGGGGGCTGAGACAGAGGCAGCTGCAGAGGGGCTGTCCTTGGATAGAAAGCAGAGGTGGGCTCTGGCCATGATGGGCTGGATTTGTGCACCCCTTGCCTCAAATTTTGTGGCCCTGCCTGCCTTTATGCCCCGGAGCACTAATAAACAGCCAAGGGGGAGGCTTGGAGTTCCAGACGGATCCCAAGAGCAACCATTGGCCCTGTGGTCGGTCAAGGGCAGTTCTAGACAGATGTGCCAAGGGATCCGTCCCACTCTCTTTACGTTCAATTTCCTTTTGGTGAGGACGAGTGATTCATTGCCGAACAGTGTCTCTCCCTCGCAGGGTAATAAATCAAAGGTTCCCAGTTGGAAGGAAGGGGGGGGGGGCGCAGACAGGCTCAGCGTCAGCAGGAAGGGAGGGGGAGAGAAAGCGAAGGCGTGGGGAAGGGAGTTTGCATACATTCCCAGGGTGTGCCAAAGAGAACCCACCTCCAAGGGAACTAGTTTTCTCACTTCCTTGGGTTCTAGGATCTCCGAGTGGCCAAATGCACTGAAGCTTCCTTCAAATTGGGCTATCTTCCCACACCTCTGTCTCTGGGGGTGACCCTCGAAGCTAAATGGAGCCTCCCCTTTCAGGGACTGTCTACCACCCAGAGCTTAAACTGAATGAAGAGCCATTCCTGGGACCTAATGTTGGAAGCAACCCGATGCAGAGATAGTTTTGGTCAGTGATGATGGCTCCGTTGGCGTTCAATCTTTGCAGCCGCCTCTCGCCAACTGCCCTTCTCTCTCGGTTAAGCCCTGGGTGGAAGCTCATTAATTCAGGTTAAGCACAGCTGCAAGATTCGATTAGCTACTGAGTGACAGGACCAGGGTTTTTACCTAGCGACTGCGGCCACAGCCAGGTTGGCCGAAAGCAGGGAGGGAGGGAGGGAGGCTTAAAGGTCCCAGGAGGAAAAGCGTCCCATCTTTTCTCTTTGAGGGCCTTAATCGTCTCTCACTGGGAATCTTCACACACTCACGCACACACACACCATTTTAAAGGGGGCTTCAGACAACCATGTTCACCGTTTCCCTCAAAACTATGGGCTTTTCTGGGCACAAACACCTGAACCACTTAGTACAGGTAGTCATCGACTTACAACAGTTTCATTTAATGACCATTCAAAGTTACACCGCCACTGAAAAAAAGTGACTTATGACCAGTTTTCGTACTTCAGACCAGGGTAACATCCCCACCATCATATGATCAAAATTCTTAGCAATGGACTCGTATCGATGACGGTCGCAGTGTCCCAGGGTCTCCTTTTGCGATCATCTGGCCGGCAACGTCCCTGGGGGAAGCCGGCTTCCCATCACAGCCGTGTGACTAACTTAAGCATGGCGGCGATTCGCTTAACAGCTGCGGCCAGAAAGCTGGCGAAATGGGGCAAAACTCATTTAATGAACGCCTAACTCAGCAGCAGAACCTTTGGGCTCCGCTGTGGTCGTAAGTCGAGGACTACCTGCCTTCCAAGCGAAGTGACGTTTTGCAGAAGATGCTGGTGTGGTGCACTGATTGTGCCCGGTGTTGTGTCCGTGTGCTCTGCCTAGCAAAATAAGGACTAGGAATCCGCGATTCCTCTTCCGATAACGGAATAAGAGGCAATCTTATTTATTGATCAAGTGGATGACATTTATAGGCCACACTACTAGCAATGGGAGGTGAGATATTGTGAGCGCACGGACAGAATACCGGAGTAATTGTGACATGTTGCTTACTCTATGATAAAGACGCATTTGCTCCCTTCTGCAGCTTCCCAAGGCCCACCCAGAACAGAGGGGAGAAGCGACACAATTCCAGCAGGAGAACCCCAGAGAGTTGCTTTCCAAAGGGGTTCCTGAAGGAAGGGGGGGACTTGCCACATCCAGGCTGGCCAAGATCCTGCAGCAGCCCCTGGCAGCAGAAGCCCCCACCCTCCGCAAAGGGGATCTTGAATGGATCAGGGTAGGCAACAGGTTATAAGATGCCAGTGGAAAAGTGTGAAGGCGGGACCCCCCCAACTTTGGGGGGCTTCGGGTGGAAACGGGACTCAGTTGCAAAAGACAAGGGGGAGCCACTCTCCTGGGGAGGGTAGACCCCCCACCACTCAAGGGTTCACGGGGAAGAGGGGGCCGCTGCTGAGTTCATCCCAAGCTCTCCCCCTCCCCCACAATTCTTCTCTCTGGAGATGAGGAGGGGGCCGATCTTCAGGTCCCTCGCAGCCTCCCTTGTTTCCCCTCCTATCCCCCCCCCCTCTTCCCACGGGACAGCAGCCGTCCAAAGGAAGCCGAATTTGGTCTCTTTGCTCCGAGGCTGCAGCTGCCGTTTGTTTGCAAACACCCTTTACGCACGCAGAGCCACAACTGTAGCTGCGGGGAGGGGGGGGATGTTGTGTCTGAAAGCAGCTGGAGACCTGGAGCTAAACAAGGAAGGGGGGGGCGCAGGTGGCTCTCTCCCTTTCTATCTCTCTCTCTCTCTTTCTTCCTCCCTCCCTCTTTTTTCTCTTTCTCTCTCTTTCTCTCCCCCCTTTAAATCAAGGCTGGGGGTCCTACCCTTGGTGGCATTTCTCTCCCCCCCCCCCCCTTGTCCCAGACCCAGCGCGGGGCGTCAGAGAAAAACCCGGAGACTTTTGGGGGCAGGAGAAAGTCCCCACAGAGAGGCGGTCGGGGGGACTGGACGGAAAACAAACCGGGAGCGGAAGTCGCGAGGGCTATTTGGGGGGGGGGTGGAGTGGGCTGCTCTTACCTGGCCGGAGGGGCCGGTCGGGGGTCCCGGGACGGCTGCCCGCCGGGAGCACGGCTGTCCCCGCCGGTTCTCCTGAAAGCAGCTGGCGGAGGCAACAGGTGAGCTGGCCGGCTCTGGCGTGGGGCTGGCCGGGGGGCTCCACTGGCGACCCGGCGGGCGCGTCTCTCCACCTGCTTGCAGCTCCTCTTCCACTTGGCGGAGGGAGCGCGGGGGCTCGGCTGGCCGTCGGGAAGGACAGGCGCACACGCACACGCAGGCAGGACAGGCGGCGGGCGCAAAGCGGGTCGCAGCCGCGGGAGGACGACTCCCCCGCACCTGCCTCCGCGTGGCTCGAGCAGCGTCCAGCACGGAGTCTCCGCAGCCCCCCAGTATCAGCCAGGAGGAGAACCCGCACAAGCCCCTCTCCTCCGTTTCGGGGCCAACAGGTGGGACGGCTCCTCTTCCTGGAACAGCCCTAGCGCTTAGACTTAGGTACCCCTTCGCAGGGCTTCCCAGCCCCCTCTAAGCGGTTGCCCCCCCCCCAGCATTCTGGGTCCCCATTTTACCGACCCCTCGGAAGGCTGAGTCAACCTTGAACTTCTGGCTGTGGGCAGAGTTTGCCTGCAATACTGCATTCTGCCACCAGGGCTCCTTCTGGTGAGGGGCGGCTGGACCCTTGGGGTGTCCAGGTGCCCCCTCAAGAATCCAGGTTCAGGTCCAAGGGGCCCCCAGCTGAGAAGCACTGGACAGGAATCCGAGGGAGGATTCTTAATGGCCTTTGAAATTGTTCCTGGGGAGAAGGGGCTGGAAAGATGCCCCTCAGGTGGATGAGGAGGCTCCCCCGTCTTTCTGGCTTCTTGGTTATTTTTAACAACCTTTAATAGCCTCCTGGTCAAGCGTCAGACGGAGACTTGCCTGTCCGTCAGCCTTCGCATTTGAGGGGAACAACCTCCCCGATCAAAGTCCTCTCTAGTTTGGATCCTTCCCTGCTTCCCGTCGGCGGGAAGGTCTCCTGAGACAGGAAGCGTCGTTCTTGCGATTGAAGGACGACAAATGAAAGACGGAGACATTGGACAGGATGTGGATGTCCTTGGCACTCAGCCAGGCTCCTGCTCATTCGGGGAGATCACGCCTGTAGATGACACCAACAAGGGGGAAAAAAACCCAGCTCAAACTTTGGTGTCATTGCTCCTTCTCGTCACCTTCAAGGCTAGATTCCTGCTCCCATCATCCCCAACCCTGCTGATAATTTGCCACGGTGGTGGGAGGGGATGGGACCTGGAGTCTCCTTTCTCGGGGATACCCGGGTGGGTGAACTGTAGGTTGGCCGTGTTGAATTCTATCATTAAAAGAACATTCATTTCACAGAATATAAACTTTCATTTAGTTTTTCAAGCAGTCTAGAAAGGATGGGTTTTACGACAAAAGTTTGTAAATCACAGTTTAGTTTCTTGTTCTTTTTCGGTGGGGCCCTTTTTCTCAGCCCTGAGCCCGATGGGTGGGATTCAACTCCCAGAACTCTCCAGCCAGCTGTTGGCTAGAAGGGGCCTCCTAGCTTCTCAGCTCAACGTTTGGAGGTCCTAACGGTAATTCTAACTTCCGTAATTCTTCTGACAATAGAGGAACGGAAAGCTTAGCTCATCAACGGCTGAACATAATTAAAAATTTGCAGTTTGGGTGGTGTGAGGTGCATACATAACCCAGCTTAGCAAAAGCTGCTTAAACTAGCCGTCGGCTGGGTCCCCACATTGTTGGCTTAGTTGCAGTTCGCCAGATAACAATGGCTTTCTCGTTTCGACAGGAGAGCCTGCCCTCTGCATTAAGAGCAAAGCATAAACAGCCTCATAAATCAGGCTAAGGGTGTTTGGAAGACAGTCATCCTGTTCGTTCCTTAAGTGGAAACATAATGAGGTTCTCATTATTATCCCCATCTATTTCTCCAGCCATCTGGCCGTCCTCCTCCGGGGCGAACGCAAGAGAAGGAAGACACCTCTCAGATTTAAATGCCAGAAAAAGAAGGTTATTTGAAGAATAATCACCCCCCAAAAGGAGAGAAAGCAGTATTTTTCAGCCTTGGCAACTTTTAAGATGCTTGGACTTCAACACCCAGAATGCTGAACGATGCCCCGATTGAGAACCCTTGAGGTGCTCTCTGAGCTTGGTGGTTTCCTTGTAGACTTTTCATGATCCAAGCTAGATGACATCATCAGTGCTCGTGATAATGTTACCTGCTGTGGGTAACGAAAAACCTGCAAGCCCAAGCCCAGAGAGCACCTAGCGCCCCTCATGTCAATCCTGAGCTACAAATATGCTCCTTTATTGGAACCTAGTTCAGGGTTTGAGGAGAGACTCCTGGGCTAGTTTTTCAGTGGCTGGGTTGGCCAGCTCCGAAGCCCAAATCCAGATTAACAGTACCTCGTCCACATGATGCCCAGTGCCTAAATTTCTGCCTGCTTCACACCTCGTGCCAAGCTTCCGGCTGGGGCTTTAGCAAGATATTGACCCATAAATCCCTCAAACCATTTGAGCTATCTACACAATTCAAGTGGTTTTAACGTTTGGCCGGAGGAATTGAGCAAACGCAGGAAACGGTGTGAATGAAGTGGGGTCCAGATGGTTGTGGGAAAACAAGGAAGCAGGTTTCCCGGCAATTGAGCAAGGATTGTACCCTGTTCAAGGTGCATCTCAGCAGATATCCCATTTTCCCGTTGCCCGCTCTGATTCGGCTTGCCGCAGCTGCTTCCCCGGCACCTCTGCGTGGCTCAGCACCCACACCGACTCGGCTGCCCGTTGCCATGGCAAAGGCCGTGATGTCACCCTGGGAAATCAAGACGATGATGAGACGGCGGGACCCCAAAGTTGACCCCGTCATGAAGGGGTCAGGATGGGAGAACGGGGCAGATGAGAGGGAAGGGGGGGGGGACAGTGGTTGAGCCCTGGGGGGAAAGGGGCAGTGAGGCGATGCAGAGCAGCCATGCCATGCCATGCCATCCTTCCGAGCAGCAAATTCCCGTAATTAGAGATGCCAACAGCGTCATCCAGGCTGGCAGGAGGGACAGAGGGGTTATGACCAGGAGGAAAATGCCTTTTGCATGATGATGCCCGCTGCGCTCAGCCACGGAAAGGGGGAAACCCAGAGGATTTGCTGAGTACGCCCACCCAGCCATGGTTCACCCAGCATCCCCTCACCAAGGAAGCCCTGGCTTGCTGCGGTGCTTCTCAAACCTGGACAGACCACTGCAGATGGGATTTTTTCCCCCTTGAGGAACGACTCACGAGCCCATGCCTGGTTTTGCAGAGCAAGTAGTGGAGCCAAGATCAAGCCGTCATCCGTGCAAAAAGTTCTTTGAAGAAAAGACCTTTAGAGATTTTCTGGTTCACGGTTCATATGTTCTGAGGCAAATATGTTGGTTTATTTATGTATTAAATTGATATGCTGCCCATCTCGCTGTTTGTTGAGTGACTCTGTATTGGTAGTCCTTGACGTAGAACCATTGGGTTTGCGGCCATTCAAAGTTGCAACAGCACTGAAAAAAAGTGACTTATGGCCGTTTTTCACACTGATGACCATTTCAGCATCCCTGTGGTCACATGATCAAAATTCGGGTGCTTGGCAACTGACTCATATTTATGACGGTCGTAATCCCCTTCTGTGACCTTCTGACAAGCAAAGTCAAGGGGGAAGCATGATTCACTTAACAACCATGTTCCTAATTGAACAACTGCAGGGGTTCACTTAACGTGGCGAGGTGGCAGAATGGGGCAAAAGTCACTTAACAAATGTCTCCCTTAGCAACAGAAATGTTGGGCTCAGTTGTGGTTGTCGAGGACTACCTGAACTGCGATAATTGCCCACACAGGTGAATTCCAGCCTGCCCTCCCACCCATCCCTCGGGTGTTCTGAGTTCAAGTCTTCCCAGATGGTGGCTTGCAAGAAGAGGCAGCCCTGCTGAAGGATGGGGGGCAATTGCGTGCCAGCCCACCACCTCTTTATGCACCCCCATAAGTGCAGAGCCAACATTGTGGAGGGGTCGGGGGGGGGGCCGGTTTCAGCTGCAGCCAGCAGGGGCTCTGGGTCTTCCTTGCAAAGGAGCCTTGCAGGCGGACGGAGATGAAGACCTCCAGACCTCCGGCTGGACATTGCAACGGCGGGTGGGGAAAAATAGGGGGTCTCCTTCGAGGAGCGGCATGGAGAAATGATTTTTTTTTTTGCGGGAATCGCGCATGCGCGCTCGCCCCGCCAGCTGAACGTTGGAAACGAGAAGGGGGTGGGGAAAAAAAGAAAGAAAGGGGGCGGGGCGGGGTGGGGCGGATCTAGCGGTTTCCGGAACGACCGTCGTGCCGCCGCACCGTCCCGCCCGGAATCCTTTCTGCGGTGCACACGGAGCGCCGCCCCCCGCCGCTTCCTGCAGCGCCTGCGCAGAGCCGTCGGCCTCCCGGGGGGCTGCAGCGTGAGGCCGAGCGGGCTCTCCGTCTCCGGGGAGAGGATGGCGACCGACTCGTGGGCGCTGGCGGTGGACGAGCAGGAGGCGGCCGCCACGGCCTCGGTGAGAAAGGCCCAGCGGAAGGGCCGGGACACGCGTGTGCACGTGGGAACGGGTGGTGGGCCGCTGTGGGGAGGGGGGGCGCTCACTAAGCAGGAAACCCCTCCCCCCTCCATGGCCTTGAAGCGAAGGGAGCGTCCAGCCCCTTACCCCCCCTACCCCCCACAAGCACACCTGGGCGGCTGTGTGAAGTTGTGGTTGTAGCCCTGAGTGGGGGAGGAGCAAGTCACCTGACGCCTGTGGGCGAATTTGGTACTAAGTGGATTTTGTGATGTGATTTTGAAGGGTGTGTATAACGCTCTCTTCTGCTGCTTGTGTGTGTGTGTGTGTGTGTATGTATATATAATATTTTATATCTATATATCCATCTATCCATCTATCTCTTATCTATCTATCCGTCTATTTCTATCTGTCTATCCATCTATCCATCTATCTTATCTATCCATCCATCCATCCATCTATAATTATTTTGAGTTTAAATGGACTCCAGAGGATGGTAGAGGAAAGCCTGGAGGAACGTTGTCCATGGAGTTGCGGTGGTCGGACACAACTTTGCAACTAACAAAATAGAATTATTTATATATATATATATATATATGCTTCTGCGGAGTGTGTGTGTATATATATATATATGTATGTATGTATATAATACGTATTTTATATCTATATATGTTTTCTGAGATATAGATATATAGATATATATATACACACACAAGTATATATATACATAATATACATATGCACACACACACTATGTATGTATGTATTCTACATATATTCTTTATAATATATGTATATGTATGTATATATATGTATGTATAACTATAATACAAATATTTCTATGTATATAAGCCTAAGCAACAGAATGATTGATATATGCAATATAAACACTTTGTGTGTGTTCTGTCCATTGGACTTGAGCTATGTTTTTCTCCTCTTGGTAATGGATCTCCATCAAGCTCACCTTCCTTACTCTCTGCAATTGGTATTAGTACTTAAGTGACCTTCTGAGGGAGACTGAAAGAACTCTCGAGGCCATAAAGTGGCTTTCACAGCAGCTGAACAGTTGTCCATCCTTAACGGTGCCGTTTCTGCTTCAGATCAGGCAGTCCCAAATGGCTGTCATGACCAGCAGACCTTTGTCGCTTTCTCGTTTTCAAGAAAGGGAAGCTTATTTAAGTGCTTCTCGACCTTGGCAACTTGGAAGATGGGCGACACCACAATTAGGTTTAATATGATAGACTTTGCAGGGCTGGCGCAACATGCAACATGTTCATACCGATGTATAATATGTTACATACATATATGTGAATGTGTGTTAGTTATTACTTATTTGGGTTTAGGGATTCTATTTCATTTATTGAGTTATTGAGATGTATTTTGTGTTGGGGGGGGGCTGCACCAGAGGAGGCTCATTCAATCTCATTGTACACATGTTCTGCATTGACAATTATGGTTTGATTTGACTTCAACTCCCAGAATCCCCCAGCCAGCCTTGCAACGTCCAAGTGTGGGGAAAGAGTGATAGCTCATCCTTTCCTTTCAGGAGAATCGATGAGGGAAGGAAGCTGTGGTTCTCATACGTTCTTTTCTTCCTTTCAGCTGAGCAACTTGCACCTGAAGGAGGAGAACCTCAAGCCAGATGCCAACGGTGGGTGCAGCCATGGTTCCCGAGGCGGATCCATTTCCCGTAACTGTCACACACACCTCCGAGTCTTTTTCCTGCTCTTTGTTCTTGCCAGTTGCGCCCACACGCAAAGACAATTTTCCTCCTGCTTTTATGAGTAAAGTTACATCCTCATTCCTAGGAGCCTGACCTGTTGGAACGCAGCCTAAGGCTCTAAGCACCAAGGAATATATTTTAGACTTAAGGTTGAGTCAATCAGAGCTTTGCTCAGCGGTAATAAATCTGCGAGCTTCACTGGCAAACATATACAGGTGGCCCTCGACTTACAACAAGTTCATTTAGTGACCGTTCAAAGTTACAACGGCGCTGAAAAAAGTGACTTAGGACTGTTTTTCACACTTACGACCATTACAGCATTCTGGAGGTCACATGATCAACATTTGGACACTTGACAACTGGCTCGTATTTATGACAGTTGCAGTGTCCTGGGGGTCATGTGACCTCCCCCCTTTTGTAACTTTTTGACAAGCAAAGTCAGTGGGGAAACCAGATTCACTTCTCAATTGTATTATTAGCTTAATAACTGCCGTGATTCACTTAACGTTCGCAAGAGGGGCCATAAAACGGTAGCAGAATTCCATTAACAACTGTCTCGTTTAGCAACAGAAATTTGGACTCAATTGTGGTCGTAAGTCAAGGACTACCTGTATAACAATTGTGGCTCTGTCAGCAGTGGGAGGTTCTAACTGGATAGTTCAGATGGTGGTGGTTTACTAGCCGTCCACGAGAGCCGCTTATCCGATTCCTTCTGGAGTAACAGAACAGAATCACTTTCTGGCCAGCCCATCTTGATGGTCCTACAAAGGATGGTTTGTCCCAACAGGTGCGGTTGTCAAGACAAGCAACAATGCCGAGAAGACAGAAGAGGAGGAAAAAGGTAAGTTCAAGTGGCTCGGGACATGGAAAACCTGGCATTGGGTGGGGGGAAAACCCCAGGCCTCGGCCTAGTCTGCCTTTCCAAGAAGGGCTCTTTGGGGTGGGATGGGGGGCAATTAAGACCCTCCTTTTCTTGGCAGGGCTGGGCAGATGAGTGCTCAGCTCTGTAATGTCCGGAGGTAAAGCCAAACCCACTCAGCGTTCTGTCTTCGGTGCCAGCTGTTTGCCATCAGCTGGTTCTATCCTCAAGCGCTGGGACACCCGGTCTTCAACCAGAGATCCTCTAGGGGTGGTGGGTTTGGTATGTGGGGCAGGGACAGCGGAGAGGCCGTAGTTTTAGGACAGGAAGCGCCAGCAACGGAGAACAATAGCCTGCCTTGTGGGCATCTCGGCGGTCTGCTTTTCGTGCTAAGAGGGCACCTTGGCAGAAGCAACCGTGACTGTCGCAGGTGTGTCCTGCCAAGAGTTTGTGGCTGAAATCTCTCAAATCTCCAGAGGCTTGGGGGCGCAGCAGTTAGAAGGCAGGATGGCGGGCTAACTGCCCACTGCCACCAGTTCGATCCTGACCGGCTCAAGGTCGACGGCATAGAAGTCTCCGTGCTCGTCATGCTTCTCCTCTGTCCGCTCTTTCCCGTTTGCCCACAGAGGATCGGGCCGCCCAGTCGTTGCTGAACAAGCTCATCCGTAGCAATTTGGTGGACAACACGAACCAGGTGGAGGTGCTGCAGAGGGACCCGACCTCCCCCCTCTACTCGGTCAAGTCTTTCGAAGAGCTGCGCCTGTAAGTGCCACCCACTTGGCTCTTTGGGAGCCCGTGGTCCCTAGAGGGGAGGGGCATCACTCAGAGTAGGGGCCATTGGTGCCCTGGGGGAGAGGGGCCGGTCCGAAGCCGCCTTAGTGCTGTGTAGGCGTCTTCTTGGGTTTCCCAGCTCCCAGGCCGGCACGCTGCCTTTTTTCCTCTGCCTGGGCACACCTGCTCCAAGGGGCTCTCCATCAACGGGAAACTCAGCACGCCCTCAACCCGTTGTCAGTGCCGTTGTAATTTCGAACGGTCACTAAATGAACTGTTATAAGTCGAGGATTACCTGTGTAAGAAATACAGGAAGGAGGCTGGAACCAGTAACAGTAAATGCAACATAAATTCACAGTGACAAGTGTGGGAAATATTGTGTGGTAATTACAAGAAATGGTAAATATTCTAAACTCCCTCTTTGCCTTTCAACTCTGAGGCCCTGGCCTCCTTCAGTAACCCTGCTGCGCTTTGCCTCCCCCCCATTTCCGCAGGAAGCCCCAGCTGCTGCAGGGGGTGTACGCCATGGGGTTCAACAGGCCCTCCAAGATCCAGGAGAACGCCCTGCCCATGATGCTTGCGGAGCCGTAAGTTCTTGGCCCTGGGCAGAGGGAGGGGGCAAGCAGGGGAGGTTGGGGAGGGCGGAAGATGTGACGGGGTCCCCTAACAACCCTTTGCTGGGGATCCACCAAGGGGAGCCATTTCCTCTGAGCCGCTCAGGGCCCTCCTCTCTCCTGCTCACGGGGTCAACCTGCCTGCAGCCCACAGAACCTGATTGCCCAGTCCCAGTCCGGCACCGGGAAGACGGCAGCCTTCGTCTTGGCCATGCTCAGCCGGGTGGAGCCGGACCACAGATATCCCCAGGTAGCCACTGTGACCAACCCTGATTAGGGGCTGGAGTGTGGTGTGGTCAGAGGGTTGCCGAGGGTGATTTCGGTCAGCAAGGGTCGGCCTTCTCCCCTGAGGCTGGGAGAAGGCCTCCAAAGACCGGTTCTGACCATTGGGAAGAGACAGGGGTGTGGGCAGGGGGGATGTGCCAGTTGCTGGGCCCTGGTACTGAAAAGGGAGACACTGGGCAGATTTTTTTCCCCATTCTTCTGACTTCGTTCTTCTCCCCTCCTCCAGTGCCTCTGCCTTTCCCCCACCTACGAGTTGGCCCTCCAGACTGGGAAGGTCATTGAACAGATGGGCCGCTTCTACCCTGCGCTGAAGCTGGCTTACGCCGTCCGGGGCAACAAGCGTGAGTGCCCAGCTTGGTTCTCTCCCTTTCCCGGCATCTGGCAAGGCCAGAGCTGGGCCGGGTGACCTTTCTGCTTTCTGCCATCCGTGAGGGTCCCTCCGCCGCAAGAGTCGAGTGGGGTCTGTAGGGCGGGCGGGACGGGCTTTCCCAGTGGGAAGCTTCCCAAGGGGTCACTTTCCCTCCTCCTCCTCCGCAACAGTGGAGCGTGGCCAGAAGATCGCCGAGCAGATTGTCATCGGCACACCGGGCACCGTCCTGGACTGGTGTTCGAAGCTCAAATTCATCGACCCCAAGAAGATCCGGGTGTTTGTTCTGGACGAGGCCGACGTCATGATTGCCACCCAGGGGCACCAGGACCAGAGCATCCGCATCCAGAGGTGAGGGCACGAGGGGCTGCCTTTTGTCAGCTGGCGCCGCCCGTTAAGTGGGTACAGTTTTCATGAGAAGGAAAACATTTTTTTCCCCACTTCGAACTCTCCTCCCCCCCTCCCTCCATCTGCATTCAGAATGCTTCCCCGGGATTGCCAGATGCTGCTCTTCTCAGCCACCTTCGAGGACTCGGTGTGGAAGTTTGCCCAGAAGGTGGTTCCCGACCCCAACATCATCAAGCTGAAGAGGGAGGAGGAGACGCTGGACACCATCAAGCAGTATTACGTCCTCTGCAGCAGCCGGGAGGAGAAATTCCACGCCCTCTGCAACATCTACGGGGCCATCACCATCGCCCAGGCCATGATCTTCTGCCACGTGAGTGCTGGGCTGGGCGACACGCCCCCTCTAGCCCCCCCCCTTCCGGAGGACTCTCCCTCGCTGACCCTTCCCCTCTGCAGACTCGCAAGACGGCCGGCTGGCTGGCAGGGGAGCTGTCCAAAGAAGGCCACCAGGTTGCCCTCCTGAGCGGGGAGATGATGGTGGAGCAGCGGGCGGCCGTGATCGAGCGCTTCAGGGAGGGCAAAGAGAAGGTCCTGGTCACCACCAACGTCTGCGCCCGAGGTGAGTCCAGAATCCCAGGGGACCTGGGAGATCTTCTAGTCCAACCCCCTGCTCAAGCAGACAGATGGCGCTCCAGGCTCTTCTTAAAAGGGCTCCAGTGTTGCAGCACTCGGAGGTTCCCGTCTTCCTTTCTGACAGTTTGTGGACCCCACAGACCCCGGTTATCTCTGGACTTTGGCCCTGGACCGTTACAGACAGTCCTTGTTTAAGGGACGTTTGTTTAGCGACCGTTCAAAGTCCCAGTGGCCCTGGAAAATGTACCTTGGGACGGGCGCTTGCAGTTCATGTCCGTACGGCGTCCTTGGGATTGGGATGTGGGTGCTTGGCCACTGTCTTGTAGTTACGATGGTTGCAGCATCCCACGGTCATCTGGCCGCAATTTGCAGCCGGCTTCCGACAAAGTCAAGAAAGAAGCTTGCAACGTTGCGGTTATCGCAATGTCTTTGTGTGGGGAGCCCCCCCCCCCCCCCCCCCCCCCAAGGTGTTGAACGTCAGGTTGTTCCAGATATTCCTCCAGATCAAATTATAATACTATATATATATATATATATACACGTTCCGGAGATAGTGATGTCTATCGCCTCTTCCATCTATGATTGTGCAGAAATGGACAGACTGTCCATGGAAATGAAGGAGAGGGAGAAAAGTGAGTAGTATCAAATTTGGAACAGATGGTATTCCTGGCTTGAGAGGAGATGAAGAAAATAAGGGATAATCTGCTAAATATAATACCTAGAAGGTAAAATTGTTGAAGAAACATAGGATATGAAATTGAATTATGAATGGAGGTAATTATAATCTAAATAAGGATGTAATTTAAGATAGAGATATATAGACTTTTCTCACAACAGACAGCAAAATGCTGCTTTGATGTCTGATAAAGCCAAAAAATCTAGTGAATGAGATTTCACTGAACCATGGCTGTATAAAGATCTTGATTTACGTAGGAAAAACCTGGATGAAACAAAAATATACAAAGACCTACGAAAAGAGAATAAAATAAATATAGACTTTTGTAAATACGTTTGTTATGATAGAGATACCAATATAGAAAAGCTGTTATTAGTGGAAAGTTTTTGCTATGTTGTTTTTCTGTGGGGTTTTTTTTTTCTCTGTTGTACTTTTGTACTATGTTTTAAATGTTGGAATTTCAATAAATACTATTTAAAAAAAAAGTTGTCTCTACTAAACTGGTAGATAAAGAGGTTTTTAATCATCCGTTTGTCCTCTCTAGGCATAGACGTAGAGCAAGTCTCTGTGGTCATCAACTTTGACCTCCCAGTGGACAAAGACGGAAACCCGGACAACGAGACCTACCTGCACCGCATCGGCCGCACGGGGCGCTTCGGCAAGCGAGGTCTGGCCGTCAACATGGTGGACAGCAAGCACAGCATGAACATCCTCAGCCGCATCCAGGAACATTTCAGTGAGTCCCTCCCCACAACCGCCTCAGGTGGGGGAAGGGGCTCAGCTTTGCCCTTCTGCCTTGGAGCCGTGTGCCCCTCTCGCCTGCTTGTGCCTTAATCCAGAATATTAACATCTATTCAGTGGCATGGGAAGAGGGTTTCGGGGACTTTTTAAGGGTCGTCAGCAACTCCGGGCTCTCCGGCGTTGCCTTTTGTGAGTTTTCAGAAACTTACATGTCTTTTTTGGGCCACGCATCACTGGAGATCCAAACTGGGCTCCCAGTTTTACAGATTTCTGAATCTTTTCTGATGCCTTTTTTTTTTTTTTTTTTTGCTTCCTTCTGTGCAGACAAGAAGATCCACAAATTGGATACAGATGATTTGGATGAGATTGAGAAAATTGCTAACTGAAGGGGTGGCCGAGGGGATCAAGGGGTGCCCGCCTTCCACCCCGTGGCTGTCCCACCCAAAATGGACACGCCATCCCAAGAGGCACGTCTCTTCACCAGCCACATGAGAAGTGGGGTGTCATCCCCCCCCCCCCCGAGATCACAGAAGTTACCTCATCTTCTTAAACCAACAACAATGCGGCTGGACTTTTAATTTCCAAATTAGCGCAAACTGGAGAACGGAAGACACGTTTCGCGAAGAAATGTTTACAGTAACTTTTTTCTTTTTTTTCTTTTAGTTTAGCCTTAAGAGAGGGGGAAGCTCTTCAATTATGAAAATGATGCCAAAAAAACCCCAAAACATAGCCAATAATTAGAAGGGATTTTAATGCCTGTTTTATGGAGAGAGACAGCACTAAGATTGAACAGACAAATATCTATAGATTGTGATTTTTTTTTCTTTTACACTTCAAAGAGAGCAAATGTCCCAGGGCTGGTTTTGTGCTGGGTATGTGTGAAGTGGGCAAAGATTGCCATTTTTACTCATGGAAAATTGCCCTGCTCCTTCTCTGGGTTTTTTTTCCCCTACTTGATGGCATGACGGTCAGCTGTTTCATTCTTATCCTTTTTCTGCTCCCCAAGAAACTTTGGGGAGTTGCAATCCCAGGTGGGGAATCTCGAGACGTTGGCTGGCTTTTCAGGGGTGGCCGGGGAAGGGAAGCCAAAAGTTGGTTGGCAGGTTCACGGGACCTCACCTGCAGGTAAATAGGCAGGTAAAATTAAAAGACCTTTGAGCAGAAATGAGGGACAGCTCAGCAGGGGAAGTATTTGTGAGAACTTGTGAGAATGCTGAGCTAAAGCTAAATCCAGAGGAAGGAAGGATAGGTGGGCAGGCAGGCAGGAAGAGGGGTTTTCAGCTTCACCTACGGGCAGCTGTCTGTTGGAAGGGCTGAGGAGCCCCCCTCCCCTTTTAACGGAGCCATGCTGAGAACTGCATCTTTATTCCCCGAGTCCCAGCAGGTCCTCTCCCCGTCCACCATTGGTGGGGCATCAGGCCAGTGGTTTGCATTTTGTGTGTGTGTGTGTGTGTGTGCGCGTGTGGTTGGTTGCTACCAAATTGATTTGGCCCCGATTTGGCTTTTTTGGGGGAGGTGGGGTGGGGAGAGAGAGATCATGCCTACAATTGCAGTGACCCCAAATGACGTTCGGTTCAGCAGTGGCAGGAAGGGGCATCTCTGGCCGAAGAGGCTCAGCGAATGCAACTTTTTTCCCCGCTCTGGGTTCGGTTTGGATTCTCCGATTGCGCCATGGCAGGCACCGCAAGGGTTGGATCCGGCTGCTTTCTCTCTCTCTCTCCCTTTGTGGCACAGTAGAATTGAAAGTATTTTTATTCATGCTTGGGGCGGGGGGTTGGGGGCGGGGCAGAAGAGCTCCTGGCTTCCCGCTTGATACGGGACCCTTTTCTAAAACAATTAATTGTGAATTCTTGAGTTTTAAAGGAAGCCTGGGGCTGGGACTGAGGTGGGGATTCTTTCCATGCAAAATACGATATATGCCCCCTGCTCGTTTTAGAAATGTACCTAAATTTTTAGGATGTTTGTGCACAGCCTCTTCTTCGGTTTCTGTCCACGGCTTTAGGGGGTCTTCGGGGGAGGGGGGGTGTCAGGGGAGGTTTAAAAAAACATAGCCGTACACAGATTTAGTATGCTGGGGCATACTTATTTTTATTCCACAGGAGATAACAGGCAGACGTGGGCTGTATGTGGCAGGGAGCCTTCAATCCGCTCTGGCCACACCAAGTGACCACGCGAGCCGGGCACACACTGGCAGCCAGGGCTGCTTTCTGATGTAACTTCTCAGCTAGAATAAAGACCGCACGAGATTTGACACCCGGCCTTGGCTGCCTTCCATGCAGTGGGTCTTCTGGGGGCTGAAAAGGGGTTTTTAAATCGAGGAGGGTCTCTCCTGGCATTTTCAGGCGAGAGCTCGGCCCTCCTTAAAGACTAAGTTTGTAGTCATGGCATTTTCATTGAAATAAAATGCACACAGCCGATGCCTGCTAGGTGTTCCTTCTGCCAGCTTGGGAGATGAATCTTGGGGGGGGGGTCCCTGGTTGAGCTGCTGAGGGGTGCATGTTGCACATTGGGGTTCTGCCTGGGGGTGCTGAGGGAGTCGCTTCATGCAGGCTTCTTTATTAATTTTTTACTCCACCCATCTTCCTGTTCTCGCTTCATTTCCTGGAAGGGTGACGGAAATTAGCATCAAAGCTGCAGCCCAAATATTTAGGGTTAAATTCACCTGCCGGCATTTTTAAGTGTGTATATTCCCCCTCAGAATACCTTGTGTGGGGTTACGCTGATCCAAGTTCCCCAACCACGTGCAGAAAAGGCCATCATTATTCCCCCTCCCATACAGTAATGGGTCCACCCCCACCCCCTTTTCCCCTAGGAAATCCATTGGGGGGGGGCATTGCCCAGGTGGTTTTCAAATTGCTCCATCCAGTCTTTCTATTGCTTTCCCTCAACCAGGTGGCCTTCGGGTGACTACAGTTCCAGCTGCCCACTTTGACTGAGCAATGCCCGACGCCTGGTGGCCTCGCCTGGTCTCCTTCCCCCAACAGCTCGAAGCAGACCAGGCCAAGGCAAGCTGCCCACTTCCCAGTACTGACTTCCCACATTGTGTGTCCCACCCTCTCCGTGGACCCCAGGGGGAGAAAGCGGGCCCCGCGGTTGATAGGTCGGAGTAGCCCCCGGCCACAGCTGAATTGAGCCCCCAGGCCAGCTGGATGGTGGCCGGACGCCAACACAGCTCAAGGCTTCCTGGCCTTGGGAAATTCCCTTCCTGCCTCCCAGCGTCCTTTGGCCTGTCCGGGCTAAGAAATCACTCGGAACACAAAGTGTTTTTTGGCAAGCTGTCCACTCTGTTAGCATGTCTCATTGTGCAGAATACTGAGAGTTCAAACTCTGCCTGCGGACAGAGAAACATTTTTCTTTAAAACATTCAAATACAGTTTAAGGAGGAAAAAAATGGCATTTTGATAACACCAACAGGCCACTCTTAATCAAAGCAAGTTGATTTGTTTGTTCAAAACGCAGCAGCAGCCCTTTGGGAAAAGCCCTCCCTCCCCCCCTCCCCAGGCAGAACTCAAGGCCACCATGCGAAACGTGAACACACTTCCACGCTGCCACCCGAATGGCCAAGGGCCCTGAACTGATTGCCAGAAACAACACTGAATTTCAAATTTACACTGGAGAGAAAGCCTGTTTGGGGAGGATCCTTCCAGACTTAATTTGTGCCATAATCTTGTAAAATAAATTTGATTAAAAATGCAGTAACAGGCCTTGAGAAGGCTGAGCAAGTTCAAGAGTCTTTATCTAGCGCCCCTCACCAGAATGGAGTAGAAGCCTTGAAATAGAGCATCAGAGCCCCTGGCCTTCCCCCGGGCGAGGCCAGTCTTTGTATCTTGTGCAAAAGCTTTCACTCCCCTCTCTCCCTCCACCCCCACCCCAAAAAAGGATTATCTGCACCTTCCCTGTTCAACCAAAGCTGCGCAAGAGAGAATTTGGAGCAAAAGGCACACACTGTGGGGAGCTCCTGCTGGCCCTGTGCTGATTGTGAGTGGTTTCCTTGCCACTCTTCTAGATTCAAACCAAATTGAATCGGGGGAGGGAGGGAAGGAAGGATGAGAAAGGGAAAAGGAAGGAAAGATTGATCTGAGGGACGGGAGGAAACTCCCCTGAGCATAAATGCCCCCTGCCTACCTGGCGGAATGCAGATGGGGGGGATGGGCCCTCAAAGGGACCGGGTGCCTGAAAGCCAAGGCCGCACCCCTTTTGGCTGAGCAGGGAGACCTGGGCGAGTGAGGGTCCCGGGAGGGGCAGCGGCTGGGTCTAAAGGAGCGGACAAAGGCTGGGAGGGGGCTGAGTTTCCTTCCAGGGGGGTTTAATGCGAGGCTGCTCAGAGCTCCCCCTGCTGCTCGTCCAGCAGGATGCACAGCACGGACTTGTGGTGGATGGCACAGTCCTGCAAAGACCGGCTGAGGTCCGAGAAGGTCCTGCGGGGCACTTCCACCGTCCTGATGCTGCAACGCCGGTAGGTGGCCGCGTTCTTCTCTTCGGCCACGGCGACCACCGTCCCCAGGTTGTCCGTGGGTCGGAAGTAGCGTTCAAACCTTTCCCCCGAAGGCGAGCGGATGGCCAGCAGCAGCCGGGGCTCCTCGCAGGGCTCCTCCAGGTTGAGGGTCAGCGTGGTGGGAGAACGTCTTTCCCTCTTTTTATTCCGCTGAGGCCTTTCCAAGGGAGTAAAGGGGGGCTGGGGGTACTCTCCGCCTCCCCCTTTGTGCTCCAGCAGGAGAGAGGTGGGCCCCTTCGGCAGAGGAGGATCCTGGGGACCCTCCTCTTCCTCGTCGGCACTGGCTGGGAACTGGCCAGCCTGCTCGAACATCACTTCGGCAGTGCCCATCCTCCGTTCCTTCCTGCTGATGGACGGCAGCACCCGGTACTTGTTGAGGGAAGACGAGGTCCTGGTGGGCACTTGCTGGAGGAGGTCCGGCACTTCGGCCGGGAACGCCTGGACGGGCTGGGAGGAGGCTGCCCTCCGGGCACTGACCGCTTCCTCCCCGGGGGTGGCGACCGGCTGGGGGGACGATGGCACTTGGTAGGAGTAAGCCCCCAGGCTCTGGGAATAGCTCAGGTTGGACCGGGTGCGCCCCTTGGCGGATTTTGGCCGGGTGACATGCATGGCGACGCTGGGGAGTGGTGGCCAGCGGGGAGACTTTGCGATGCCGAAGGGGACTTTCCTTTCAGAGGGTGAGATGGTCAGGGGTGAGGCAGCGGCCATTGCTTTTCAGGAGGCCTGGGAAGGAAGGGAGAGAAATCGCAGAGACAGGTCAGCCTCTCCAGCACCGCATTTTGCACCTCACCTCTCCAGGTAACAAACCCCGGGTTCCAGAACCTGCTTCGGAGCCCACAGGCAGCCAACCCACCCTGGGCTTGGCGCCTGTCACCATTTTAACCTCTCACTGGGCCCAGAACTAAGTATCCCCTCCGAGCACGAGGCTCCCTGCTGTCGGCAGCAAAGCCTCCCCTTGCCAGGCCTGGGAGGAAGGAAGCCGGGAGGGCAGCCCACCTGCCGAAGATGCTCCATGGGCTCCGGGCGACTGGCGGCTCCGGGCATCAGGAAGGCTGTCAGTCCAGCAGGGTCTCCGGGCAGTCGCTGGTTTTGCAGCCTGGAAAAGGAGGAAGAGACGTTGACCCCGGGGAGGGTCTTTTGGGGGAGGGTCTTTTGGGGGGAGGGTCTTTTGGGGGGAGGGTCCTTTAGGGGGAGGCTGGGGAGGGTCCGAGAAATGCCCACCAGGGGAAACCCTCCCCAGGGCCAGAGAGCCGGCCACTCGCTCCCCTTTTCCTCTCCCAACAGCCCTGCGAGGTAGGCCAACCCAGGAAGGTGGGTTTCCCCTCCCACCCGCCACCCAGAGCCTGTCCCGTGACTCCAGGCCCCATTGTTCCCAGCCTGGCCGTCCCATCATCCCCCGCCAGCCTATTTCCCCCGACCGCCGTTCCCATCGCCCCCAGCTTTCCTCCTATGGTCCTAGCCGTCCGGAAAACCACCGTTCCCATCATCCCCAGCCCGGCGTCGTCGGCTGTGCCGGACTTTCAACGCCCGTCGTCACAGCGAGCTCGGTTCGATCGGGTCCCCCGCGGTTCTCAGCCGTGGTTGGGGACGATGGGGGTTGTAGTCCAGCGGGGGAGGCCCGGTTCCCGCCTCACCTGGCCGCGGCTCCATCCAGCAGCCCTCCGCGCAGGCGGCCCGTTCTCGGTGGTAAACAGCGCCCCGTTTCCACGGCAACGGCCGCCGCCAGCCAACTTCCGGTCTTGACCGGAACAAGATGCGAGGGAGAGAGAGAGAGAGACCCCCCCCGCCTCGCCATAGACGACAACTGGGCTCCATTCCTGCGCCCATGCGCGAGCTGGCGTCGCTCTGGCCCTCGCCCTGAGGGAACTTGGAGGGCAAAGAAAGGAAAAGAGGCGACGTCGGTTCACGAGACTAAGGGGGGGGGAAGGTCGGAGTGGAAGTCCCCCCCCGTGGAAAAAGCACCCCCTCGCTTCCCAACAGCCCTGCTGGGTAGGCCAGGTTTGGGGAGGGTCTTTCCCGCCCAGGGGCGCCCATTGGCCTCTGTCTCAACTTGAGTGGGGGGTTATTTCATGAACTATAAAGTATAACTATAAGTGTGTGTACCTATATCTATTTTTCTATCTATCTTTCTATCATCTATCTCTATATCAATCATCTATATTTATCTATCTCATCTATTATCTATATCATGATCTATCTCATCTATATCATCTCTCATCTCTTATCATCTATCTCAACTATCTATATCTATCATGTATATCTATCTATATATCATCTATCCTCAATATCATCTATCTATATCTATATCTATCCTCTGTATCATCTATATCTCATCTCTATATCATCTCATCTATATCATCTATCTCAACTATATTTATCATGTATATCTATCTATATATCATCTGTCTGTCTATAACTATATCATCTATATCATCTATCATCTATATATCATCTATATCATCTCATCTATATCATCTATCTCAACTATTATCTATATCATCTATCATGTATATCTATATATAACCTATCCTCTATATCATCCATCCATCCATCCATCCATCCATCCATCCATCTATCTATCTATCTATCTATCTATCTATCTATCTATCTTATCAATCTGTCTGTCTATCTCTTTCAATCTATCATCCACCCACCCATCCATCTGTCTATCCATCCCACCTTTATTATGATAAGTAACCCAAGGTGGTGAACATCATCTAATCCTCCTCCTCTTTTCCTCACCACAACAATCCTGTGAAGTTGCTGTGGGAAGTGTAACCTTCCCCCCATCCCTTGCCCATGGTGGTGGTGTTTCAGGTATGGGGAGAGTTCAAGGGTCCCTTCGGGGTCTCCGTAGCTGCCTGGAGTGGAGGAGTTGGAGGGCTGAGCTCTTTGGGAGGAGGGGGGGGGGGCTGTGCACAAGCACCTCCATGTCGCTTAGAGACTTGGGGAGGGAAAGGTGAGGGAGGGAGAAGAGTCCCACTGTCCCTCTCAGGTGCAAAGCAAGGAAGAATCGTCCTTGGGACGCCAGTCACGTTGGGAGACCCTGACTGGCCACTAGGGGCACCTGGATCCAGCTATCCAAACCCATCCCCCTCCACCCAATGCTGCTGGAGGGGGGGGGGGCGCTCTGGCTTCTACATTGGGTTTGCATCATTCCAAAGCCCCTTGGGGGACCTTCTGGAAAGGGGGCAGCCCCCAAATCGCAGAATTATATCCTCAGCAAACTATGGAAGGAAAGGCTTTAGGTTTGCATGATGTAGTTACACCAATAAAAGAGAGTATTTGTAGCTCAGGGTTGAAATGAGGAGTCTTTGGTGCTCTCTGGGCTTGGTGGTTTTCTTGCAGGCCTTTCATGACCCAACTAGGTGGTGACAGAGAGCAAACCCTTCTAGCACTGATGATGTTAGCTAATTGGGTAATGAAACATCTGCAAGAAAAGCACCAAGCTCAGAGAGCACCAAGGACCCCTTGCAGCCGTCCTGGCCCTCCCAGCATCCGGAAACGCCAGCACCCTAAAGCGGTTTGGGGTGACCCCCAGCCATTAAACGAGTGCCTTGTCTTAGTTGAAGCTTTACTAGCTGGGTGAGCTGAGCTGATTATGACGGTCTCCTGATTGCTTTGGATCTGTCGCAGAGATCTGCAGCGATCAAACCAATGCAGAACCAAGAGCTGTTCCAGAATTCACTGGCAGCTTGGGAGGTTTTCTTTGGGGGGGGGGGGGACAGATAAAATTCATCCCCAGAAGCCAAAACAATCACATAATGCCAGAAAGCACCTTAGCACAACAGTAGCATCAAGATTGGCTCTTTCATCAACATTCTGCCAGGGTGCCAGGAAGCATTTGGCAGCACAGGGAGAGAAAAAAATGAAGAATAATAGAACTGGCAAACGTGTAGAAGTTGAACCAAAAAGGGAGGATGGGAGGAATGGAGTTGCTTGAGCCATTGATAGCAAGATTTCTAACCCCCCCACCCCACCCCCAAATAAACATTTTGGGAAGAAAAGTTCAAGGTTTTTTCCTTTTGGAAAAAAAGGCAGCTTGCCTAAAATCCTTGCATTTCAGAGTTGGGGGGGGTGGTCAGCGGAGGCCGATGAAAAGGAAGGGACACAAAATCTGATTTTTGGCAGAAGGCTGCAGGAACGGTGCAGCGCCAATGAACCGGCTGGCCCGATTTTTTAAAAAATTAAAATCAAAGTAAGCTGGTTGCCATGGCCACCCTCTCTCTCTCCCCTCTTCGCCCTCCCTCCACCTGCTTCATCTGTCAAGATTTTTCCAGAAATGAATTGCCATGGCAGTGGAGAGAAGATCTAAAAATAATGCCACCCTTTCATCTACCAAAGCATCTCTCTATCTCTGCACGTCCGATTTTATATAACAGCAGAATTAACAAAAGGACGATATGTGAGCAGGCGCGGGAAACAGCATCTTGCTGGGGTTGGATGTTTGTGCGAAATGACAGGATTTGTTTTCGTTGCGTAGAAATATTCAGCTTGTCTTCCAAGTTGCTAGTCCTGGCTGTGTCTTCTCCAGGGGCCCCACTTCCTGCGAGCGAAACTTCCACTCTCCACTTCCACCCCCAGTGCCCCCCACCACAGGTGTACCCAGCTCTCATTTCTGCAAGCCACAGGGAGATAGATCCAGTGGTATTTTAAGCAGGGGCTCCTTTGGTGAAATCCTTGAAATGTGGGGCTTCCTTTCACTCTTTTTCAAGTCCCAAACTCATTTTCCTTCCCTGCAAATCCTCTGTGGGAATAAATGGGATCCTGTCACTTGCTTCTGCAACATCTCGGCTTCCCATTTCATTTTTTAAGGTTATTTCTTTACGGAAAGCGAAGCTAGAGGAGGAGGGCCGAGCGGTAATGACTGGGCACTGGCTGGCGGTGCCACTCTGTGATCGGACTTAAGCCTGGTGTCTGTCTTTGAAAGGCAGCTTTTGATTCTGAGACACAGAAGAGAATTTCCGTCTTTCCTGGATTAAAAGCAACGAAAGGCACCCTGTGTTGATTCTCCAAGATGCTTCCGAAACATGGAGGCTTCCTAAGGGCTCCTAATTAGCCAGGAAGCAAAATGGGATTTTTTTTCGTCATTCTCTTCCATCATTGTTAATGCAACCCTTTCCCCCCCACTGGCCTCTTCCATCACAGCTGGGGAAAATGGGACTTTTAGTCTTAACCCATTTAAAACCCAGTATTCCCCAAGCAGAACAAAACAGAATAATGGAAGGGACCTTGGAGGTCTTCTAGTCCAACCCCCTATCTATGCATCTCTTTCTGCCCATTATTTGGGGGTACTTTGATTTGTTTCTGCTCTACCAGAAATTGTCACAGGTGGCCCAAAAAGCTTGGGTTCTTTTCCTGAGTTTTAATCGCCTGTGTTCGAATTCTACCTTTAAGGCCAAGATTCTCGACTCAACAAACTGGGCTTGAACAAACAAACAAACCTGAAATTAAACTTTCTCAATAAACACGTTTACGTTCGCATGGAGAGTTGAGACATTCCCCTATTTAATCGAAACTCAGAATGTGCAATGTTGCTGAATGGGATCATCCCATTTGGGTTTCTGAAAACTTCTGCTACATCACTCAGCTGATCACTTACCATTTGTTTTTTTAAATTTTAAATTTTTTATCCCATTTTTTTAATTATTATTATTTTTATAAATAACTCACAACTTTCAGAATTCAGGGTTTAAACCAAGCTGGTTTCCTCCCCAATTTCCTTTATTTATACTTTGATGCTGTATAGCAGGGGGTCTCCATGGCCGACTGGGGAATTCTGGGAGTTGAGGTCCACACATTTTAAAGTGGCCAGGTTTGGAGACCCCTGCTATATAACTACCAATATTCTCCCAAAGTTAACCAAAACTACAGTTTGACGTGTCAGGATATCTGATTTTGGTATTTAATTTCTCCTTTGTTGTTGTTGTTTTGTTGTAGGTAACAAGATTCCACCTGTCCCTGCTAGCAAACTGAAAAGAAGAAAAGATCTGGAGTTTTGATCTCACTCCCTAAAGAACCAGAGAACGTCAGAAATCAAAGGTACTGAAAACTGAGATTGTTTATATGTAAAATTCCTGCTAAAATCCGTCATAGCAGGAAAACAGGGTGGCCTTTGGCAGTACCGGAATTTCTTTCTGGTTTTAAAGAAACTTGAGGAAAAATAGCCCAGTTGCATAACCAGCTGTCGATCGAATGGCAGCACTCCAGAAAAGAATAAGGAACCATTCAGTGCTCCATAAAATGGGAGGTTTGGGTTGTATGAAGGTCCAGTCCTACGTTTACCCACACTCCCTCCCCATCTTTGTCAGTGTCTGCAGTTGAGCAGCGCAACTGTGGTAAAACTACCTTGGTGATGCCGAGGGGGGGGGGGGGGGGAGGAGGCTCCATGCCAGGGTACAGCAGTTCCAGGGAGACCCTACCAAGCGAGGCAGCAACCTGTCCTGTTTTTTGGGCAGAAGGAAGGGGGCAAAAGGGCCTTGGCCAATGTCCTGGAGGGATATGGCTTGCTGAACCCTCATATTGTCTGAAATGCATTCCTGCTTGAGCAGGAGGTTGGACTAGAAGACCTCCAAGGTCCCTTCCCTCTTTGTTATCACATAGGGTGATGGGTGGGGAAGCTTCTGTGCCAGGAGAGAACCGCCTGCCAACTGACTCATCCCTTGCCTTCTTTATTCCTGATTTTCATCAGAGCCTACGTGGTTTTAAAACCACGAGGACTAGAAACTTAATCACACACATTCAGTCATCCTCAGTCCCTCGCAGCTTCTTGTCCAAGGATGTGCCCACTACAAAAAGGGCTTGCTGTCCCAGGGAATGGATCCGTGCCAAGGGGGAATGGGCAGCACAGGCACAGCCAGACTTTCAGTAATAATTCAATTTACCGGCTGAACACAGGCGAGCTCTTGGTTGCCCGTTTTTTTTCTTCCACCGGGAGAAGCAAGTATTTTGGAGGACTGCATCCAGAACCTTTGCAATGTGAAACCTTCTGAAAGCCACCAGTGAAACACCCCACGCTCTTCCAGTCCACCCTCTGTTCTGCCCCATAACTCTGAGAGACCAAGTCATGCCCAAGCCACGCTGACCTGCAGAAATCAGTGGGGCTTCACCAGCTCCATCAATTTTGGGGGGCTATTCCTGAATTCGGAACCAGTTTTCTTGGCTTTGAGACAAGAGAGGAACCCCCGTGCCCCCTCTCTTTAATCCTCTTCTGTACCTGCACAATTTTGACCTCCAAACTGGTGAGAACCAAGATAAACACATGCAAAATGTGGTTTATGTACTAATAAACCTCTATAGATACCCAAAGAGATTTTATTTAAAGGCATTTCTCCCCCCCCCCCCCCGGCCCATTTTTGCAGTTCAGCAAGTACAAACATTCTTTCCCTCCTCAAGGCCACCAAATAAGTAAAAAGCGTCTCCCCACCCCACAATGTACCAAGAGTCCCATCCTGCTGAGCACCAGCTCACAGGCGCTTCCTTCTTTCTGCCAGTCTCCAAAATCCACAGAAAAGGATGCAAAGCTTTTGGTTGTCCCCCCGCCTCCAGCCGAAAAAGTTGGGCTGCGATAATGTGACACCGGACGATGGAACACAGTTGACAAGGATTGCATGATGGTTCGGAACAACATGGAAGGGGCCCCACCCCCACTTGTCTCTCCAGGAATTCTTCTTTAAAAATTATGGCTTCGGCCCTCCTAGCGGGACAGGCAAGGGGGCTCCGGGCTAGGTGTCCAGGAGGCCGGGTCCCTCACGGGCAGCGCACCCCGCAAGCTGCAGAACTGGAATTCCTGCACCAAAGTCTGAATCTCCGGCCGCTCCAGGCCCCTGGCCATCTTGGCATCAGGAACGGGGGCGCCGGGGCGGCGGGGGGCCGTGTGGTCAGCCCAGAGAGCCGGGCCAAAGCTGCTGATGGCACAGAGGACGGTGCGGGTGGCCAGCCAGTCGTGGGTGGCCCTGGTGGGGGTGCACAAGGCGGGCCGCTCTTCCTTCCTCTTCTCCTTCTCTGCCTCCTCCAGCTGCTCCTCCTCCTCCTCCTCCTCCTGCTCCTCCTGGATGGAGCTGAGCCGGGGGGCGTTGCGGCCACGCTCCGGGGGCGGCCGGTAGGGGCACTTGGCGTTGAGAAGCCTGCGGAGGGGCGCCAGCGGGACCACCGCCTCCCCCAGCAGCTGCCGCTGGAGCCGCCGCGAGTCGCTCCTCCGCTGCAGCCGCTTGAACTCGTTGAAGGCGGCGGCCGAGGTCTGGAAGAGCAGCCGGGCCGCCGCCTGCGCCTTCTCGGCCCGGGAGAGCAGCACGGCGTGGCAGCGCAGCGCCACCGCCTTGTTCTTCACCTGGTGCCGGTAGACCCAGGCCAGGACGCGCGGGTGACGCCGGTCGGCCCCGCAGAAGGTGATGCGGTGCAGCAGGTAGGCGTGGCCGGGCCGGCGGCTCTCCTTCGCGGCGGCGGCGGCGGCGGCGGCCGGGCGCAGGTGGAGCCCCTGCGGGCCCAGGCTGAGCTGCATGCGGGCGCCGCGCTGGCCGGCCTGGCTGCGCACCCAGAGCTTCTCCACCGCCGCCTCGGCGCAGCCCTCGCCCTTGGCCTGCAGGGTGGCGGCGTTGCCCAGGTAGCAGACGCGGAAGGTGGGCTCCTCGGCGTTGAGCTGGGCCGTCCGGCGCCGGCTGCGGAAGAGCCCGGCCAGCGCCCCCGGCGGCCACAGCTCCGGGCAGGAGCCCAGCAGGTCGGCCAGCAGCGAGGCGCAGCTCAGCCGCGGCGCCCAGCCTTTCCCCGGCCGCTTGCGCTCCTCCGGCCCCACCAGCACCCACTTGCTCCGCCGCCAGGGCAGCAGCGCCCCCGCCATGGGCGGAAGCCCCCCGCGCGGCAGGGGGAGCCCCCGGCCGCCTCCCACCTGCCCCGGCTCGCCGCCGCTGCGATCGATCGCCCGAGGTGCAGCCGCGGCGGAGGAAGGAGAAGCCGCGAGCCTCGCAGCTGCTCCCGCTCCGCCTCCCAGCCCGGCGCCTCCCCCCGTTCCCACCCCCAGCCCCGCCTTTGCCCGCCCCGGGCGCGCGCCGGCCTTGCACAGCTCCCGCTCCTCCCCTCGCCCCGTGTCCGCGCGCACGAGGGAAGGGAAGGCGCCCGGTGCCCCCCTCCCTCCCTCCCTCCCTCCCTTCCCGGATGGCGCCTCCTGGGCAAAAGGGGCCGCCGGGCAGCTCCGGACTGGCAGGGAGACGATGGAAGAGCCGGAAGAGCGACCGGGGCCGGCGGCGGGTTGGGGGCTTCGCTAAAATCGGAGAGCGGAATGAAATGGTGATTACGGGGGTGAGGGGGGGGGGGGCATCGCCTGGAGCTTTTTCTATCAATACAGCCCGGAAGGCGGAGGGGGAGAGCCCTCCTGTTTGCCGAGGGAGCCTCCCCTTTCCCATTCGGTTCTGATCCAGCCCTTGTCCTCCCAGAATTTCCTCTTGGCATCCCGTCCTGGCCTTAATCTGGAGATGGAGGCCGTGTCAAGTTACCCAGCCCCATATCTATGCTGTTCCTCTCCTTTCATCTGGGCAGGTGTGGAGACAAAGTTTGAACACCTTCGGACACCCAGAAAACAGGCACCTTAGATGGTCATAAACTTAGCAGCTGTATATGGCATATATATATATATATATATATATATATATATATATATATATATATATCAACCCCAACCTTTCCTTATTACTTATTTTGTGGCTTGGTGGGTTCCAAAAACAACAACAACAATCCCCAAAACCAGCCAATTCTTCCAGGTGGATTTATAGTCCAGTGTATCATGTATGCTCGGAAATTATATTGAATTAATTCAGCATCCAGGCCGAGCATCAGTGATTTAAGTAGCTGCTTCATGTTTTCTCTCCTAATAATGGAGGCTCAGAAGTTTTAAGGTGTAGAGATGCCAGATCTACAGCACTTTTTCCCCCTTTAAAGCTGAAAATAGTAGTGGGCTGGAAACCTTCCTTCTTTACCCTCTCTCCTCCTCCTCCTCCTCTTCCTCAGGAGGAAGGAGCTGGTGGCTTGGGTGGATGCTAGAAGCTGAAAAGGAGAGCTCCAGGGAGGGGCACATCTGCTCCCAGGTTACCTGGGGAGGATGAATGGATGTGTTGATCAGATTGGAGGATCTGAACCCAGGCAAACCCCCTCTCTGCTGGGCTGTTGTGGGGGGCTGCGATGAGAAATACAGATGGGTGAGCAGCTCAGCAGAGGGCATCCCTGATCCCAAGCTTCCTTTGGAAGGATTTGTGTGAGAAGGCAAGGCTGTTTCCCCCCATAACCAAGATAAGTCCTGTCGGGGATCTGGCCACAGAAGCATGGGGGGGGGGCTGGGGGGGGGTTGCCCCAGAGGAAGACTCATTCCAGTCTTTGAGAGGGGAGGTTTCCCATCTGAATTGTGCCGTCATCTTTCCGAATGTCAGATTCAGATTTTTTTTTCTTTTTTGTAAATTGCGGCATAAGGAATCCTGGCGATTGTCCATCCTTTGAAAATTGTCAAATGTGGTTGCTTTAAAGAGATAAATGCAAATGGTACGCCGTACACATAAAATGGAGACATAAAGCAGAAGCTGCTTTTAAGGGGGTGTTTGTGGGGGGAGAGAAGACCACCCCAAGTGCTAAAGAGGAGGAGTTGGAGGGCCCTGATCAGGGGGAGAAAACCTGGGAGAGATTAGTGCTATTTTTGAAGTGAGCTGCTGTGGCTTGTCTTCTCAATCCCCAAGGGAAAGGACATTCTTCTCCCTCCACCCACCCCCCCCACCCCATCCCCTTCCCAGTCCATCTGGCTGATGGAGGAGTGGGCTCTTTGGATGAGGAGATGCAGGAATGGACTAAAGGGGCCCTTGTCACCTGGGAGTTGGCAGCCAGGACGAAAGTGGGGTGGGTGGCTGCTTCAACTCCATCCAAGCCTTTCAATCTCCCAAGAGGCCCTGGAGGAGGGCTCCCTCAAAGCATTGTGGGAAAATAAAATGCCAGGGGACTCCCATTGTTCCTCTCTCTCAGCCACAGAGGGTGGGATGGGTATTGACGTGGCCCATTCCTGTGTGAATTGGAGTCCATTCTCTGTAATCCAGACCCATCTCTGGAATTGAGGGGTTTCAGGAACGGGGTAGGTGGGGGAGGGGGTACTTAAGTCTTCAGTTCTCAGCAAGGGGAGGCGGGGGCTATAAGGGGTCGCCTGCCTGGCCAACCTCCTTAAGGAGCCAGTTGGTGGCAGAAAGGTGCTGAAGGAACAGCTCCCCACAGGAGCTCTCCAGGGTGCTGCAATTCTGCCCCGTTTGGGCTAGAACCAGCTTCTTCGAGATCCTTGTGAGGATATCATATCCCATATGTTTGGGGTGCACAGCTTCTTATTTCTGATCCTCAGATAGGTCCCCTAAGAGCTGTACTCCACCCCCGAGGAGAATATTGATCAGCAAAACCCTGAAACTATGATTAGGGAAGGCTGCTGCTTAATGAAATGAGCTGATACAACTTAGGCTAACTCCACATCCCCCAATTTTGCTTTAGAGGAGGCTGTAGAGAAACCCCAACATAGAGATTGGGCAGCTTTTTGTCTGAAACCGTATAGGGTTTCCTGCCTGAACCGGGGTGGGGGGGGGTTGGACTAGAAGACCTTCAGGGTCCCTTCCAGCTCTGTTATTCTGTTATATAGAGGCTGGTGATGGAAGGAGTGAGAACTAAGCTTGGTTTCTCCTCAGTTACATTCATCTTAAGTAACATTGCTAACATGGATGCAATTTGGCTATGAGATAAGGGGTGGACTTCAGATTTTGGGGTGTTCAATGTTTGGATGCCTGGGTTATGTCATGTGTGGGGCTAAACATCTGCAGATTGTTTCATTTCTGGAAATGTGTGTGAATCCAGCCAGTTGTGGTTTACTTAGTAAGCTCAACAAATGATGTTTCGGTGTGACGTCTTGATCAGTCCTGACTCGTGTATGTGCACACATCCAAACCGGAGGGGCCCCCCCCCACTCCCTCCCCTTGCGTGGCAGGAGCATTCGGGCCTCACGATCTGCCTCCCTTGCCCCCAGATGAGCTGGGCTCCGTCTCTTAGCAACCTGGCTCTCCAGGCTGCCATAAATTACTGGGTTTTCGTAATGACTGCATCACTGTCACATCACGTCCCTCCCCCTGGCAATGTGGATTCTGCTAAAAGGAAGGCAGCAAGCCCCTCCCTCCCTCCCTCCCTCCCTTTACAGGTCCCTTGTGGCCACAGAGATTGAGAGTCACACAATCCACCTCTCCACAGGAACTGGTTGTAAAAATAAGGAATAGTTTCTAGTCTGGGTCATTGTTTGCACCTGGAATAAAAAGGAAATACAGGAAAACTGAGGGAAGGGAAAGGGCAGGCAGGGAGGGAGGAAATAGAGGGAGATCAGGAGGAAAGGGAAGGGAATATGGAGGTGGGAGGGAGGAAGGGAGGGGAGGGAGGGAGGGAAAAAGGGAAGGAAGGAATGAAAGGGAGGGAGGGAGGGAGGGAGGGAGGGAGGGAGGGAGGGAAGGGAGGGAAGGGAAGGGAAACAGAAACCCAACTGGGGCTCAGAGTACAGATTAAGAGCAGGGGTGTGTGTGTGTGTGTGTGTGTGTGTGGCAAGCCTTTTCTTTCCAGCTTGACAAATGGCATCACTGTTGGGTGTTCAGCTTCAAAAAAGCTGGGAGAAGCTTCCAGTAACATCAGGATTTATCCATGTGGCACATCCTCTCATTTTTTTGCAGATGTGTTTTATTTTTGGGCCTGTACAGCATTCAGTTGGTTTCTTAAAGTTGTTGCCTGTCATTGCAGAACTCAGCCTGAGAGGAGGCCGGAGGGTTAGGGTTAGGGTTAGGGTTAGGGTTAGGGTTAGGGTTAGGGGGCTCAGGCCAAGGTCTTCTCTGGGCTTCTGCAGAAGAGAACACGGAAAGGGCGGGGAGGGGGGGGGAGGGGCTGATGGGCACTTGGCAGCTGGCCCAGATGATTTGGCCGAGGGCAGGCATTTCTGGCAGGGCGATCCCAGCTCCCCTGGGCAGCCACCCGTTTCCCCTTGGGATTCACGGGACTGAACCCCAAATTAATCCAAGACAGAAGGAGAACAGGGCTCTTTTTGTCCTTCCTTGTAGGAAAAAGAAACAAACTGTAAGGCCGTTCAGCCCTCCGCCCCATGCAGAGGAGCTTTAGAGGCATACCCCACCCCAAAAGCAGCCCTTATTTCTGGAAAATCGTCTTGTAGATCCACTTCTGGAAGTTGGCCACGGCTGTGTAGACGCCGGGATACCCGGGGCTGGCGCAACTGTGGCCCCAGGAAACTATGCCGAACACGCGCCCGTCACACACCAGAGGACCCCCGGAGTCACCCTTTGGGTGGGGGAGAGAGAGGAGTCAGGAAATTCATCAGCAACCCACAGACTCTCCAAGGAATCCTTCTTCCCCACTCCCCCTCCGCAAAAAGGGTTCAGGTCAACAGTCCTTGGATGGTCTGGCCGTTTTCTGGAACCAGGCTGGGAGGCACCAACCCAAAACCTTCTCTACCTGGCAGGCGTCTTTTCCTCCCCGGCCAAATCCGGCACAAATCATGTTCTTGGTGATGTAACCGGCGTACGAAGCGGAGCTGTTGCACTTGCAGGTGGAGACGAGGGGCAGGTGGACGCTGCGCAGGGTGTCCGAAGTCCTGCCCCCGACGGGTGAGGTGTAGCCCCATCCGGAGACCTGGCAGAAGCGGCCGGCCCGAACCTTCGCCCCTTGGCGAGGGACCGGCACGATGGAGACGAAGGGGCTGTAGTTCACTGGCCGGCTCAGCTGGTGGACGAGAGCACAGAGACCTTGAGGGGGGGTTGAGGGGCAAGGAAGCGCCCCCGTTTGTTCCCCCAAGGGACCGGGCCAGCTTTGGGGGCACTGCAGGGGTCAGAAAGTGGCCTGCCAAGCTGAGGTCACCTGAAACGCCCTCCTTCCAAGAATTCCCCACTGAAGCATTGGCTCCCTCTCTGCCCCCCCTCCCAATCGGTCGCCGAGCCCCCAGCCCAAGAGGTTGGGGTCACCTTAATCAACATGATGTCTGCATTTTTCGAAGAGGCGCTGTAGTCTGGATGGACCACCATGCTGGCCGGCCGGAAGATCTGCTCGGTACCCTCAAAAGTGGACAGTGAATATTCTCCGGCCACGATGAGCATCTGGTTCATTCTGCAAGACGGTGGGTGGTTTGGGGTGTGGGGCCGGAGGAGGGCAGGGTCCGAGCGGAAGGGAAGGGAGGAGGTAACCAATAACCATGCCAGCGAGAGGCTTTTTTTCAAGATTTAATAGCGAACGTGGCTTTGTGAATTAATCTGCTGTTTGTCTGGTGTTTCTCAATCTTGGCAATTTTAAGATGGGTGAACTTTAATTCCCAGAATTCCCCAGCCAGCCAAACTCACTTAAACAAATGTCTCGCTGAGCGACAGAAATGTTGGGCTCAATTGTGGTCGTAAGTCGAGGACCAGCTGTACATTGGCCGGGATGCCTCCTCCTTACCCGGTCTTGCAGTGGGCAGCGGTCAAGACCCAGCTGCGGCTGACCAGTGCCCCACCGCAGAAATGGAAGCCGCTCTTCCTCTTCAGAGACACCAAGTGCTTGGAGGAGTGGGGGGCCGTAACGTAGCCCCCGATGATGCGGGGGGAGTCCATCTCTCGGTCTGCGGGGAGAGGGAGATGGTCAACAGTCCAGAACTGTCCGTCTCTTAAGGTGATGGACAGATGTTGCAGACCCCAAAATTCCCAGCCCCGGAGGAGTTCACAAGCCCTCCCTAGCCCCTGAGCCCACCTCCCCAACTAACACCATTCCTGCAATGTGGGTTATTCCCCTGATCCAGTCCATTTCTGGAGCTTCCGGACTCAGTTCGGCAGATTTGAATCTTTTGTACCAATTTATTCCCCCATCTTCCATTTATGAAATTCTTTTCTATCTACTCTGAAAAACAAAAACAGGCAATGTCTATGAGTTTTTATGTGCTGGGCATTTTATTGTGGAAATCTTCCAGCTGAGATTGATGCTACCGTAGCCTTTTCAGGTTAAAATGGAATACGCTTTTATTTTTGGCGGTTTTAATGCACTGGTCACTTCTGCTGTTCTCTGACCCTTTTAAAAAGGATACTGTGATCTGGTTGACCCCAACGGCAAATCAGTCCATTTATACAACCCAGTTGGTGGCTGAATTAAGGGACTTAATTCTGGAAAATCCATGGTGCTCACACATTAGGGATATTGAATTAAATCTTTTCTCCTACCTAAAGCATCTTTCTTTCTCTTCCTTTCCTTCCTTGCTTTCTTTCTTTCTTTCTTTCTTTCTTTCTTTCTTTCTTTCTTTCTTTCTCTCCCTTCCTTTCCTTCCTTCCTTCCTTCCTTTCTTCCTTTTTCCCCCTGCCCCCCAAACACAGCAATTTTTTTTGCTACTCATAAGATACAGGAGATACAGACACATCCATTTATTCATTCCAAGCTGTTTCTAGCGGTCTTTACAACTTTGCAACCTCAAGATGCCTGTGCCCTTTAATTACCAGCTACCTTCCCGCACTTCCTGGGCTTAATTACAGCCTTCTCACAAACAATTAAGCAATTGTCTGCAGAGTTGTGTCTTGCTCCCTGCCAGGATGTTGCTTTTATTATTAGTTCCTCTTGGTCTTTTCCAAGGGGGGGGGGGGGAACGGCACCACTCCAAAGCTTCTTTCCTGGGTGGGTGGGAGGCTCAGAAATTAACTAAGCGTCCCCTGGAGGGCTATTCCTCATTGAATAATTCATCATTTATCTGTACGTCATTCATTATCCCATTTTTATTAAAGCTAGGATTGAACTAGGAATCCATTTCTATTGAAGGATTCCAGGTAGCAAAAGAGGATGGACCCATTTTTCTTCGTCTTCTCCCCCACCTAAGATTTGCACACCCCCAACTTCAAACAACTCGGGGCAGAAAGAAAGCGAGCATTAAATCTAAAATGGGTTTCCCCATTGATTCCATTTGCGGGGAGTCCCGTCCGGTGGGGACCCAAAGGAAAACTGAAGGAAAATGGCCTTTTTCTTAATTTAGATGGGCAGACAGCTTCCTTTTTCTTCGACGACATTTGTGGCCCAAATGAGGAAACAAAACGTTCCCTTTTTTTTGTAATTCACGATACAGGCCGGCCATCTCCAGATGCCAGTGGATTCCTACCTGGCCATTCCTGTCCGCCTCCATCACTGGCAGAAGGGGATCCCGTGTGGGGGTCTCCCCCAAAATCCCGTTCGGCTGCCCCGGTTTCTGAGCCAAACCATGGAGCTGCTGTAAGAGAAGGTACGCCTGAAGCCCTCGGTTCTTGGCTGACTTTTTATAGGTTTACGTACGGATGGACAGAATTGGCCCTTTCCCTCGGTCCCTTCGGCCTCCCTCCACCTCCTTTTTTAACATGTGACTTTCTGAAGACCCTGCACGGTGTTTTTCGTAATGTACTCCTGATATGATATAAACAGACCTTTAAAAAGGTTTTATTAGGACTATAAATAGAGAGAGATAATAACCTCAGTAAAGACCACATTTAACTGCCTGAAATTACCCATTAAATCTCTATTTATCTTGATTTAGGAATATGGGGAAGATGGATCACAACCATTTTTCCCACCCCTGGCTGTAGTTAACAGTAGTAAATTTCCAATTGTTTAAAGAAGAAGGGGAAAAAAAACAAGGGTAGAGACTTGGGCTAATTACCCAGTGATTATTCCTCATTTATAAAATAAACCTTATTAGCTATACAAAAATGGGTGGGGGGGGAGAAATCCCTAAGCCCAAAAGGAAAGGCCCTTTCCTTTTGCAGGATCAAAACAAGCACCCCAAAAGGCTTTGTGATGGTTTTGTAAAGGGGGAAGAAGTATGTGAGCCCGTCTGGGATAAACCACTCACCGGTCAACGAGGAGAACAGGAGCGAAAGCAGAAGTCCTGGACTGTGAGGTCTCATCCCACTTTCCTTCTGAAAGCCTCTGTTGAAGAAGAGAGGGATGCCCCAAACCGTCCCCCTCTTCTCTGCCCTGGCTCTTCTTTCCGTTGCCATAACAACCTCCATCCCAGGAGCACCGTCAATGGTCCACTGTCCTCAAGGTCCTTCAGGGCACCTGCACCTGCCTGGCATCTTCCTTCTGGTCTTCTCAGCTTCCTTCCTGGGCTGTGCCCTCCATTCAGGCCCAAGCTCAGGTTTCTCGGCAGGCTTGGTGACTCTGTGACATCCCGGAGGCCCCAGTATCCCTGCTTGGCATGGAGAACGGAGCATCTTCCGCCAGGCAGCAGAACCAATGGTGCACAGCCTGAAAAGGGGTGGGCCCAGCCCTCCCTCAAGACCAGGCGTGCTCCGAGTCGGAGAAAGACCTACAAAAGGTCCCTCATGATGGGATCTTCTGGGTAGCTCTGAGGGACTTTCTAGGCAACGCCGAGAGAGAGAGAGAGAGAGAGAGAGGGAGGGAGGGAGGGAGGGAGGGAGGGAGGGAGGGAGGGGGAGAGAGAGAGAGAGAGAGGGAGGGAGAGAGAGAGGGAGGGAGGGGGGGGGAGAGAGAGAGAGAGAGAGAGAGAGAGAGAGAGAGGGAAAGAGGGAAAGAAAAGGCCTGAAAAAGCAGCCCCTCCAAACAGCAGAGGTTCCTATTTTGATTTAATTTTGAAAAAGGCTCACAGCCATGAATAAAATATTGGGCGCTTGCTGGCTCAGGAAATAAATCTTGGCTAAACAAACCCAATCAGGGCTTGATTTCGGTCAAGGATCCCCGGAGCAAAAAGGAAGGAGGGAGGGAAGGAGGACCCTCTGAAGTGGCCCTTTGTGTTTTGAGGAGGGGTAAGAAAGAGGGGTCTGTTTCCTGGCTTGCCTGCTTTTCCAGAGGACAACAATCAGATCACAGCTAATCTCACTTGCCTTTAAAAGGGCAGAAAGCCAACAACTCTCCTTAAAATCTTTTTTTTCCCTCAGTTGCTTTCATCTCCATCTCTCTCTCTCTCTCTCTGCCTCAGAGCCCTCCAGTGCGCCCTCTCGTGGCCCCTCCGCATCCCAGAGCTCCTGTTTCACCTGTCACTCCGAGGATGTGCAAAACAAAGTCCCTGCTTACTGACCGCAACATTTAAAACAAAGCCAGAAGCTCCGTCTGTCTTCAGCAACAGGTTTGAGCCGGTTTGTAACGTGTTGATCAACGGAAACGGGCTTTTCCTCCCCCTCCTCCTCCTCCTCCTCCTCCTCCTCCTCCTCCTCCTGGTTTCTGACCCTCCTTAATTTGAACCCCCAGAATCCCACAGCCAGGGACCCCAAAGCGCCTTACAGAAGAAGTCACCTTGGGAAGAAAGGCAGGCGGATGGTTGGGGTGGATGAGAGAGGAGGAAAGAACGGCTGCCTTCCACAGAGGCCAACCCGATGCCTCTGGCCTGCTTCTCCCCTCCTCAACCAGGGTTTGATGCCCCCCACCCGAGAACCCTGGAGCCCTTGGTACATCTACTCCACGGCTGCTTCCAATCCCCTTGGAGAACCGCTCGGGGGAGTGGCTGTCCTCACGCCTTTGCCTTCAGTCCAGGGAGTTTCCCAGGGGTTTGAGGGGGAAAAGGCTGCCCCGGCCCATTCCTCCACGCCAGGCAGGATTGGACGTCCAGAAAACCAACCTAGAACGAGGGAGACATTTCCTGACAGCGAGAACAAATGACCAGTGGAACAGGCTGCCTCCAGACATTGTGGGAGCTCTAACACTGGAGGTCTTCTGGACAGAAGAGACTGGACAGCCATTTGACTGGGTCTCCCGTTTGAGCAGGGGGTGGGACCAGGAGACCTCCAAGGTCCCTTCCAACTCTCTTATTCTCTTATTCTCCTCTCTCAGCTCCCCCCACCCCCCTTTCTCCACGCTGGAGGGTCCCTCCCTCTCCCCCCCTGGAACGTCCTCCCTGTTTCGCCCCCCCCCCCCCCCCGTCCTCCACTCCTGCCTCTCCACCACCCCTTGGGTGTCGGCCTGTGTGAGCGCCTTGAGTCTCTCTCTCTCTCTGGCCTACAGGTAGTGCTGCACTTCAGGGCCAGTCCGGGATCAGAGTTTCTCCTGCTAAGCAAGGAGGCGCCTGCGAGAGAGCCATGCCTGATTTTACGACCTTTCTCTCCCTAGTTTGTCAGGCCTTAAGTGGACCTGGCTTCCCGCATTGACTTTGCTCCTCAGAAGGCCGTGAGTGGCCGTTCCCGTGACCGTGGGGGTGGGGTGGGGGAGGGGGAGGGGGATGCAAGGACTGTTCCGTGGGGCCTTGGGAAGCCCTTCCAAGGGCGGCAGCCCCTCTTTCTGTTGCCCAGGGCTTTGGTTGGCGTGAAGCAAGCAGGGAGGGGAAGGAAGTCCCGGCCTCCTTGCTCAGAAATGATGACGGGCAGACGCAGAGGGTGGACCGAGGGGCCAACCGCACCCTCTTCTCAGAAGGGAAGCAGGATCGGCATCGGTGGTCACAGGGCACAGAAGAACTCAGCTCCCCCCCCCCCCCGTCTCACGGGCGCCCCCAGGCCAACCAGGCCCTGCAGCCGAGGAGAAGGGGGCCCTCGGATCTCAGCCTTGGGAAACAGGTATGTGCTGTGTAGGTGGGGGTGGGGTGGATAAAGGCATCCCAAGCCTTTCAGAGCAGAAAGAGGATTGAGGAAGAGGCTGGGTTCAATCCTCAGGGTCTTTCTTTCCCTGCCGGGCACGATGGCCTTGTCAGCCCAGCCCTTCGGAAGTGCCACTCGCTTCATTGTTCTTCCCTCCCATCTGAAATCAGGGAAAGAAAAGGGGCCGAGATTCTCAGGTGTGACAGTTGGGGATATCTCACCATTCCAGTCCTCAGTAAGGTCTGTTCCCCGGGCCATTGGCGTCTCCCAGCTGGGAGGAGTGAAATAACAGCAGACTACAGAAACTCTTTGCGGATGGAAGCAAAGATGGAGAAGGAGAGCAGGAGAGGGAGAAGGTCAGCGTGACCAACTAAAATTTTCCTTCATTTTTGTCCAAGCATCTCTCCGGCAGCCTTCCCCCCCCCCCCCCCCTTTCACTTTATGCCAAGTTTTGCAGGAAACGTTTTCCTTGTAGGGAAGAAAAGATTAATTGCAGGAGCAGTTAAACAGCAGTTAAACTTGTTCCAATTCTGGAATCTGTTGAACAATAACTAGGAAGGAGATCACGGGCTCGGCCTTCAGCCTGACTCGGGCAGAGCCAGGGAGACAGGAGAGGTGAGCCGAATGGGGCCCCTCTAGTGACCCTTAGCCAGGCAAACTGAGCCAAAGTACCGTTGAGCAAATTTGTCCTGTATAAACCCAGGAAAAATCTGTGTGGGGCGGGGGAGGGCGGTTCAATTGAAGCCAAGCCAGCCTCCCGCAGGAGGGCAGCCTCGCCTCGGGGGTGTGTCTGATTCCTCCAGGTCCAGCAAATAGCGAGTTAAGAATCTCTCGTTTAGAAAAATGCATTTCTATCCACGCGTGACGGAGAGCAAGGAAGAAGGTCTGAGGCAGAGAAAGGAGCCTCTGTCTCCGGAGAACTGTGGGTCTCCCAGTGTGGGGATGGTTACCTGGAACTTTGCATTGATGTGGGTATTAGCATGCTAATATCCCCTTTCTTAAAATGCTAATGAGGAAACCTAGAATCTCAGATAAAGTCCGCCAGTGATTGCTAGACTGCTAAGCTGCTTTTGTATTTATTAACCAAAGAAACGGCAAACTGCCCTTGAAATATTCTGAAAAGCTCTCCGCTCTTCCAGCTTTCCACCAGAATCTCCAAAGCAGAGCCCGCTTGGTCTTCTCCTGCCTAGCCGGCCCCTTTCCAGCCGGGATGATGCGGTGTCAGCCTGGTGCCTCCCCGGAAGTAGCCTGGGCAGAGACAGGCTGTGCAGGAGATCAGGGCACCTGGGGTGGCCCGGCTTCTCTCTCCCTGTGCACCGCCGGTCACGGCCGGTTGCCCTCACCGGCTCCTGTTGGCCGGAGCTGCTGGGAAGCGGCAAAGACCGCTCCTCTCTCCCCTCCTCCCACCTCCCTTCCCACAGCGGTGCCGTGATTTCCACGCCCCACTGCTTCGCTTCCCCCACCGGCCGCCTGTGACTCTCCTTGCAGGGAATCCCTAGAGAGGTTTCACCAGCTCTCTCGGGCATCCGGAGAAGGACGGTAGCTCTGGCGGCTGAGCTGGCAAAGCCTGGCTACTTGAGGCCCTTTTACCCTCCTCCAGCAGCCAGAATTGAGGCTGGGGGCTGAAAAGGGCCAGGAAGCTGACGGGGGGAGGAGGGGGGGAGAAGGCAGCCGGGGACAATGCCCACCCACCGCCTTGGCGAGGCGAACGAGAGGTGACTTTCCTCCCAGAGAGGGCGGGCGCAGAGAGCGGCCAGCCTCCCTCCATAAAGGTTCCCAATCAAAGCTGGAAACTTTTTTGGGTGGCCCAGAAGGGCTCCTGTGCCGAAGTAGGAAGGTCCCAGCTGGCACGCGAAGTGGGGACCCTTTCCCAAGGAGGCACCGTCATCTCCGATGCTGCTCAGGCCCCGCCGGAGGGAGAGGAAAACTCACGGCCCGTGTCTCCTTTCCTTCCCCTGGTGCCGTCGAGGGTAGGGAGAGCTCCTGGCCATGGCGCGCGAGCAGGGAGGCAACCCCAGGGCCGGCCTCGAGCTGGAAGGGGTCCAGCTCCTTTTGGTCGCCTGTCAAGAAGCCAAGAGGTTCGCCTACTGCCCCTACAGCAAGTACCCCGTGGGAGCGGCACTCCTGACCTCGGAGGGGAAGATCTTCACAGGTAAGGAAGCCGGGAGCAGCGCCCCTTGGGCCAGCTTGCCCTGCCTGGACCCTCCCCTCCTGGCCCAGAGGAGTGAGGGTGGCAAGCAGAACAGCGGCAGCCAAGCTGAACCCCTGCCCCCCCCAAACCCCTGGGTTCACCATCATTTTGCCCAGGCGGCAGAGGCTGGGTGAGTCAACTGTACCCACTCCGCTCTTTATGCCCAAGATGCCAAGGTGGCATCAGGGAAGATCTGGGAGGCATCTGCAGTTACAGCAGGAGCTCTGGCTGGCAAGGGATGCTGGGAGGTATGGTCCGGAGGGCTGCAGGTCAAGTGTTTCTCACCCTGAGCAGCTTGCAGGTAGGTGGACTTCAACTCCCAGGATTCCCCAGCCAGCCTAGATGCTGCCTGAGCCCAGGACCCGGCCTTAGCGACCGTTTCCGTGGTCCCTTTTAAAACACCCTTGATGGTACTTTTCGCCCCTTTCCAGGTTGCAATGTTGAAAATGCATGTTTCCCGCTGGGCGTTTGTGCCGAGCGGACGGCCATCCAGAAGGCCGTGTCTGAAGGTCACACAAAATTTCGAGCCATGGCCATCAGTTGGTAGGTGGGATTTGTCCTTCTTCTTTTTTTTTTTTTTTACCTGTGGGGAGTTAAAGGAAAGCCTTCGTAGGGCATAAGCAGGAGATGTTTTCAGCTAGGCTGACACTGAATATCCAGCTGGAAAAAGGCTGAAGATTGGGAGAAGATTGTTGATATCTGGGGTTAGACCTGCCTTTCCGGAAGGAAAAAAATGGTTCCTTCCCCCATCTTGGCAGGGGGTAGATTGAAAAGCCACCATATAATCCATTTCTCTTTGGAAGCAATTGGAGCCGGAAGCCTCCTCTGCTGAGCAGGGCTCAGTCCCAGGAGGGCTCAGGGCATCTCTTGGGGGGGGGGGGCACTCAGGGGGTCCTGCAAACCCCAGTCATTCGGTTTGATGCGTATTCAGTTCATTTTCCAAGCCAAAATCTGGATTAGTTAAGCGAAGAGGGTAAAACATGCCAGCGCAAGCCTAATCTCACGTAATTTTGGATGTCTTTCCTTCCAAAATTCAGCGAGATAATTGTATGTTTCCTTCTTTTTTTTTAACAGCAACAGCCAAGAGTTTTACGCCATTCCGTGTGGAGCTTGCAGGCAGGTCCTCCGAGAGGTAAAACGTCTTACCTAAAAAAACCAAACTGCTTTTCTTTCATCCAGAAATGCAAGCGTTTATAATCCCTTCCCCAGAAGGCTTTTTTTCCCTCATTGTACCCTGTTCATCGCATCTGGCAAGTCCACCGAGTTCTCCTCTCGCAGCCGTTGGTTTAGTGACCGTAAGGTCAGACTTTCCGGAGGCGTCTGCTTGGCTTCTACAGCAATGTAAAAAATGGCTGATCTTTGCTTAAATTGAGCAGGATTTTTGCAAAGAGTAAAATGCTTCGAAGGTTTGTTAGGTTTACCGCTTTCAAACTATGGTCAAAAGGCTTAGCTGCTGACAAATGCCCGGGGTGACTAAGTTGCATTTTATTTCAAAAAGCCTAAATTTTCTACCGTTTCCTCTTGAGCAACGGATGATTCATTCTTGAGGCAAGCCGGCAGAAACGTTCAGAGGTGCAGGAATTTGCTTCCCTTGTCCTAAACACACCCGTCTTATCATCATGTCTCCAGTGTGTAACGTGCAATTCTGGATATTTCCTGCTCTCGAGTGTGGTTGTGGTTGTGGTTGCGGGGTTTGTGCAGAGGAGCTAGTCTTGCAAACCGGGAGCGGGGGGTGGGGGGAGGAAGGGGAAGCGGCTTTTTGGGTAGCCTGCTCTTTCACCGCTGGGACTTTCTCTCTAGAATTTGGGTTAGAGAAAGGCCGCTAAACCACTTTGTAACCAGGCACAAACCACAGGCAGCCTCGAGTTACAGCCACTTGTTTAGTGACCGTTCAAAGTTACAGCAGCATTGGGGAAAAGTGAGTTTTTCAGGCGTACGACCATTGCGGCATCCCCGTGATCTTGTGGTCAAAATTTGGGTGCTTGGCAACTGGTTCACATTTATGACGGTCGCAGCATCCCGGGGTCATGTGATCACTCCTTTTGCGACCGTCTGATGCCAGTGGGGAAGTCAGCTTCACTTAACAACCGTGTTATTAACTTAACGACTGTGGCATGGAAGGTCATAAAATGGGGCAAAACTCACTTTAAAAACTGTCCCGCTTAGCAATGGAAATTTTAGCCTCAATCGTAAGTCGAGGACTGTCTAAGATTTATGACACTTGTGGATTTCGTTTTTCCAGTTCGGTCAAGAGTGGGAGATCTATTTGACCAGGATGGACGGCACATACATCCAGAAGACATTGGAGGACCTCCTGCCTTTGTCTTTTGGTCCAGAACACCTGAAGAGCTAGGCAGAAAGAAGGATGGCTTCTCGGCTTCTCCACACCTCCAGCGGCCTGAGATCTCCTGAACTTGGCACGCCTTGACCGTCCAACCTGTCGAGTCCGTGGATGTCTAAACCCTTCCCTTTTGCAAAATTTGGATATTGGCATTCCCGGCGGGTGCTGCCTGCGCGATCGGGATCGTTGGCATCACTTCAAAGCTCTTCTGAATTTTTGACCGTGTCCTGCCCAGCTGCCTCAGAGAGGCCAGGGGCGAATCTGGACTCTTGGCCCCTGACCTGCAGCCCCCGCCTTACCCCAAGATAAACAGCTGTTTTTTTGAGTCCATCGGCTCCATATTCTTTGCACTCGTCCTCTCCAGAGGGCACCCCAGCCCCTCCCTCTGAGGAAACCCCTCTGCCCAATTTTGATACGTAGATATTTCAGGAGGAGCCTTCAAATTAGTCTTGGCCCATGACTTGGACCAAAGTGAGAAGAATTAATCAGTGGAAGGGCTTCCCTCCAGAAGTTTTGGGCACTGGAGGTCTTTCAAGAAGAGACTGGACAGTCACTTGTCTGAAATGGTCTATAGCAGTGATGGCTAACCTTTTTGCCATCGCGTGCCAAAAGTGGGGGGGAGTGCGGGGGGGTTGCGCAGTGCGTGTCCACATCCATAATTCAATGCACCCCCACCCCCACATGTGCACACGACCCCCGCACGCTCCCTCTGCTTTTGGCACGCAGTGGCGCGGTGGGCCCGTTTTTCGCCCTCCACAGGCTCCAGAGGCTTTCTAGGAGCCCGGGGAGGGCGAAAACAGCCTTCCCCACCCACCCTGGAGGCCCTCTGGAGGCCGGAAACAGCCCGTTTCTTTACTTCCGGTGGGGCAGGAAGGCCCGAAAATCAGTTGGCCAGCGCACACATGCGTGCCGGAGCTGAGCTAGGGCAACGCTTGCGTGCCCATAGATATGGCTCCGTGTCCCACCTGTGGCACGCGTGCCATAGGTTCACCATCACGGGTCTATAGGGCCTCCTGTTTCAGCAGGGGGTCGGACTAGAAGACCTCCAAGATCCCTTCCAACACTGGAAGTCCCTGCGGGTTTCTAGGCAGTTTTTCCAGAAAGGTCTGCCTGAATCTCTTTCAAGCTCAGGCTGAGAGAGTGGGACTGGCTCCAGGTCCTCCAGCTGGCTTTGTGTCCAAGACAGAATTAGAACTCAGGATTTTATATAAGATGTCGGCGGTTCTTTCTCCAACTGGGGGCTCTCTCCAGCAATCCAAGAGTAGTTCTCACTGGTCCTTCTCCACTTCCATACCAGGTAGCACTAAAGTGCCATGGATGTGTGTGCACACACGGCCTTCACCACGCACCGAATGAAGTGCTCTTGGTAACATGAAATGGGAAGAGAGTGTGTGTGTGTGTGATTTGCCCCAGGAGCTACACTTTCACAGCCCCTGCCATCCATGAAACTCTCCCAGCGGGTCTCTTCCAATGATTAGATGTATCTCAACCTGGGGATGGGGGGGG
>WNWU01000359.1:206521-217080 GCA_012654045.1 Ptyas mucosa | reverse complement strand
CCAATATATCAATAGCTCCTGCGCTCTTCCCGCAAAGAGCAAACGACTGGACCGGCGCACACCTGAGGACTTCAACTCCCACCATCCCGCTGCGCTCCTGGCGCATGCGCGCTGCGCGTGGAACTGGCCGTTGCGGGCCGCTGCGCGCGTGCGGCCTAGTCGCGGCGATGGGGCTTCGTCGGGCGCTGGGCCTCGGGGCTCGGTTAGGCCGGGTCCTCCTGCGGGGCTGGCTCGGGGGGCCTCCCCACCACCACCCCGCCGCGCCCCCGCCCGCCTCCTGCTTCTCCGCCGTCCCGCCCGCGCGGCCCCCGGGGCTGCTGCTCCTGCGCCTGGCCGCGGCCCGGCTGGGCCTCCGCAGCGTCCCTCTTGGGCGCCTCCCGCCGGCCCCGCGGCGTCTAGGGCTGGCCCTGGGGCTGGGGCTGGCGCTGCTGGAGCCCGCGGCGGCCGAGGAGGAGAGGCGCGCGGCTGCGGCCTGCAGGGACATCCAGGTGCGGCCGCGTTGCTGGGCGACGGGGTTGCCGGGGCAACGGGCCAACCTCGCACCTGAGGGAGGGGGCGGGGCCACCCCTGCGCCGGGGGGGAGGGGGTCCAGCCCCCCCCCTTTGGCCCACAAGAGGGAAGGCCCCCCCAAAGCCCCCTTTCCTCCCCTGCTTCTATCCACAGACTCCCTTCTCTTCACCTGGGAAAAAAACAAACCCCATTTTGTGGTTTTTCCCGCTTGTTCCAAATCCCCCCGAAAAGGCCTCCTTTCCACCCACTTCCATAAAACCCATGCCCGGCCTCCGTTGCAGAGGAAAAAAAAACACCTACATTTTTTTCTCCTTCTACAGAATTGGTTGTTGATTTTACTAATGTGTTTTCCACCTGTTTCTGTAGAATCTATGGCTGCTTTCACCTGATGAAGCCCCAAATAGACCCAGGGCAGGAAAAAAAAGGGGTGATGGTGTTTGTATATGGTTTATACACCTCTGATAGCAAACCTTATTCCTTACTCTGTAGGTAATGGTGGATGAAGTTACCTAGTTGGGTCATGAAACATTTGCAAAGGAAACCACCAAGCTCAGAGAGCACCAAGGACCCCAAAGTCCTCCTCCTCCTCCTCCCCCCTTCTTACCCCCCCTCCTCCTTCTCCTTCACCATCTCCATTTCTTCCTCTTCCTCCTCCTCTGCTCTTCTTTGCAAACCCCACTTCCTTCTACCGTAGTACTAATGATGTTACCTAGTTGGGTCATGAAACGTTTCCAAAGGAATCCAGCAAGCTCAGAGAGTACCAAGGACCCCCACCCCTTACACAGAGGTAGCTAAAAGCCCAAAGGAGGAGCAGGGGGTCTCCACTGCAGGCCTTCATGGCCTCCGAGGGAGAAGGAGGCCATGGCCAACTGATCTCTGGACTGGATCCACCAAGGAGTCCATGCTTTTTCCCTCCTGGCCAGAAGCAGTTGAGCCCAGCGTCCCTTTTAATGCCTAGAGGCTTCTGTCATGGCTGCTCTTCTTTCCAGACAATCTTCCTCCCGAGGAACAAGCCCCAGAAGGACACCCTGGGATTAGTGGCCCGGCGAGGCTTCAGCCTGGAGGAGTATTTCATCGGCCAGTCGATCGGCAAAGGCTGCAGCGGGGCTGTGTATGAAGCGGCCGCGCCTGCCACACCCACTGGGGACGGAGATCGGGTGCCCAAGCGGAGGGATGGCAGTGGGGTCGCTTTGGAGGCCCAGGGTGCGGCAGAGGCAGAGGGCTGGAAGGAAGGATTTCCGTTGGCTATCAAAATGATGTGGAATATTTCGGTAAGGAACCCGGCTGCTTTGCTGGCTTTCCTGGCTGCTTATTTGAAAGTAAATATCTGCACTTAGAGAGACAATTTGTTGTAATGGCATCAGGCTAGAAACCAGGAGACGAATTCTAGTCCGGCCATAGCTCTTGAAAGCCGGCTGGGTGACTTTGTCCTAATCACCAGGAGACTGGGAATTCTGGTCCCGCCTTAGGCATGAAAGCTGCCTGGAGGACTTTGGGCCAATGCCTCTCTCTCAGCCAGCCCACCTCACAGGGCTGTTGTGGGGAGAATAAGAGGAGATATTTTTTTAAAAGATAAAGGGATATAAATACGTAAGAAATAAATTGATCTATAGTCAGTGTCTTTATTTGATTCTGGCTTTTCCAGGCTGGCTCTTCGAGCGAAGGCATCCTGACCACTATGTCTCAAGAGCTTGTGCCAGCCAGCGGACGGGCCCTTTCTGGAGAATTTGGAGCTGTTGCCAGACCCAGGTAGGACTTAACTAATTCTGGTGGAGAAGAGTTTATAGGCACAGAGAAAAGGAAAAGAACGGAGTGCATAGTTGTGCAACCCGACCAGAGAAAACAAGCCGTCTCTCACGTTGGCTGCATTATGATTGTCGTCTCCAACCAGGAAGCTCCTCCTTGGGAAGAAATGGCTGAAACCTCACCCCAACATCATCCGGGTGATCCGGGCTTTCACATCTCAGGTCCCGCTGCTGCCGGGCGCCACGGTGGACTATCCGGACGTCCTGCCTTCCACCTTAAACCCCTCCGGAATTGGGCACAGCCGCACCCTCTTCCTGGTGATGAAGAAGTAAGCAGATGGATACACAAAATGGGCATCTTCCCTTCGAAGCTCTAATTTAGGGGTCTTTGCAGGAAAATGTACCGGCAGGTTGGAACGGGCTGCAAGAGCTAGGGAGGTCTGTGGTGTAGTGGCCAATTTGGCCGCCTGGCCCCCTTTAAAAGTCACGTCAGAAAGGCAGGGGGGCTACGGCCCCAAAAGGTTCAAGAGTTTGCCAGCATAAAAGTTCAGCACCCTGGACAGAGCCCAGAAATGGCTCCCTTTCTCGGCCATGGTCATTAAAACAGGCCCTAGTTGCCTGATTTCTGAATTGGACCTGCAGGGAGCTGTGGACTGGCTGATGTTCGGGCAGGGCTGGGCTGAACCCTCCTCCCCCTCACCCCATTCAGAATCCCCGAGCTGAGCCCCTCCCTTCGGAGAAATGCACAGAATAGGTTTGGCCTCCTAGAGAAGTCAGAAGCCGGAGGTCCAAATAGGGGGCCAGGGGTCTTTTAATGCCGAAATGCCCCCCTTTGGGTGTGGGGGTCAGGAGCGAGATTGGCCCAGCCTTTCTCCTCTGGGTTCGATTCGGGGCGTTGATTTCACAGCGGGAAGCCTGTCCAGCTGAGGCTGCCTTCCTCTCCCTTGCTCTGCTCAGCTACCCGTGCACGCTGCGGCAGTTCCTTTCCGAGGGGAACCCGGACCCCCGTGTGGGGGCCGTGATGATCCTGCAGTTGCTGGAAGGGGTGGACCACCTCGTCCGACAGGGAGTTGCTCACCGAGATCTGAAGTCAGACAACATCCTGGTGGAGTTCGACCCAGGTACCTTGTGTTTCTTAATCAATGTGGGACCCTGGGAGGCTTCTATTCCCTGCTTACACCAAGGAGGTTAAAATGTGTTCTGCTGCTGCGATCTCCCCCCCCCCCCCCCCGGGGCCCGGTCCATTTTTTGGGGGGGTGGGGGTGGGGGGAAAAGCAGCTGTGGGTATTTGCTGAATGGTGGTCCCCTCTCTTTGACCTTGCAGCAGGGTGCCCAGGATTGGTCATCACTGACTTTGGGTGCTGTTTGGCTGATGAAAGGCTGGGCCTGAAGCTGCCATTCCCCAGCTGGTATGTGGATCGTGGGGGCAACACCTGCCTGATGGCGCCTGAGGTAACTTTTGGGGAGAGAGGCCCCCCTCTGTGCACCCCAGCCCAGAAGGAGCCCACCCACGCTTTTTTTCCTTCTCCTAAGTCAAGGGGATATAAAAACAGGGGAAATGGCAGAGAAGACTGTAGCTTTAAGGAATGGGAAAGGAAGGAAACGAAGCAGAACCAAGATAGATATATCTATAAACAAATGCGTGGAAGCCATTTTAATTCAGAGTCTAGAAACGTCGAAGCTTTGAATGACGTATTTCTACCCCGAGACACATTTTGTACAGATGGAGGTAACCACGTTATAAAGCTGAATAGGCCGATAAAGAAAACAGTCCTTCAGTTCCCCAGTTCCTGGTTCCATTCTCTGAGAGCCCTGAAGGTTGTTGTGGGGTGCCTTTCTCTGGTCTCCCTCGTTTAAGGGCCCCGAAAAGGATTCTTCCCACCCACCCATCCCCGTGGCCCCCCAAAGCAAATGCAGAAGAAGGCGGCTGCGTCTCCTTTGGACCAGGGGTCTCCGATCTTGGCGACTTCGAGACTTCAACTCAGTGCCTTAGGGGGCAGCCCAGGGGAAGGGAATTGGCCCCCTCTCGGACCTGGTTACCTTTCTGCCGTCTCCCTCAGCAAAGGGGGCTTCTGGCCAGGAAATCGCATCACTTCAGCAGGGTCTGCGTGCCACCCAGAGCCACGACCCACAAAGAGGATGCTGAACCAGAGGCCTCCCCTGGAAAGCTCTGCCCTGTAGGCAGCCTGACTTACGCACAGGGATAGCCTCCGGGGTTTCCGCCGGTTGTCCAAAACTTCCTTACCTTCTCCTAAACCTGAACCTGGGTCTGAATGGCTGTTCACCCCCTGCCCAAAGAGAGTATCGGGAAAGCCAGCGGCAATGCCGCCAATTAAAGTCAGCCACCCCCACCCCGCTCTGGATTCCATGGTTTGCTTTTTCCCCAAGGACCTTTCTCAAAACTCCCCCCGTTCCCCAGGTGGCCACGGCCAGGCCAGGCCCAGGCGTGGTGATCGATTACAGCAAGGCCGACGTCTGGGCTGTGGGGGCCTTGGCCTACGAGATCCTGGGGCCCGGGAACCCTTTCTACGGCCAAGGGGGGGCCGCCCTGGACAGCCGCAGCTACCAGGAGGAACAGCTGCCCCCCTTGCCCGCCCCGGCAGCCCCGGAAGTAAAGGAGCTGGTTGCCAGGCTCCTGAGGCGGAACCCAGCCAAGGTGAGAAGGGCGCGTCTGTGGCAGGGGCGTGAAGTCAGTCGCCATGAGAGCCAGAAAGCTGAACCCGCTTTTTAAAAGCTTCCTGTCTTGGATTCCTTATGGTCCTTATGGGTGGAGTTCCCCAAAGGGGTTTCTGAGTCCCAGCCGGCTTCCCTAGAGCTGCCCCAGAGATTCAGCCGCCCCTGGGGCTGACCTCTCCACCGCTGCTTCCTTTCCAGAGGCCATCGGCCCGAGTGGCGGCCAACGTCCTCCACCTGAGCCTCTGGGGCGAAGCGGCTGTCGGCCGGGCTGGCCTCCCCCTCCCCCAGCTGGTGGCCTGGCTGCTTCGACAGTCGGCCGCGGCTTTAATGACCGAGCGGCTGGGCGGCACCCGAGGGGTCGAGTCCCGCTTGAAGAGGGGCTTCCTGGCCAGCCTGGACTACGAGGACCTCTGCGAGGCCGCGGCCCTGCTCTGCTCCTGGAGGGGGACGGCCTGGCCTGCCCCCCAGTAGAAGCGCTCCTCTCGTTGTGGACCCTGTGGGGGGAGGCAGCTTCCGGGTGGGAGCTGTAGCGCAAAGGGGGGAGGGGGAGTTCAGCAAGGGAAAGCGGCATTTTCTTCCCAAGATCTCATCAAGCTGGTGGCTGGGCAGGATGAGGCCGGGCTGTGGCCTCTTCTGAGGTGAACCACGGCCTGGTGGGACCCGGAAATGCTGGCTTCCCGCTTGGCACGAGTGGCATTCGACAGGTGTGGTTTTGAGTTGCCTATTATTTAAAATCCTTTGCTTGCCTGTTTGACCACGTAGGGAAATTGCAGAAGCAAAGTAGAAATGCCTAGAACCGCTTAATTTCATTCCGTGACTTAGCACCCCAAACTGGCGGATGAATCATCGTTTACCTTTGCGAGTTGAAACCAGGTGAGATGAAATACCATCCTCACCTGCTTCCTTGTGGTCCTCGGGGTTGTTTTTTCCAGTAGAAAAGGGGGCCCTCCTTAGCCGCGTAGTTTTTCAGGGGTGGAACTGCTTGTTGGGTCGTGCAAATAAATCACATTCACGTTTGCAGAATTGTGTGTGTGGTGCTTGGGGGAGGGGGGTTTCTTCCAGTGGTTTAAAGGCAGGTTTATTTTTTTTAATTTATTTTGTTGGAAATCCATGGGAAATTCCTTCCTTCCTTCCTTCCTTTCTTCTTTCCCTCCCTCCCTCCCTCCCTCCCTCCCTCCCATTTTGATGATGTATTTAATGGTGAATGCAGAAGGCAAAATCAGGGGATCAGGTTCCTAGCCCTGAGTGTTTTCAGGTTGGTTGGCAGCAGATCCTCAAGTTAGAAATGAAAGGGGCCATCTGAGATTTCGGTGGCCTTGGGAGGGAGCCCAGCACCTTCCCCCCCCAAATGGGGAAAAAAGGGCCCGTGACAGAGGCTGGCACCTGAAGTGCTGTGCTGCGCGTCTGGGGAGTGGCAGCATCTTTTCAAGGCAGAGCAGAAGGGACGTTTGTTTGTTTCTCCTTTGAACCAACTCAAATCTGAATTCAGTTTGCCGAACACGGGCCGCCTGGTTCCTCTCCGGGGTGTGAATCTGTCTCTTCTGCCCTGGCATCAAACGGGCGCTTGGGAAACATCCCCCACCCCCAAAAAATGACTGTCCCCTCTCCAGGAATGCGAGCAGCTGGGGTTTCTGCGGGTGAGGAAGTGCCCCGGGGTGGCCCTTTCAAATTAGACCTCGGAGGGTCACCGTGTGTTTACTGCCTCCGGATGCATCACATCGCTTTAGACCGGGTTTTTTAAGTGGCTTTTTTAAATGCCTGGTGGCCAAAGGAGGCAAAGGAAGGCCGGACTTGATGGGCGTCCAATGGACTCCTTGGCTGGTCCCGTGCCAGGTCTGGGCGGCTATATTTTCCTGTCCCGTGGCTGGAAGGAGGCACGGCTCCTGCCCTTTGGCTGCTGCAGGGGGGAGGGACGGGTTGGCACTTCTCCCTGGCAGCTGCCAAGGCTCTTCTCTGCCGCGGCTGCTGAGTGGCAACATGGCTGTTCTCTTGGCTCGCGGGGGCCAAGGCTTGCTCCGGGCCTCGCTCCTGGGCATCCCGCACATGGCACCGGCGGTGCGCTCCTGTTGCAGCAAGACCCACCCGGCCATCCACCGGGGCATCGCCTGCAGCTCTCCTGGCGGTTCTTTCCCACACGGGCCCCTGGACAGGAAGCTGCCCTGCCCTCGCCGGGCCTCAGGCTCTGCGTTCAACATACCCCCCAGCGCCGAGGAGATAGCCAGGCCGGTGGGCGTCTGCTCCATGTTCAAGCTGCCCATGCGGGATTCGGCCGAAGGGCTGGACGTGGCCTTTGTGGGCGTCCCTCTTGACATTGGCACCACCCACCGCCCTGGGGCCAGGTAAGGGGGCTGTTCTTGGGGCGGGGGTGAAGACCCATCCAGCAGTCCAGGATGGGGCCGGGGAGGTGGGGGGTAGCAGTCTGCCATTCCGGCAGGAAAAAAACTGCATCAAATTAAAACTTGTTGGGTTTAATTCAGCAGCCTTGCTTATTTGATCGTTTTGCTGGTCCCCTTTCCTGTGGGTCAGGTTGGCTTCCCCGATTGCCCCTCAGTGCCTTCAATGCCCCCCCCCCCCCCAGTGATCTCTGGCCACTTGTGCCATAGTCCAACTGGTTCAGAAGGTGCCCCATGGAGGGAGGACTGACCTGAGCCCAGCACTGCTCCCGTCTGACTTGGCAACAGAGGACTGCTCAATTTGGGGGGTGGCCAAGGTGCCCCCCCACCTCTCTGACTCGAGCCAGCCCCCTCCCCAGCCCGTGAGTCCAGCCGGGTGCCCTTTGAACCCTCGGGGGAATTCCTTCAGCCTTCGTCCCTGCAATGACAGCAGCTGAGCCCTCGGCCTTCCCCCAGGCGGCTCAATCAAACCGCTTTGGAATGGCAGCAGAGTTGGCACCCCCATATCTTGGGGGTTGGGTCGGACGCCATCAAAGGGGGCCGGCCACCGGCACATAGATGTACTTGTTGCACTAATTGCTGTCAACCAAGATGGATGCCTATGGTGCCGAATTTTTCCATGGAGGGAAAAGCAGCCTCTGAATCCTGAGTTGGAAACCTGCTGGAGCAGGAAGTTCTGGAGAGTTGGTGGGCCTGATCCACCAAGCCACCAAGCTCATCTCCTCTTGAGCCCAGGCAGGCAGGCAGGCAGGCCGGCCGTGTTCCTGGGGCTGTTTGAGGCCGAGGAGGGAGGGGGGGTCGATGCTTGGCTTTGGGGTGGGGGGGTGTCACCAAGCAAGCTGCTTCTCCTCCAGGTTTGGCCCAAGGCACCTCCGGGCCGAGTCGATCTTGGTGCGCCATTTCAACCCAGCCACTGGGGCCGACCCCTACCACTCACTCCAGGTGGCTGACATCGGGGACGTCAACATCAACCTCTACGACCTGAAGGACAGCTGCAGGAGGATCCGGGAAGCCTTTCGGGGGATCGTGGCAGGGGGCTGCATCCCCCTCACACTGGGTGAGCCAAGCAGGAGGAGGGCGGGGAGGGGGGCTTGGCCTAAACGAAGGGCTCCGTTCATCCTTCCGTGTAGTGGTGGGCAGTTCCACATATTTCTGTCCAAGGGAAAGCTCGGGAGGGAAGGGGCTGCCGGTCACGTGCTCCGTTTTTGGATTTTTGCAGGTGGAGACCACACGATCACCTACCCCATCCTGCAGGCCATGGCAGAAAAGTGAGTCCGAAATGGAATTGGGGGCAGATAAATCAGAATGTGGTTCCCCCCCCCCCCCCCCCCCCCCGCCCCGGGGACCTCGTGAAGCCAGCCAGGCTTGGTAGATTTCCCTCCCGGCCATGCTCCTCTGCCCGCAGACACGGCCCGGTGGCCCTGATCCACGTGGACGCCCACACCGACACGGCTGACCAAGCGCTGGGGGAGCGGATCTACCACGGCAGCCCTTTCCGGCGCTCGGTGGAGGAGGGGCTGCTGGACTGCCAGCGGGTCTTCCAGATCGGGATCCGGGGCTCCTCCTACTCTCTGGATCCGTACAGGTTTTCCTGGGATCAGGTGAGCCATCCCCTTAGGGTCTCTCTGGGTCCTCCTTTCTAGCTGACCCAGATTTCTGCAGCAGAAGCAAAGCCGGCCCCTGAGATGGCTTGAAAGCGGGGGAGGGGAGGGGAGGGGGTGAAATATAGGGGAAGGGTCTCTGAAACCAGCCCCCCCTTTTCACTCCTTGCGCAAAAGGTAAAGGTTTCCCCCGTCCAGTTGCAAAGCCCCCCTTTAAATTAACTGGGACTTTCGGCTGGGAGGAGCCCCCCCCTTTTTTAGAGGACACCCCTGTGCCCTCCCCACCAATAGAAGCCTCCTGCCCCCCCTCCCCAGGGCTTCCGGGTGGTGCTGGCTGAGGACTGTTGGATGAAGTCTCTGGCCCCCCTGATGACCGAAGTGAAGGAGCAGGTGGGGGACCGGCCACTCTACATCAGCTTCGACATCGACGCGCTGGATCCGGCCTTTGCTCCCGGCACAGGGACCCCCGAGACGGCGGGTCTCACCCCAGCCCAGGTCAGCCGGCTGCCTTAGTTTGGGTCCCCGCTCCAAGACCCCTACCCTATTGCCCCGGGAGCCGGTCCTAGTGGCCTGCCCACTCCCTCATTCCGGCTTCCCCGCAGGCCCTGGAGATCATCCGAGGCTGCCAAGGATTACGCGTCGTGGGGGGGGGACCTGGTGGAAGTGGCCCCCGTGTACGATCTGTCCGGTAAGGGGGCTAAAGAGGGAGGGGGGGTCACAATTCCCCTCCTCAAACATCAGATACAGTGCCAAGGGCAGTACCACCCTGCCAGCCTCTCCCAAGCCCTGGCACCCGTCCAGAGGGCCGAGCCACCCACGGCCCCTGCTGCTGTCCCATTCCACAGACCGGAAGGCTGAGGCTGGGGAGAGGAAGTGTGGGGCTCCACAGTCTCCTCCCCTTCTCTACCTAAAGCTTGGTTGTGGGGGGAAGCACCCAGCAGCAGGATGGGGGAGGCTTCAGTGGTCCTTGCCCCCCCCCACCCCCGCAATATGAATGAAGCCTGTTCTGTTGTTTGCCTTACAGGTAACACTGGGCTCCTGGGTGCCAACCTGCTCTTTGAAATGCTGTGTGCCCTCCCTGGGGTGAAGAGGCATCCTGTCCCCCGAAAGGCCACGCAACCTGAATAGAAGGACGGGACTCTGGATTTGCAACATCTTTTCCGTTTTTAGCAGGAAGTAGCTAGTCCTGATTGCTGCAGTGGAATCCTGAGGACACTGGAGGGGATGGTGGCAAGAGGCCGGCTCCTGAGGCTGACCCGAGTCCTCCGCTTAAGAGGACTCCCCCCCCCCTCCTCCCCAAAAGCATAGGATGTATTGAGAGGAAGATTGGCACCCAGAGCCCTGGAAGAGAGCCAGCTGCCCTTAGAGCCCCTCTGAACATACAGGGCCCAATGAAGCTGGCCCTCCCCTCTGTCTCAGCCGGGGTCCCCACGCATCTTGGGGGAACCGGCCCCCTCAGCAAAACCCACCCCAGCGCAAAGCATATTTGGTGATACCAGTTATCCAGAGAATCTGGAAAGCCCCCCTACCCCCCCCCCCCCCCCCGCCCCCCTCCTCCCCCCCCCCCGGGAGGGAGAAGGGGCCCCCCCCCCCCCCCTCCAATCTGTTAATTGAGGTTACAGCTGCTCCGTCTT
>WNWU01000359.1:191626-206511 GCA_012654045.1 Ptyas mucosa | reverse complement strand
TGCACCCCTTTTCTTCAGCAGATGGGAGGCAACGCAGGGGGGGGGGGAGGTGGTTGTGGGGGAACCAAAGGTGGGGGTGGGGGGACAGCTGAAGGCTTCGGGTTGGGCCACCTTCCTTCCTTCCTTTTGGCTGCAGGCCACGGGGGGGGGGGGGGTGGGGGGGGGAGGAAGCACTATGTCAGAGTCACATTCACCATCGCTTGGCAAGGGAGCTGCCTCGGCTTTGGCACCGGCCATTCAAATGCCCAGTCAGCCCCCTGCCCCAATATGTGTGTGTGGGGGGGGGGGCAAAGCATCCCCCTGTGCGCAGCCCCCAGCCCCGGGCTCTGCTAAAGGCACCGTCTCCACAGCTTCCGTCCTAAAGGCATCTGGTCCAGGCAAGCGCCCCCAGCCTGAAACCCAACCCCTCCATTTGGGGGGGGGGGAGAGGAGGGGAATAGGGGACTGTTCCCCCTCCCCAAACTGGCTTTGTGCCTGCTTCTCCCGCCAGTCCCTTCTGGGGCAGCACAAGGCAGACGATGGCAGCAGGGAGAACACGGACCAGAGAAGGCATGCAAGGGTGCACAAAATGAAAGCCCCCCCCCTTTCCTTAGTCCCCCACAGTAAAGGACCACCTGCGGAACTCTGGACCGGCTTTTGGGGGAGGGGGTTGTATTTCCAAAGAGTACCGAAAAGCCTCCCTGCGTGGAGAAAGCTAGCACCTCAAGGGAGGACGGAGTTCCCATCATCTCTCCCCCCACCCCGACAGCAGCAGAAACACCCCCCCCCCCCATGATCCAGGCAGTCTATCTAGACACATAAAGATCAACTCAAAGGACAAACAGCCCCCTCCCCAACAAAGACACGTACTCTGCCCCGTCCTGAGAAGGGAGGGCAAAAAGAGGTAAAGAGGCAGCTGCACAAACATTGTAAACAAAAGCAACCGAAATGGGGCCGGCTTCAGCCACGAAGAGCCGGACGGAGGGACCCTCGAGACCTTCCCGCCCCCCCCCGCCCCCCGTGGAGAGAGGGGGGCAGAGTAGCCGGCTTACGGCTCTAGACTAAACATCCCGACACGGACAGCCACGGAGGAGACAAAAGGAGGAAAACGGCTCGTGGATCTGCTTGGGGACCCGGCCAGGCTCATTCTGCACAGCTTCCCCAGGCTGGAGGGTAGGATGGGGGTCCCCCCCCCTCAATTAGACCGCCTGCCCTGTCATCCGATCAAGGGGAGCCCCTCCCGCCAGAAGCGGGTGGGGGTGGGGACAGGCCCCGGTGCATGCAGGGGGAGGCCAGGCCTGAACAAGCCACAAGTGGACGGTCTGGAGAGACAACGAAGCCCATCTTCGAAGGAACAGCAGCCGTAAGTCCGTAGGCCAAGAGTTCTAACAGCAGCAGTGGCTCCTGCAGACCCCTCGAAGGCTGGGGAAGCGGGCGGCGGGAGGAACAGGAGGTGGAGGCCCCCCCGCCCAGGCTCCCCTGAGACAGTCTGGACTATTTGGTGCCAGGGGGCCGGTCAGCGCCTTCCTGGTCAGCCAGCCCTGAGGGCGAGGACGCGGTTTCTAACTCACCGGGCCTAGGAGAGGTCATCTAAACGCTACAGTCTTATCGGGCCCCCGAGAGGCTCCAGGGGGCCCTCCTTCCGAGCCTGCAGTAACCCAGCCGCCTCTCAGCCTTTCTGGGAGGACTTTAATGGGGGTTCAGTCTAGGGCGGGCCAGGAGGGGATGTAGAATCTCTGCAGGGACCCCTCCAGCAGCCGCTCCATCCAGAAGGACAGCCGCTGCAGCTTGCTCTTCACGCCCCGCAGGCCGCCCGACGAAGAGGGCCTGCCCCACGCCTCTGCCGGCTCGGCCGTCTCGTCCTCGCAGGGGCCCTCCTCGGGCTGCGGGGGCCGGAAGAGGCAGAAGTACTTCTTGTGGCCGTTGAGGGCCAAGACGTAGCCGGCGTAGTCGCGCTCCAGGAAGTGCTTGTCGTACTGGTTGGGGATGGGGGCAGCGTCCTGCGCAAACTCCAGCACGTACTCCAGCCACTCCCGGTGCTTGTCCAGGCTCAGGAAGGAGAAATGGAGGCAGCTGCTCCTGGGGGGGGGGGGGGGCGGGGGAGGTCATCAAGAAGAGGCCCAGGAAGGAGAGCCGCGGTGGTCAAACCCTGCCTGCTAGGGGCCGGAATGAGGCAGCGCCCCCTCCCCTCCCACACTTAAAGAGGAGGGGCTGGGGGCTTACCCGGTGAAAGTGAAGACCTCCTGAGCGAACCTCTGCAGCAGAGGGGTCTTGGTGGCGTTGGAGAGGATCAGGACCACGTTGATGTGGCCGGGCCTCAGCCGCACCAGGTTGCTGGTGTAGGTGATGTCCGTCAGCTCCGTCACTTTCACCGAGTACTTTTTGGGAATCCTGCAAGGCAGCGCCGGGCGGTCATCGCACAGGGAGAAAGCGGGGGGTGGGGGAGGGGAAAGGGAGGAGTCTCCGCAGACATCGGGGGAGGAGAGGGGAAGGCCTTCCAGCTGGGTGGGCGCAGCTGTGTGATCCTCGGTTGCATTGTTAATATAACACAATATCCCGACCCAAACACACACCTGTCTTCTTTGGCGAAGCTCATGTCGCTCTTCTCGCTCTTGGGGGGAGGGTCCTCCTTCTTGGGGGGAGGCAAATCCCTGTCGTCACTCGAATCGCTGGAGAAGAGAAAGTGGGGCTGGTCCCAGGGGCTCTAGCATCTGCCACCTCTGACACTCCCCTCCCTCCCCCCCTCCCTCCCTCCTCAAACGGACCCAGGCGACCGGGGGTGGGGGGGGTCTCACCTGAAGGCCTGCACGATCACCGTCCCGAAGAGGATGAAAAGCGCCGAGAAAATCAGGGAGAGCAAAGGCATCATCTCCCGCCTGGAGGAGAGAGGAGGTGCGCACGGATGAAAGCCCCTCTGCCCCACGGGCCCCCCTTGCCCCTCCCCGCAAGGCTGTGCCGTGGGGACGAATGAAACAGAGCCCCTGCTGAGGGTCAGACAAGGTGGCTGGCATGGTTTTAAGGGTGAAAGATCCAAGTGGCCTCTCTGGATCTCACAGGGGCTTGTAACTGGGGGGGGGGGGGGGCCGGTCTACTAAGTTCCCCCCCCCCCCCCCCCGATCATGAGGGGGAGCAGAGGGGCCCTGCTCCTCCTTGGACTTTCCCTTTTCTTGGGACAGAAGGACTGAAAGGGGGGGGGCTTTCTATTTTCTATCAATCTTCACAAACTGAGGGCAGCAGGGAATTATGGGCTTTGGAGGCCCCTGGCTCAGTGCAAGCCGGATGCCCACAGCAAGAGGGGCCCTCTGGACACGTACCAGTTGCTGCGGAAGAGGCTCTCCCAGCTGTCCACGGCGTAGTCCACAGCTGAGTAGGCCCACCGGAGGAAGAAAACCTGCCATGGAGAGATGCCACGGAGGGTCAACTGAAAGGCTGGAATAGGGGAAGGGGTGCGGACGGGCAGGGGACAGCCTGCAGAGTCCCTGGCCACTGGAGCTTCACCCAGACAGGTAGCCTAGTTGAGGGGCCTCCTTCCTTCCGGGGGGGGGCTTGTGAACACACACCCCGAAATCAAAGCCCCTCGGCCTTTGGATTGGCGAGAATTCACAAGGGAAGAGGAGCCACATCTCTCCGGATTTTCGGGGTTCTTCCTCTGCTGACCCCCCCTCTCCCCCCTCTCCCCCCCCCCCCCCCCAAGGGCTTACAGGCGCCAGCTCGTCCGTCAGGTCCGTCAGGACAGCCTGGGAGGATAGGAAGGAGGCGTCCATCCTCAGCTGGTCCAGAAAGTCCAGCAGGGTGAAGGTGCCGTCCTCGGTGCCCGTCCAGGGCTCCTCCAGGGCCCTGTACACCACCTGCCCGGAGTTGGTGCGTCTCTCGAGGATCAGCACCTGTGAAAGGGGAACCCGAGGGGGTCAGAGCACCGAAGCCATGCCCAGCCTCCCCTTCAGCGGGCATCAGAACCTCTGCCCCTCTAGCACCTCCAATGGGGCTGCCCAACGCGGGGGAGCAGGCCCAGAGCTCTCAAAAGGCTTCCTTCGGGGAGGAAGAGACCCTTCAGGCTGGCCCAGATGTCCCCCAATAACAGGGAGAGCCACTGCTGCCCACCCAGCAATGCAGGGACAACCACCCCACATTTAAGGCACATCCCCCTCCCCCAATGCCATGCAAGCGGGCCCACCTGGATCCTGAATGAGGCCAGCTCTGCTTTGACTTCCCCAGAGAATGCAGAGTGATGTTGCCTGCCACACAGCTGGGGGAGGGGGGGGAGGAGTTTGGGGAGGGGGAGGAAGGGGAAGGAGGGAGGCTCACAGCACTCACAGCCGACTTGGACCGAAACCAAGCATCCCCCTGGAGCAGAGTGCGGACAAAGTCTGGCTGGTTGTCGCCGTAGATATGGACGAACCGCAGGGTCTCTTTCGTGTTAGCCACGGCGAAGGCCAGAAAGGCCCCGTAGCCCTCCGCGTACTTCTCCCCCTCGCCCGTGGCCAGGACCACACAGTACCTGCGCAAGGAAAGTGGGTGGCATCCCATGGAAGCATGAGGACTAGCTCCTTGGCAGAGGACCACCCAGGCCCTGTCTGAGCCCCCCCACCCCACCCCACCCCACCCCCAGGACTCTGGGCTCCGCTCTGACAACCACCAAGGTCTGTTCACAGTCGGGAGTCCTCCACGCAGGCCTGGACCGAGGGGCCGGAGAGAGGAGGAGGAGGAGGACTCACTTGTGCTGCCGGTGAGATTTCTTCACGGGACACAATTCCTGGAAGAGCTTCTGGCTGGTCAGGCGGGAGGCCAGGAGGAATTTGTTCTGGGACAGGAAGTCATCGATCAGCTGCTTCCTCATGTGGCGGGCCTGGGGGAGAGCCACGGGCAGAGGAGAGGATGAGTCCTCCACTTACGACTGTTCAGATTACAAGGTCACTGAAAGAAGGGACTCGGGATCCTTTTTCACACTTACGACCCTCACGGCATCCCCTGGGGTCAACATCCGGACGCTTGGCAACTGACTCACACTTATGACGGTTGCCGTGTCCCAGAGTCTCACGATCCCCTTTTGCGACCTTCTGGCCGGCAAAGTCAGTGGGGAAGCTGGAGTCGCTTCACAGCCGTCTGACTAACTTAACAACTGTGGCAAGAGAGGTCGGGTGATGGGGCAAAACTCACTTAACAACTTCCTCACTTAGCAACGGAAACTATGGGCCCCAACGGTCCTTTAAAACCTCATCTTCCTCCTCTGTTTTTTCCATCACTGACTGCCCCGCAGGGGGTCTCCAGCTTCCCCCTCCCCAATATTCTGAGGCTCCCTGTGGTTCCAAAGCACCCCGACTTTCCCCCTTTGGATGTAAGCCAACACCCCCGCAGGCCAGGAAACCCCCAAGAGGGAGGAAAGAACCCCCAAACCCTCGGCCTGTGCTGTGCTGCGCTGGGCCTCCCGTGGGGCTCACCTGGATGACGTCCGCCGGCTTCTCAATCTGCTCCTTGAAGACCATCATGGTGGGCGTGTAGACATTAATGTTGTACTGCCGGGAAAGTTCCTCGGTGCCCCGGAGCCCCACGTAGACGTAGCCAAAGGAGAGGTAGTCTCTGTACGCGAAGGCCGTGAGCTGGAAGGGAAGGGGAGCCAGTGCAGACCTCCTCCTCCTCCTCCTCAGGGCGTCCCCTCTGGACCCACCCACCCCACGGCCAGCAGAGGAGGGGAGGATCGGCTGCTCAGGGTCACCAGGCATCGTACCTGGGTACCCCCGACTTCTGAGCACCCCCTTCTGTCGTACTTGCAGCCCCATGGCCTCAATGGGCCAAGAAGAGACACCCTCTTGAACCCGGGGTGGGGATTGCAAAGCCTGGGCACCCAGGCTCCTCTCCCCCCCCCCCATCCCAAAAGGGGGCTCTCCTTCAAGGCCTCCCCCTCCCCCCAAGGGCTGGCATTTCAGAGGCTGACCTTGTAGAGGAGGGGCACCAGGGGCATGTGGTCGAAGAGCAGGACGTGAGGCTTGTTCTCCTTCTTCCAGTTGGACAGGAACCGGACGTAGTTCTTGTCCGTAATCTGCGGGGGTGGGGAGAGAGGAGGCTGTCAGACACCCCACCCCCTGCTGCCAGCTGAAAGGGGGCCACGGAGCTGCCTCAGGCCCCATGCATTATTCAAAGGTGTTTCTCAGCTACCTTGGATTGGTGAACGAACCCTTAGGTGCCAAACCCTGCCTGGAAACAGCTCTCTGAGCAGGGAAGGCCTTCGCAGCCCTGGCCCTGAAGCTGAGTGCTGCCCCCCCCCCGCCCCCCCGCCCCCTCAGCCCCTTACTCGTCTCCCTCCCCCCCGCAATTAAAGAGAGAAACAGCAGAACGCAGAGTAAACGTTTAAGCCACTGCTTTTCAACTTTTTCTTCACCATGGAGCCACCTATAAAGACCTTTTTTGACACCGGACCCCCGAGATTTAACATTTAAATCATAACATTTCTCCAAACCTCCGTGGACCCCGTGACGACATTAAGCCTCCCCCCCGCCTCCCGAGGGGACCACAGGCTGAGAACCATTGGCCTTCCCTGTCCATTGGGCTCCTTCCTGGAAACTGAGGGGGGGAGGTGTGGAGAGGGGGCGTCCCAAACTGCCTGAGAGCCGCTGCTCACCTTCTCCACCAGCGCCCCAGGGAGCAGGCTCTCCACAAACTGCCGGAGGTTCTCCCGGACGACAGCGTTGTGGAAGAAGGTGACCTTCCCGTTGATCAGGCCCAGGATGGACGGGGTGCTGTGTGCTCCAAGGTGCTGAGCCAGGCGCCGCTCGTAGCCCGCGTGGATAACACCGATCCCCACACCTGGCAGGTGACGAACAGACGGACCCCTCAACATAGAAGCGAGCCGGCCAACCCAGAGGGTGCCAGCAGAGCTTCAGGCCTTCCCTGCTCAGGAGGAACTGAAGCCTTGTGCTCCTGACAGGATAACCTCAGATGATCTCAGACCGCCCCCCCCCCCCCCCCCAGATCAGCCACCATCCCCCAAAAGTCAACGCCTCGCCTCTGCCTTTTGGGGCAAGCAGGTTCAACTCAATGGGCCTCCGAGAGTTCAGGGCTGCTGCTGCCCAGCCCCACGCAGACGGACCCTCCCCCCACACGCGCTCCCTCTCTCCCTCCGCCTTGGGCTCACCCAGCGCCTCCAGCTCCTGCACCACCTCCTTCCAGACGGGCTCAATGTGGATGCAGCTGAAGCACCAGTCGGAGGTGATCTTGATCAGGTAAGGCTTCCGGAAGCTCTCGGGAACGACCTCGTTGACGTAGTGGGAGAAGTGCAGCAGGTACTTCTCGTCGATGGAGTCCTGGTGGCGCTCTGAGTTGAAGGGGAAGTGGAAGAAGGACTCGTCGAAGTAGAAGCTCTCGTGGAAGGGGTGTGCGTGGCGGTGCGGTGCCTGCTGCTGCTGGTGCGGGAAGCCCTGGTTCTCACCCACGTCGCCGTAACGGTCAAAGTTCAACCGCTTCTCCTCGTTGGACAGGATCTGCGCGGGAAGAGTCGGTCTCTTGTGCCCTCTTCTTCTTCCGACCGGCCTTCTCCTCCCCCCACCCCCTGCAACTGTCCCTCTCACATACATCTGCAGTTTCGGACCCACAAACTGTGACCTCCGTACCTCGTAGGCTTTGCTGATTTGTATAAACCTGTCTTCCGCTCCTGGGTCTTTATTCTTGTCCGGATGCCTGGAAGGTCAAAAGATGATCAACAGGAGCTCGAGAACTGACAGCTTCACGGAGTTAAGCACGAGGTGGGGGGGGACTCTACTTTTAATCTGATCATCTTTAATTGACCATCATTTATAGTTAGAGAACTTTGTTTTTAATTTTAAGAGTCCTTGTGGCACAGTGATTAGAATGCAGCACTGCAGGACGACTCTGCCCACAGCCAGGAGTTTGATCCTGACCGGCTCGAGGTTGACTCAGTCTTCTGTCCTTCCGGGGTTGGTAAAATGAAGACCCAGATTGCGGGGTTTTTTTTGGGGGGGGCACTATGCCAATAATGCTGACATTGTAAACTTCTTAGAGAGGGCTGTAAAAGCACTACTAAGCAATATATAAGGCTAAGCGCCATGGCTGTTGCTAATTTACTGCTGGGATATCATTTCAAGAGGAAAACTCAGCTAGCAATCTAAAAATGTGTCAAATACAACAAATGGACAATAAAAGAAAAAAGAGCTACAAGAGCCCTCTGGCAATCATTAAGCATCCTGATGTACTTTTAATGTCTCGCCTATTTTCCTGTGACTGGTAATTGGTCGGAGCAGAAGTCCTGAAAACCCCAATTTGTCAGGCGAGTGGTTTGAATATGAATCACTTTAATTCTCATCAGAATCAGGTTACTCTGAATTTGATATACTCACCATTCCCGGGCGAGTTTCTTGTAGGCTTTTTTAATATCCGCCTGGCTCGCAGACCTGCTGACGCCCAGGATCCGATACGGGTCAAAATCGACAGCCGACAAGATTTGCAAGGCCAGGACGAGGAAGAGGACCAGCACCAGGGAGAGGCTGAGCCGTTTCATCTCCATCTCCTTTCCTGCAGGGAATCTGGCCAGGAGCCTCCCTGGGGACAAGAAGAGCCGTCAGGGCCTGCGGTGGGCCTCCCAGGTCAACCACGCCCCCCCTGTCAGAACCCGGGAAGGCAAACCACCACATTTCCATCCCTCTTGTTTATTTGGAGATGGTGTAATTCCTGCAGCTAAAAAATATTGCTCAAGTTCTTTTTAACAACCCCAAAACAAGGCTGGTATTTTGCAGCACAACCCAGGCGGAGCCATCCAGGGGAGCAGCGCAAGAGGGATAATTTTTGTGTAGGCCGAGATAGATCTACCAGCCTTTTGTCACTGAGGCAGGAGCTATTGGAATATTCAGGAAAAGGTTCCTTGACGAAAAACTCATGTTCCGTCCCGATGCTTCCGGGTTCAGCTGGGGAAATCCGCCCTCGCAGCACCTCGGGGCCATTTTTTTTTTTACGGAGGATGCCAAACCGGAGAGACGAGGCGCTTTGATCCAGACGTCCAGCGTCCCCCTCTGGCTTCCACTGCTCATCAGTAGCTGGACGAGCTGCATGCCAGGCAAGGACACCACAGGAGGCTTCTCATCTCCCTGTTGGGTCCCCCACCCCTCGCGGAAGGAAGAGAAGAGCCGCCAACCCTTTAGAGGCGATCCAGGGCTCTGCTTGGAGGGGCCTCCATGCCCGTCTTCCTTGCCCGGCTGGGCAGGGGCATCGCGTCCTCCACAGGCTGAGGCTTTTCAGGTCTTCTGCCTCCACCCAGGGAGGGTCTTTAGTGGGGGGCTTCTGCTGCCAGGCAGCCCCTTTTGGGGGGGGGGAGGGATCAGGCTGTTTTGTGGCCTCCGTCAGTTTTTCTTGGGGGGGGCAACCAGGGACCCTCAACTCTCTTCCTCCTTCTTGGAGGGGCTAGGATGCCCTGGGGGCCCTTGGCGCGCATGCGCAGAGCCTCCCCCATCCATCGGCCCCTTCCCAGCAGGGCCCGATCCTGGGCGGCTCCTTCCCCTGCCTGGCGCCGAGAGCGGTGCCGGTCCCTCGGGATCCCCCAAAGAGGAGGGGGCCCCGCCCACCCACCCACCGCCGCCAAGGCTTCCCAGGCCCGGCGCGGCCCTCCCGCCCCCGCGGAGGAAGATGGGCTACCGCGTCCCCTTCCTCCCACCCGCGGGCCAGGCGACGACGTGATGCGGCCCCCTCCTGGAGGAAAGGAGGGGGGCGAAGGGCGGCCGCGATACCCACCCTGGGCTCCTCCTGTCTCCCCGGTCCCCACTTCCGGCTCGGCGGCCTCGTCACCATAGAGACGGCGCAGCCGGCGCTGACTTCCGGCGTGGGGTTAGTCCCGCCTTCGCGCAGGGACCCCGGGAGGGAGGGAGGGAGGGAGCGAGCGCAGAGGCGCGCGCATGCGCAGCAGCGGCGTTTCCACCACCACCCCGGCCATGGAGGAAGCGGACCGGCGGCGGCTGCTTCGCTCCCGGGTGAGGCTGGTGAAGGAGCTTCGGCTGGAGCCGCTCTGGGCGCCGCTGCTGCGCCGGGGCCTCTTCACCGCCGACATGATCGAGGAGATCCAGGTACTGATGTGCGGCTGGGGCTGCGGGGAGAGGACGGGGGGGAGGAGAGGTCCCCGTGCGGCCATCTAGTCGTCCCCCCAACTCTCTCTCTCTCTCTCTCTCTCTTTCTCTCTGCGCCTGCGCAGTCGGCGGGGACCCGGCGGGACCAGGCGAGGCAGCTGGTGGGCGACGTGGCGACGCGCGGCCGGAGGGCGATGGGGGACTTCGTACTGTGCCTGCGGGAGAGCGGCCAGGAGGCGCTGGCGGAGCTGCTGAGCGACGGACGCCACCCGGACGGACTCCCCGAGCAGCCCCCGAGGCCCCCCGAGGCCCATCGTCCCCTGCCCGGAAAAGCCCCCTCCCACCAGCCCAGCCAGCCAGGTAAGTGGGTGAGGTCCACCCACCCCCCCCAACCCCGCCCCACCTGCGAGGGGGCTGGGGCCCCGCCCCCTGCCCCCACGCAGGTGGTCCTGGGTTTCATTGCCTCTACACAACACCCACACCCCCCCCCCCCCCCAAGTGCCTTCCTGGGCCAGCCTCTGGCGGAGGAGAAGGAGGAAGGAAGGGCGGAAGAGGGGGAAAGTCCCGCTTTCCTGGCCTTTCGGCTGGGCTGAGAGACGGTCAAAGTCCTGTTGGGCTTTGCTTCAAGGTGCGGCAGGACCTTTGTTTTCCCGTCCGACCGTTTCCCCTTCTCTCTCTCTCTCTCTTTCTCTCTCTCCTTTTAGACCCCGTCAGAGAGAAACCCAAAATGGATTCGGAAATGGTGAGTTTGCTTCCTTCGCACTTGGCTTTTTGAAGGTTTTATTCCCCCCACCCACTCCGGCCGTTCCCAGGGGCTGAGTTTGAGCCCTGGTGCCCATGTAAAACTCCCCCGGCCAGCAGTGCGGGCTGCCTCAGGAACACCAGCAGACGGGATGGAAAGCCTGCAACTCCAGCGCTTTGCTTCTGTTCGGATGAGTGTTGGGCCGTTTCCTCCCCTGTAAAGGCAGTTTTGGTTTTTCTGCCCTCCTCCTCACAGGGTCAGGACTCTCTTTCCAGTTTCTGGATTTTTATTTGTTTACTTTTCTTGATCGTTGAAATCGGGAGAGAATGTCGTTCTGTTTTCCTGGCTGCCTTCCATTTTCCCACGTGAAAAACTGAGAAGGAGTTCCTTCTCCCCTCTTGAGAGAACACTCCCCAGAGTCGGAAGATGGGCTGCGTAAAATCTCCAGTTAAAATTTTATCCGAGATTTTAGGTTCCATTCGGAGGCTGCCCTGGGCTAAGGGCCGGCTGGAAGTCAGTTTGCAGTGGTGCCAGGCCGGTACAACTCTCTGACGTGTCCTGACAGGTTTACCCTCTGAATTCTGAGCCCTGCGGCTACTGTCTCATCATCAACAACGTCCATTTCGACAAAGACACGGGTTTGAAACGTCGCCTGGGCTCCGACATCGATCGCCAGAGGCTGGAAAAGAGGTTCCGGGCGCTGCATTTCGAGGTCTTGACCAAGGAAGACCTTACAGCTCAGGTGAGCGGCTCAAGATGGGGCTTGGAGGGCGCCCTCTAGAGGAAGGAAAATCACTCATACAGAACGACAGAACTTGCCTGGGGTCCGGGTGGTCATCTAGTCTCACCCCTGGCTGCACGCAAGGACCCACACTTCAGAATGTGGCTGTAGCACCCTGGGCAGCGTGCAGGGTCCATCTCCAAGCTGACCTCATCCAGCGATCAGTGGTCCTTCAGAGGCAATTTATTTTTCAATTTGTGACTTGAGTTTCTGTAAAACAGAAACAATATAAGAATAAAAAACCGTAAAAGGGTTTGGAAAAACGGACAAAGTTAAAAGCTGTATTTCTAGAATAGCGACGGGGATATTGTTTATAAATAAACATAGAAAGATAGCGTATAAATAAATAGGTGATGATAATAGATCAGGAGCATCTGGCCTGCCGTTGGTGGCCTCGTTGAGACCCTCCCCTTTCAGGATCTGCTGTACAAATTCCTGTCAAATCTCCCTCCCCTCCCCGAGATCTGGATTCAGCTTTGAAAACACTCATAGGGCAACTGTTCCTTCTTTCCGTTGCTTGGCAGAAAGAGGCCGAAAGAAAATGGGTCTTGCTGGGTGGGCAGGCTGGTCTTGTTGCTGGGCGTCCTCAAGGGCCTCTTTCTCTTTCTCTCTCTCTCTCTCTCTTCCCCCCAACCTCCCCCCACCCTCAGGAAATAGCTCAGGAGCTGCAGAGCCTGGCCAGGTGCGATCACAGCAGTATGGACTGCTGCCTGGTGGTCATTCTCTCGCACGGCTGTGAGGTAGGCAGGCGCCTAGAGCATGCTTCGTGCAGGGTGGTGGCATGCTTCCCCCGTAGCATAACAGCAACTCAAGAACCCACCCAGGGACCAGCGATTAATCCATCTGGGGCAGGTGTGAGGGGGGCAGCCCTGAAGAGGCCGGGGCTTTGATACTTGAGGGGCAGCTGCTGCTTTTCTGAACAATTAAGCCTTGCTGTCCTCCGAATAAATGTAATTCAAGTGTTGCTGCTGCCTAGAAACCAGTTTGGCTCCTTGTAAGTCACACACACACCCTTTTTTTTTTCTGCAGCAGTTGTTAAGGGAACTTTGTCGAAAAAACTATGCCGCGGTCGTGAACCCAACCCAATGACAGCCATGGGGCCCAAACGCATAACATGATGATGGGGGAGGGGGCCAGCCACTGGAACTGGGCCGTAACTCCCCTTTTTCAGGCTAGGTTGTAACTCCCTGCCGCCTAAGCGACTTGCCCCTTGAGAGCTTCCCTTCCCTGGGGGTCGCTCCTGAGGGTCCCCTGGTCTCTTCCAGAGCTACCACATCCAGATTCCGGGCGCCATCATTGGGACGGACGGGCAGCGCATTCCGGTGCAGAAGGTGGTCAGCTATTTCAACGGCTCCCACTGCCTGAGTCTGAGGGGGAAGCCGAAAGTGTTCCTCATCCAGGCCTGCGGAGGAGGTGAGGGGGTGGGTGACCTTTGAGCTCCAGACGGAGAGGCCACGGGGCCCAAACCATCACCTGGGAAAACAAACCTCTTTGCCTTCCCAGAGGAAAAAGACCAAGGCTTTGAAATAGAGGCCGACACACTGCCAGGCCGGCGTGAAGGAAAGGCCGTGGAGTCAGACGCCACCCCGATGCCGGGGCCGGGAGGAGACGCCGATGAGCTCGATGCCACAGCTACTCTGCCCACAGACAGCGACTTCTTGGTTTGCTATCCCACCTTCCCAGGTAAGGGGCAACCCTCGGCAGGCACCAGGGGAGCTCCCCTCCTGTGCCACTGATGGGCGCCACTTCAGCTTTCATGACCACCTTTCAACTGTGAGGACGGGTGAGCTCTGACACGTGGCGCTTCTGTCCCAAAGGCCACGTCTCCTGGCGGGACACCCAGAGCGGCTCCTGGTTCATCGAGGCTCTGGATCAGGTCTTGGCTGAATATGCCCACCTGGAGGACCTGCCCAGCATCCTCATAAAGGTACCTTCGTGGTCCCCCCCTCTTTGCCAGCCCTCCGGGCCTCGGCGGTGGGATCCAGGAAACGCAGCTGCTTCTTTGGCTTTAGTCTTTCCCCCTGGCCCCAAACTGGGGTAGCAAGTGTGGGGCGCCTTCCTCATCCTCAAGCCATGAATTCTGGCTTTCGGGGGTGGGGGGCGTGTTCCTTCCCAGTGAGATGGGGGCCCACATGGTCTCTGCAGGAACCCGTTTCTCACCCCACCCCTCTTGCCTCTGCAGGTGGGAAACATCGTCTCTGCCAAAGTTGCAGGGCCTTACAAGCAAATGCCTGGTCACTTCAACTTTCTCCGGAAAAAGTTTTTCTTCAAGGCATGACAAAATTTTGGCTGGTTCTTTGCCAGTCCTGGGACGTATTTCTGGAGATGTATTTTTTTGAGGGGGTGGGTGGGTGGGTGAGATCTTTAAGGGCCCATTTTGCCACCTGGTGCCTGTCCAGTGCTGTGTTCCATGGGAAAGCCCCCAACAGCAGGCAGAGACCCCAGACTCCAAATGATCCCCCCCTCCCCTATCGGCCAGCCTTTGGATTGCATGGAAACCTTGTCTTGGCTTATGGACTTGTAATGGAACAAATCAATGTGAATCAAGTTTCTGCTGTTTACATTTCTCTTCTTCCTCTTTTGAGAAATCAAGATAATTACAATGAGAAGGTGCTCTTCGAAATTGTTTTTGAACCACAGGCGTTAATCTTTAAAAAAAAACAACCAACCCTTTAAGGGATAAACAGGGTGTCTTAAATTGTTATTTAATTATCCGAAGGTTAAGTGCAATGGCTCATAATTTTTTTACATCATTAAATATTTAAATTCCTGAGCTCCGTGCCCGTTTCTTATTTCATCAGTTCTTGGCAGCTTTCATTCATCCAGGAGGGGCCCCTGAAACAGTGTGAGCCCCTCACCAGCCCCGCATTCCTCTTGGTGGTCTCCCGGAGGGGGGGAGCATGGGGGGGCATCCAGTAGAGTGATACCCCCTTTTCCCAGGAAAGGGCTTTTCACTACCCACTGAATGTGGGAAAAAATCCCATTTATTTCTTGCAGAGGGCAGCTAACGGAGACCAGAAAGGGGGAAACAGACACTTCCTTCCTCAACCCCAGATTGGCTCATTTCCAAACAGCTGAGAATAAATTAACATTTATGAAAAGAGTCCCCCCCCCCTTCCAATCCCACCAGATCAGGAGTTCTTGCCCAAATCTGAGGAGCCCCCAAGCCCAGAAGGAGCAGGAACTTCCAGGATCCCCTTTGGCAGCAATGCCCAACCCAACCACTGAGGCTCTGTTGGGGGGGTGGGGGGAGCACCCACTGATAAAGCAAGGCATATCCTATTTTCTTTGTGACACTAGTACCTCATTTAGCCACGGGGGG
>WNWU01000359.1:134956-188366 GCA_012654045.1 Ptyas mucosa | reverse complement strand
CAGATTCTCTTTGCATTAAATAGCCCGAGAAACTGACTAGTCCCTGCCCTGAGCAGTTCCAGGCAGGGCTAACCCTAACCCTAACCCTGTTCCCAGAGGGGAGGCAGGGCAGGGCAGGGCTCCCTCCCCACAACCACTTACCGTGAGCCACGAGCAGGAGGGCACAGAGCAGCTTGAACATGATGGCAGCCGCTGAAGTGGGCTTTGTGGGAAGCCCCTCCCGTATTTATAGCCGGCTGCAGCCAAGTATCCTTGGAGTCCCCACCAGGTGCCATCGCTAGGCGTCTTTGATCTTGCCAGGTTATCGCTGGGTCGATAAAGGAGGAAGGCTACCCCTTGGCAGAGATCGCAGCCATCGTCCACTCACGGGAGGGGCAGAGCGGCCCTTTCTGCATCCCCCCAAATCGTCTTGGGCCCCCTCCCACACTCCCACCAGGCACCTGGCTTGGCTGTGGGTGGTGCTGCCCAGAGAAAGCCATCCCAGCCTTTGTACTAGGGAGGCCAGACCGGTGCTGGCGACGCCAGCTCCTCGGGGGCCCCAAGGGCAACTCCTGGCCTCCCCGGGTATGGCCGGAGGCCCTCGGAACGGTGGGGGGCCCTGGCCCCGCAGCCCCAGCCATGGGAGAAGCAGCAGCTGCCTCCTCCAGCCTGGCACGGCCGGTGGAAACCTCCCTTCGCGTGTCCTTCCTCACCTGTCCGCTTCCCATGGGGGAACAGGAGGGAAGAAGCCCGCACACCAAGCCCAGAACATGGAAGTCAATGTCTCTGTCGCCCGATTCACACAACCTCAGCAAGTCCTCAGTTTGGCTTTGGCTTCTGGCGTGCCCGGGAATGGCCTCCATCCTGGGGAGGCTAAGCGATGCCATCTGGCCTTCTCGGGGGCAGGGGAGAGCTGCTGCCTCCACTTGGGTTGGGGTCTGAATCCGACCCTCCGGCCCATTTGGCCAGCTCCGTCCCACCCCCCCACCCCCTCCTCTGCAGCAGACCGGAGAGGTTGCTCGAGTCAGTAAGCCCGGCCACAGGAATGGCACAGGGGCATCAACCGCACTTCCTGGCTGAATTCCTCCCCCCACCCCCACCGCCACCAGAGAGAGAATCCGGATACCACCATGAGCTTTATGAAATATAGTTTTGTTTTAATTATATTTGGGTAAAAAAAATAAAATCATACCACTGAAATGGAGCAGCTTCTGAACCCGAAAAAGGCCACCGCCTCCCAACCCGCAGATGTGGTGGCGGCTGAGGAGTTCCAGGGCAGGAGGAGCGCAAACCCTCCCACGGCCCCAGGAAGGAGCCAGCCAGCCTTCAGGGGCCCAAAAGCACAAATTCAGCACAGAAGCAAGCAAGCACGGAGAGGGGGGGGGGGGGGGGGGGGTGGGAAGGACCCCCCCCAACAACAACAGCAGCAGCTAGACGGGGCTCTGCAAAGCACTGAGCCAGGTCTGCCTGGATTGTGGCTTGTTGAACAAACTAGCATCAGAGTGGTTCACGCCTCACACCGCCTTCTTAACCATGTTCTGGCTCAGACGCTGCTATTAAGCCATGTTTCAGTGGGTTGTGGGGTTATTTTTGGCCATCCATGGCAGAACTCACATAGCTGGCTAAGGGGGCCCACCTAGGAAAGAGACGCCCTTGTAGGCAAGTGGCCCCACTGGAAGGCCCTTCTACGCTCCAGTCGGCCTAACCCTCCAGCCATCTGGGGCAGTGGAAAAGGAGCTGGGTCCCCAACTGCCCCAAACCTCTCGGGAGGGCCTGATTCCGGCACCTCTCCTCTTCTGTTCCTGCCACCAGAACACTTCTACACAACAACACAATTCCAGAACTTGGAGCTTATTGTCTGGACACAAACACACACACACAGGCGCACACACACACACACACAGACACACACACAGACACACACACAGACACATGAACTATAAATTAACCCTGTCCCGCAGACGTGCCAGACTCCAGCTCCCATTATCCCCTGCCTGTCAGAGAACAGCCGGGGAGCCCCCTAAACGTTTTGCCGAGTCTAAACTCCGAAGCCAGGGTGGGAAAGGAGAGTGACGGGGCCCCTGGGGGAAAGTGGCAGAAAGGGCTCCTTCAAAGGAGACCCCCCCAGCGCCCCCACCTGCTGGGCCCACCACCTGCCCACTTGGCTGGGGACGCCCAGGAGCTGGAGCCCCCAGTCCGAGCACATCTATACAGCCGAGGCAACGCACACAAAGACAGCATTTCGGCACAAGCAGCTGGGGTGGGTGGGGAGACCCCCACCCCGCCTCTAACAGCAAGCCACATCCATGCACCACCACCCCAGGGGGAGAATGGAACGATTCACACATCAAGTCCGCAAACCTGGGACCAGGAGACACGGAGAACCACGAGACCGACGGACGGGAGACGAAAACGCCGCAAAGGAAACACCGAACGGCTGGCTCGAGGGAAGGGGGGTGCAAATCAGGCCCAAACGGGTCTGGGGGCTCCAAGGTCTGCCTTCTTCCCCCGGCGGTTCTCCCACCAACCACGCTGGGTTGCCAGCTGACTGGGACCCCTCCGGCTCCTGCGCCTCTAGCGGTCACCTGACCCGCAAACACCGGCTGGGGGGCCTTGCAGTGAGGGGGGCGGATGGGTGTGGCGGGGGACGGGCTGTGTCTGGTGGGGGTGGGTGAGGGAGTGGCGGCTACTGCCTGAAGGTGGACTGCAGCTCCTTGAAGGCCTCCTTCCGCTGCTTCAGCTCCTCCGCCTGGCGCCGCTTCTCCTCCTGCTCTGCCTTGATCTCCTCTTCGAAGCGGCTACCCACGTTCATCGCCTGCACCTGCGGGGATGCGGAGGCCAAGGAAGGGGAGGGGGTGTCTGGGTTTGATAGCCCTCCTCTGTTGTTTTTATAAATAACTCAAGGGGGTGATCCTCTCCCTCCCTCCGCCCTTTCCCCCCCACAACGATGTCCCCATGAGGTGGGCCGAGAAAGTGGGGCCCAAAGCCACCCGGCTGCTTTCCAGGCTCAACTCTGCAAGTGAACCTGCCCCCCCCCCCCAGTCTTTAAGCCCCCTTGCCAGGCACTGCCGCCCCCACCCCCCAAAGGCTGCCCTCTTCCCTGCTTACTTTGGCCTCGAAAAAGCTCTTGGCCCCCTTGACGCCCTGGGTGGAGACGTCGATCTCCGAGAGGCAGGCCAGGGCGTGTAGGCCGCTGTCTTCCTCCAGCTCCCCGGCGGCCGCTTTGCGGAAGATGAGAAGGAACTGTGGTGGTGGTGGGAGGGGGGGGAAAGGGTTGGAAACAGACCGGAGCTTCCGCCAGATTCTGCCCCAGCCCTTGTTTAAGCTGGGGGTGGGGGGGGGAGGGGAAAAGGACTCTCACCTCCCGAAAACTGAGCTTGCTGTCCACATCTTCGTCCACTTCCTTGATCATGTTCTTCAAGCCCAGGTGCGTCTGGGGAGCCCCCAGTTTCTCCATCATCAGTTTCAGCTCCATCAGGTCGATGAAGCCGTCTTTGCCCGCATCGTACCTGGGGACGGAAACCGGAGCGGAGAGCCCGTTAGTCTGCTCTCCCCCCCCCCCCCCCCCCCCCCCTCCCCGCCCCCCCCATCCCCCCCCGCGCCCCCCATCCCCCCCGCCCGGGCTCTGGACGGATCCGCTGCTGAGGGTGGCATGGTTTGGCCCAAGGGCCACCTTCCGCCCCGAGGCTTCCAGTTGCCCCCCCCCCCCCGCGCGTGCACACCCACACCCACCCACCCACCCCTGCCCTAGAGAATGGCCTGCTTCCGTCAAGAGCCTGGACTCTCCAGCACAGGAGGCCTAAAACCACTGGAACTCTCCAGCCTGGGGGCTCCCAACTTCCCTGAGACTTTTTGGCGAACGTGGCCTTTGTGTGGGTTTCTCCCCCCCGCCCCACACCTTTATTTCTGGATAAACAATGCGGGCTTCGTTCCCCTGTTGCTTGGTGGCCTTTTTGAGCTGCCTTTATGGGCTCAAAGCAGGGCAGGGAAGGGATTGCTGCTGGTTGTGCGGCTTTTCCTCTCCAAGAGCTGCCCGGCTGCCACCAAGTGAGGCTGGCAGAAGACATTCTTGCATGCCCCTCGCCCACCTCCCCTTCTCCTGGGCAGGGAAATTCCCAAAACTGAATTTCCTTCAGGAAGGACAGCCTTGCCTCTGCCGGAATAAACAAGCATTTCTCTTGCTGGACTGCCGTGCCTGCCGGTGGAGGTCCAGACTGAGCAGAGGTGGGGGCCACCAGTTTGCTTCCTGCCCCGAAGGAGCAGAGTGGCAGTAGATGCCCACGGGGGCAGCTGAAAGGACCGTCTGGAAGCAGCTGCGCACTGGAGGGAAGGCAACTTGAGAGGCTTGGTGGTTTCCTTGCAGATGTTATATGACCCAAACCAGGTAATGTTACCAGTGGCACTAATGGTGTTATGGGACGTCTGCAAGGAAACCACCAAGCTCAGAGAGCACCAAGGGCAAGAAAGAGGAAGGAAGGAAGGAAGGAAGGAAGGAAGGAAGGAAGGAAGGAAGGAAGGAGGGAGGGAGGGAGGCTTAAAGCTAGCCTTGAGGGGGCCGGGTCTCACACTGAGACCATTATTAAAACTATAAGGATGTCATTCTAATAATCTACAGATTATTATAACAGCTTGGTAATGTTGGCAGGGCTTCCCTTCTGCTCCCCCATCACCTGTGCACTGGGGCCTGTCCAGGTGTGATCTGCCACCTGCACCCTTTCCATTTAGTGCAGAACTGGGTGGGTGTCGAACTGGTTAGATGCAGGGTCCCAGGAACAGGTCATGATATGGGCTAGTAAGATGCCTATCAAGAACTGGGGAGGGGCTTCGGGTTCCCAGATGATCTGGGAGGGAGGCAACCAGGAAGCCAGGAAAATTTTAAATTATTTTAATTGATGTCTGTCTTGTGCTTTTAATAGGCTGTACACCGCCCTGAGTCCTTCGGGAGAAGGGCGGTATAGAAATAAAATTATTATTATTATTATTATTATTATTATTATTATTATTATTATTATTATTAAAAGTTGGGGGTGGGGCTGCTAACCAGCCACGATTCTGCTCTTGGGTGTCCTTCTAGGAGTTGCGGTGGGACTTAGTCATTTCCGGAGCAAAGCCGGAGCTGTGATGCGCAAGGAGTTGGCTTACCAGCTTCTGTGCAAACTTCCTGCCCGCGGGGGTGCCAACCAGCTCCTTCCACCCCCAGCTGGCCTGCCCAGGTGGCAGAACAGTTTGGCTGAGTGGTGAAGCAGGAACCGAGTCTTGCACCAGCCTGGTTTGCAAGATTAACCAATGGAACTCCCTGCTACAAGGGCCCACCATCTTACATACGGCTCTCTCTCAAACCCAGGATTCCCTGCAGATAGAAGAAACCAGGCAGGAGAGGAACTGCCCAGGCTGCCCACTTTTCTCTGTGCCCTCCTCACCCCAAAGCCACAGAGGGAAGACGCATCTGTGGGGTGGGGGGAACGGCCGACTGAGCCGATACCTAGGAATAATAATAGCCACCCATCAAGCCTGACCTCCGCAGCATCTGTTCAGGTCCTGGGATGGGAGGCCACCAGGTGATTGGGGGCAGCAGCCTGGCCGGGGCTGCATTTTTAAATATTTCTACAGCTGCCCAATCTCAAGCAAGTGACTGTTCGGCAGTGACCGGGGTTTCTCCTCACATTTCCTCTGCCAGAGGAGTCAGAAACTACAGCATGACCTTTGGACGCCAGGTTTCCCCCTTTTCCCCCACTCGGGAGCTGATAAAATCCTTCATAACTGTGTGACAGTGCACAACCAACCCTTGTCGAGGATGCAACCCACGTCTGCTGTGCTGGAAAGGGAGAGAGCCAGGTCAGCCAATTTTAAAGCCCCACTGCCCCTCCTCACTGCCCCAGCCCAGCACCTACAGGTCAGGCAGCCCCACCGGTCAGTTTCAGCCCCGTCTGCACCCAGCCCCAAAAGACCCTCCAGAGCGGAAAGAACCATCCCCAAAGTTCCAGTATTCAGGAAGACTATCCCCGAATAGTGAGGCTCCACTGAGCCTCAGAGTCATTAGCCTGAATTTCTTGGCAAACCAGCCCCTAAAACAACAGCGGCAGCAGCAAACACCACAAGCCAAGTCCCTGGCAGCCTTGAATGAAAAACCGGCTGCTGCATTTCCACCTGGCACAACCTGCTCTCCTTCATCTGCCCTGCCAGCCCCACGGGCAGAAGGCGGGGAGCTGCGGAGCACCTGGAAGGGGGGGGGGGACACCACACCAAAATCCCTCCTACCAGAAGCAGATCGCAGGCTGGAGTGCCAGCCCCCCCCCCCCCCCCCCCCCCCCCCCAATTCGGAAACGATGCCCTGCCGAAACCCGGCCAGGCTCCGGACTGGGTAGCTTGGCCTTTTCCGCTACTTTGGACTCCAAGTCCCATCGCCTCCACCAAAGCCAGGGCGGCCTCCAACTCCGTCGCCGGGGTCCTTTGCACGTGCCCAGAGGGCGCTTTCCCCAGGATGCGAGCGAGGAGGCCTCCCTCGCATCTACCCGCCGCCCCCTCCTCCCTCTCTCTCTCTCTCTGCGTCGCTCCGGTTTTAAAGAAAAGCCCCCAACTCTTCCTCCCCCCCCCCCCCCGCGCCGAGCAGGGCATCCCCCAGCCCGCTTTTCGGCAGGGCGCAAGAAAAGCGGAGGGGCGAGCAGGGGGCCTTCCTCTGCAGCCCCCCCCCCCCGAAAAGACCCCGCGAAGCCCCCCCCCCCCCCCCCCCTGGCGGAAGAGGCGCTCCATGTCCTTGATCTGCCGGCGGGAGAACTCGCGGAACTCGCCGTAGGGGCTGAAGACGCGGTGGGCGCCGCCCGGGGAGAGCTGCCCGGTCGGGGGGGGCTCGGGGGCCCGGCGACCCCTCCGCCTCGCCCTCCTCCTCCTCCTCGGGGGTCCCCTCCACGCGCAGGCGGCGGCTCAGCTTGCCGGCCAGCTCCTCCGTGGCCATCCTGGCGGCAGCAGCGCTGGCAGCCAGCGCGCCTCCCCTCCGCCGGCCAGCCGAGCCCGGCTCCGCCCCGACGGCCACGGGAAAGTGGTGGGGGGGGGAGAGACGGGCGCGAGGCGCAGAACCACAGCCTCCATCATCCCGCGCCCCGGCCGCGGGCTGCTGGGAGTCGTAGTTCGCCCCCCCTCCCCGCCTTGCGCGCACCGCGGCCCCGCCGCTCCCTCTTCCTCTCTCTCTGCCGACACCCCACTCCAGGGAACCCCACAAAAGCTGCCATTGTCCCTCCGTCCCCCCCCCCCCCCGCATGACCCACAACACTGCCAAGGCAGTGCAAATGGCCCCGTGGGTCTTTGACCTGGCGCTGATACCCAGGGAGCCCAGCTGTTGGGGGCTTTCGGGGACCAGGAGGGAGGGAAGGAGGGGGGCTCCGTGGGATGGGGGCAGGGACCACAAGTAACACTTCCCAGCCGTTGCTAACTTGGAGGGAAGGAAGCGCCAAAGGGGGTGAAAAGACCACCGAAAGCAAATGAGGCAGAAAAACGGAAGCCTCTTTCGGAGAGCACCTCTGTCCCTCTGAGCCAACCTGGGGGGGTGGGGGGATTGTGGTTCCCCGAGGAGGGCCAGGCCCCCCTTTGGGGTGAGGGCCCGGGGCCTGGGCTGCAGATTCAGCTGCAGAGACCCTCCTGGCTGCAGGGCCGATCGCTGCCTTTCCTTCCAAAAAGGGTTCAAGGAGAACACCAGTGGAGGTGGAGAACCAACCCATGCAGGAGGGGGGGGGGAGAGAGAGAGAGAGAGAGAGAGAGAGAGGAGGGGGGCACAGGAGGACCCTCCGATAAGCACCTGCCCACTTTCCTGCCAGCCTCAGTGTGTCCCATCACCTAACAAGAACAACACACACAATAGGCGGCACCTTTAACCAGAGCACAAAGAAGGGTACTGGGTGGGGTGGGGTACTGAAAGGAAACACTTGAGCAGAAATGCAAAACTGGCAGGGATTCTTTTTTTTTCTTTCTTTCTCCAGTCAGGGAGTCCCTTCCTCCTCTTCCTCCCCTCTTCCTCTGAGGACCCCTTGCGATGGTTTCTGCCTCTCCCACAGCATCACCTGCCTGGGCCTCTGCCCAGAGGGGTGAATGTGGGTGGCTTTGGATGGGGCTGGGGGATGCTGGGTAGCTCCAGGCAGGAGGACATCTCTCGATGCCCTCCTGCTTTTCCACCTCTGCTTACATCCCAAGGGAAGGCCTGGGGAGTGGGGTGTCGTAAAGGAGCCCCTGCCCCTCGGCTGCCTTCGTGATGAAGGGAGGAAGAGCGAAGGCTCCTGCTGGGCCCCCACGGTCCTCCTGGGGGAAAGATTGGGGCTTCCCTCCCCCATGGAGGAGCTGCTGGGCGTTGGGGAAGGGCGGGGGGGGGGGGCTCTAACCCATCCCAGGCTTGACCTTGCCAGGGGCATCTTGGGGAGAAAATAAGGCAATTATCCCATTTGGCTTTGAATGGGGGGGGATAAGGGGGGGCTTCCCACACAGACATCCGTGCCTGGTTCCCCAGCAATCATGTCAAGCTTAGATCTGCACCCACACAGATCCCGAGACAGATGGAGGTGACAACCAGGGCAGGCAGCGGCTGCTGCAAAGCTTTCGTAGAACGGGCGCAATCGAGAGGAGACAAGATCAGAATCCCGGCTGCCCCCCCACCTGCTTTGGGCTGGTGGTAGCTGTGTCGACAGCCCCATTGGGCGCTTCAGGGAACTGAATCCTGGCTGCCCCCCCATCCTCTGGTCTGGCCCCCAAACGGCACCTCCCTTTGGGCAGGGGGGAGAAAGGCCCTCCGTGGCACAGCGGGGTGCCGGGCAAGAAGGCGGCGATCCTCCTCCCCCACCCCATGTCCAGCAAAGGAGGCCGCGTGGGGGTGGGGGTGGGGGGTGAGTGGGAGAAGCTGGCCAGAGATGCTCCTGGGGAAGGTCAGCTTCCTGCCAGACTGGAGCGGGAGAAGTGGGTGCACAGCTATTTCGGGAAAGGGGGGATGGCGAGAGCAGAGCCTCCAACACAGATGGCCGGCTGCGGCTGCGGCTGCTGCAGAGCGCTCCCGGCTCAGAGGCTGCCCTGTCCTCGAATGACCCCTGTGGATGCTGCAGGAGGAGGATGCCACGGAACGGCCACAGGAAGAGGCTGGCGGGGGAGGCCGGCACCTTCAGCGTGTCCTTCTCCCAAAGGCTCCATCAGGAGGGACCTGGGCCAGCCTGAAGCACAAACCTTTTCATTCCAGGGAGGGGATTTAATGGCTCTTTGGGGGGGAAAAGGGGCTTTTATGGATCCATTGGGCAGAGCCAATGTTAATCTTAACTGAGGGGCTGGCACGGAGGAGGAGGAGGGGGGGGGGTCAAGCCCCAGAAGGCAGGACAAGAAGCAACGGATGGAAATCCATCCAGGAGAGAAGCCGCTTTGGAAGTCGGGAAGGATTTCCTGTCCGTGAGAGGAAGTGAGCGATGGAAGGGCTGTGCCTCCAGAAGTCGTGGGTGCTCCATCACTGGAGGTGTTCAGAAAGAGGTGGGACAGATGCTTCTCCAGATTGGTCTAGGGCCGTGATGGGGAACCTAGGGCACGCGTGCCAGAGATGGTAGGCAGAGCCCTCTCTGTGGGCACGTGTGCCGTCGCCAGCTGCTCTTCTGGTTTCCGGCGCATGCCTGTGCGCCAGCCAGCTGATCTCCGCGTGTGCCCTGAGACCCAGAAACCCAAAGACCAGCTGGCCGGTGCGCAGGTCCAAGTTTCCGGGGCTCTGGCGCACACGCGCGCCTTCCAGTTTGGGCACTCGGTGCCAAAAAGGTTCGCCCTCCCTGGTCTAGGGTTTCCTGCTTGAGGGGGGTGGGGGTTGGACTAGAAGAACCCCAAGGTCCCTTCCAACTCTGTCATTCTGTTCATCACTGCTGTTGGGCGCTTGCTTTTTAAAAAACTTACTTTAACATTTTTTAACTTAAACTTTTAACAATTTCTTTGCAATCTCACGTGTTTTTTGAGGGGCTAAATAAGAGGGGGGAAAATATTATAAATACTTGAAATCATCCTGTAATTTTGCTAGAAGCCTGGAGGGTGGGCCTTTTTTAAGAGTGCCCCCCCACCCACCCACCCACCCCGCTTTTTCTTTTTGTAGCTTTGAGTCTGCAAATCCAGGTTGTTTGGTGAGTTCCTAATTCCACCAATTATGTGAACCCAGAACAAGAGTTAATTCAACCCCCTAGCTAAACAAATGTAATCACTCATGGAATAAACAAAATTTGGTCATATAACCCCAATCCTGCCAGCAGACTTTGTCTAAGCAGCCTGGGAACGATGGGGGGGGCTCAGTCTGGGCCATTTGGGCAGCCTGAAACAACCCTGAGGCCTAAGGAGAGCTCTTTTCACATGCTCCGAAACCGGAAACGTCGCCCTCTGGAAAACCCAATGCCCCAGGGACCGTGTAAAATGCCATTGTGTAGGAAAGCTTCACCTGTTTCAAATAAAGTCTTTTGCAAAGGGCATCACCCAGCAAATTTATGGAAACACTCTGTTCATATGTTCAAGCAGACAGTAAGATAGTTGTTTATTATATGCAGCTACCAAAAGTGCAGGATAAAAGAGGCTTGTTGACAGTTTCTTGAAAATCTAAAACTCAAACATAAAACTCACGAAAAACATCTCCTTCCTAAGAAAATCCAAAGCTTGTTTACAATAAATCCACATTGATTTTTCTTCCTGGGTCATTTCCTATTTTAGTATTAATAGTTTAGCCTAAACGCCTCCTGAGCACATTTGATTTCTATCAGTGAAACTGAAAAATAAGTGTGTGTGGGGGGGTGGTGGAACCCCCATTTCTCTTACCTTTGGAAGCTAGCTAGCTGCCTGCCACATTTGGGACGGAAAGCACCGGCCGACGTGCCCAGGCCAAGAAGGGCCGTTTTAGCCACGGATCCCGAGACCTTTATTTGCAGCTGCAGGGGGTGGGGTGGGGAATGTCCTTGAAGGGAAAAGCTAAGAAAACAACACCTGGCTGAGATTTTTTTAAGGTGAATGCTGTAGAAATGGGGAAAGAGAAGAGGGAGGGGGGAAGCAGGAAAGAGGAAGGAAAAAAGGATCAATTCCATGACAGGGCCCGTTTCCTTCTCCCACCCCCACCCCCCTTAAATAAGGATAAGTTTGCAGGTGCTCGCATTTTGCCCCTGAACGAAAATCTGGGCTCTTTAACAGAAGAGGCTCCTGTTCTGTCTTTCCCGTGGAGTGGCAAGAGAGGCCTCTGCGGAGCCTTTCCAGAAACTGCGTCCTCGTGCGGAGTGTGACAGCCTGGGTCCCAAACACCCACTTGCAAGCGCAAGAGCCACAATGCAGCTTGAGGGGTGAATTCTGCCACCTGAAAAAGGTGCCACTTTACTTTGGCATTCTTTCGTGGAAGAGGCAGAGCAGCGCTGCCAGTCATGGCCCGCTTTCCAGGAATGAGGCAGCCCTCTGGACAAAGGTGCCAGGAAGGTCCATCTCCTGGGACAGGTTTTGCAGAGGTTCCTTCTCTGCCTCCCGATGGTTGGCTGGCCGGATGGAGACACAGGAGAACTGGCTGGCTGACCGGCCCTTTTGCCCGAATCAGGTCTGCCTTGGGCTGGAGAGGGCAGCGGGGCCTGGGTGGGCACGCTGTGGGCTTTGGCCTCCTTCCCAACCTCAGGCATTTCCAGAGGGACCCCCAGAGTCAGAATGACGGACAGGCCCTCCGGGGGATGCTGGGACGGGTTGCACTTGCTTGGCCTGGGTTGCCCACCGACCCGCACTACCCTCTCCTTGACAGCGGGCCCAATCCCCCTGGATCCTCTCCTGCCATCGGCCTCAAGTCCGCTGGAGAGGTTGCCGCTGCGCTAGCTGGGGCCTGGTTTCCTTGAATCCACGTCTGAACCGAGCTCGGCCATCCTGACGCTCCCAGATGTCAGCTTTCGCCCCATTTTAGAAACAAAGGCAGCCCCCTCCCCCTCCCAAGTGTCCAGGTGAGAGTTGAGCAGACCTTGGTTCATCCTGAAAAGCCAAACTTAGCAGGGGGATGTTGCTTCGGCCCAGAAGTCAAAAAAATGTCCTAGAAGTCTGTCCTTTCACCCAGAAAAAAGCCTCACGGAAGTCTCTGTGAAATGCCATGGCCTGCCCCCAACTCGGCTATCATGTTACCCCCCCAAGTCCCCCTAAAACGGCCCCCAAGCCCCACCTGCTCATTGCGTGTCCTGGAACTCTGCCCCCCCCCCCCCCCCCCCCCGGTGGTACTGAGCCCCTGCTCGGCCGAAGCCTGCCCCCCTTTCCCCAAAGATGCCAGCCTGACACGGGTACAGGGCGACAGAGCCTTTTATCCGTCCTTGGCACTTTCGGTGCTTTTCTCACAATCGAGGCATGGCGTCTCCGGAGGGGCCACTGGCTGCCTGGACGAGGCGCCCACGTAGTTACAAAATACTTCATTTTTCCACCGTTTCCTCCTATTTACAGCGGCAGGACCGTTCCTACCCCACAGTGCTCTGGAAAGAGGGCCGCCTAGGCCCAGCCGCTGCAAGGCACTCGGGGTCTGCAGGCCTCCCTCGGCCCTTCGGCTGCCTTCGGGCTTTCGGAGGGCGGCTTCCTTGGGGCCGGCATCTGCAAAGGGCAGGGAGGGAGGGGAGGCGTGTGAGGAAAGGCAGGACGGCACAGGCGTTTTGACCGACCACGAGTTGGCACTGGCAACCGTTTGTTCCCACGTCCTGCCTGAGGGTTGGAGGAGGTCTCGCTGCCCTCTGGCCTCGAGGGCCCGGGGGTGCCCTCCCTCCGCTCTCTGCCCTCTCCCCAAGCCTGAGCTGGAGGTCCTTATGTAGGATGGTGGGTGGGGAGGATGGCGTCACAAGTCCCCCCGATGGTCCAAACCAAACTGCCTGCCTGCCCACCTCCCTGTGCTGCGGCTTGTGGCCTGCACAGCGCATGTTCCTGGGCCCAGGCACAGGGTGCCGCGTGTGTCCCAGCCACGGAGGGGCTCGGGTGCCCCCAGAGAAGTGAAGCCCCGGGCCAAGCAGCTCTGGAGTGACAACCAGGAGCCTGGTTTAGCTCAGCAGACTAAAAGCATAGTGATTTAAACCAGCTGTCTGCAATTACTGTAAGTTTGAATCTCACCAGGCTCAAGGTTGACTCAGCCTTCCATCCTTTCTAAGGTAGATAAAATGAGGACCCAGATTGTGGGGGCAATAAGCTGACTTTGTATAAATATACAAAAAGTATGAAGGCTATTGCTTAACGCCTTGTAAGCCGCCCTGAGTCTCCAGAGAAGGACGGCATATAAATCAAATTAAAAAAAAAAAAAACCTCCTTGGATGGGGATGGGGGCTCTTTTGCCTCCAATTTCGGGTGGGGAGTTTGGGGAGGGCCATCCGCTGGCATCTTGTACCCCTGCCCACCCGGCCTCCCGACCTGGAACCTCAGATCTCGAGATTCATCCCACAATAGCTGCCGCCTTTCGGGTTTGATGCCCACGACCCCTCAACCCCTGCCCAGTCCTTCCCAGGGGGAGACTGGCACGACACTGGCACACAGCCCCCGTCGGACGCCACAGGCCTGGTTTATTGTCACCTTCTCCAGTCCCGGGCAGCCCCAACTACCTTGGGCTTCTTGAGGGCCTTGTTCAGCCTCTTCTCCTTGCTCAGCTGCAGCCGTGTCCTCTCCAGCCCCTCCTTCAGCAGCGCCTTCTCCTCCGCGTCCCGGTACACCTGGTCGGCCAGCTTGGCCACCTCCGACTGGTAGGCCTGCAGGCTGTGCCTGTTACTCCTGCGTGGGGCCGAGGGGGGGAGGATGCTCTGAGCTCCACCCCAGAGAACTGGCCTGACACCCCTCTCCCTGCCTTCCCCCAGGCTCTGTGCTCCTGGTCCCTGCTAGCTGAGCGCCCGGCCTCCTTCCCTCCCCGTCCTTCCAGGGCCGGTACCTGAAGGGCCCGGAGTCCCCCTCGTACTCCTTCAGCAGGGACTCCTTCCTCTCCAGGCGGCTCTTCAGCTTGCTGATCCTGTCCAGCAGCAGCTCCAGGTTCTTCTGGCGCAGCAGGCTCACCTTCTCCCGCTCGGCCTGGGACAGGTGCTTGAGAGTCCGCAAGCCCATCAGCTGCTCTATGTCCATCAGGCTGGAGAGGCCCCGGACAAGGCTGAGGTACTGGGGTGGGGGGAGGGGGATTTGGTGAGTCCTCTGAAGGGCCTGCCTGACGCACTGAGCCGAGGCCTGCAGACGCTGGGAAGGCCCACACCGGCAGCTCCCCTCCTTCCCTACCAGGTTCTCGCTGAGGTCCAGCGCATCCGCCATCTCCAGCCTTGCGGTCCTCTCAGTGGCCACGTTGAGGTCGGTGCAGGAGGGCCCAGCTGGAGGCTCCGAGGAAGGAAGGAAGGAAGGACACAGAGAGCTCCTGAAGCATGGCCTGCGGGCACTTGCGCCCGGAGCCTGCTTGGCACCTCTGCCCTGCCCGTCTCTTAAAAGGAGCCAAGCCCCAGGATGCCCCCGAGAGCTCGGATTACCTGATGGGCACCCATTGCCGCCGTCAGCACCGCCGCGGGGTCCTTCTCCCTCGCCTGCTCTCGCTTCTCTTCCAGCCCTTTCCGCACAACCAGAAGCGGCTCTGAGTTTTTTGCGTCTACAGAAGGGAAGACGTGACCACATTGAAGGCAAGGCAAGCTTTGGGTGAAGGGGAGAGCCAGGCTGAGGCCTTGACGCCACCTTCCTCACAGTCCCACTGCCGTGTCTGAATGGGACGGCACTTCGGGGGTCAGGGCTGGCATTTGCCGAGCTCTCAAAAAGACCGATCCATTCAGGCCAGAAGTACACAAGGAAGCGCAAACCGGGAGCCTGGACGCTGGAGGCCAAGCAGCCACCAAGACTAAGGGATTTCCACCGGGGGGAAGGGTCTTGCACCCTTGTACTGTTCTGGGCGCACCCCTGAAAGCACTTGGTGTGAGGATGCCCCCCCAAAAAGACTCCGTACTGCAATAGTTAATATGAGCAAGGAGAAATGTTAGCTTAGACCAGGGGTCTCCAAACGTGGCCACTTTAAGACTAAGCTGGCTGAGGAATTCTGGGAGTTGAAGTCTTCCAAGTGGCCCAGAGCCCCCGTTTATAGACCTAAAGGCAGCTCCTGCCTGCCTGTGTTCTAGCGTGCCGTCCAGGGCATCCCACCCAAAAGGCGGCCTCGGCCGTATCTCAAAAAGGGGTGGGGGGAGCAACGTCAGTTCCCCTCGTGCACCAGCCCAGCCCCCGACTCACCCTTCTCCAGTTTCCGGAGCTTCTTGCGCAGCTCGGCCAGGGTCTCCTTCTGCCGATGGATGACCTCCTCATGGCGGGAGCCTTTGCACCTGGCTCCCAGGTCGGCTAGGCACAACAGCGGGGGCTCCTGGAAGCACAGAGACACCCCACTGGCACTCAGCACGCCCTGCTCAAGCCAGAAGGCGAAAGTGGGGAGGGGGCGCTTCCTCGGGCAAGCTGGCTGCAGGATATGGGCCAAGGGGCTCCTGCAGCTCCGTCAGCCCAGAAGAAGCTCCCCAGCCGTAGGGTCACTTTTATGTTTCCTGGGGCTGAAAAAACGCCTCTGTGATAAACACACCCCTGCCCCCCAACCACCTTGTGAAAGGAGAAGAGTGGTGCCTGGATCCTCCAGAGTATGTGGGGGTGGGGAGGCAGAAGGAGCAGCCACATGTTGCTGTTCCCTCCCACAAGCTGCCTTGACAGCCCCTCCTCAGCAATTAGAGCAACAATTAGCAATGACAAAACTTGAGGCTCCCATAAAGGTGTGATGAAAACATTGGCTGCTTGCGGAGAGCTCCAGGCATCCCTCTGGCCAGGGATGCCAGCAACACACACACACACACACACACACACAGCCTGAGAACTCCCGTCAGCCCCACCCCACTTGCCTTCGCAGCAGGGGGGGCCAGGTCCTGCAGGGCCCCCATGGTCTGCACGCCCTTGTGCTGCACAAGCCTGGCCGTCTCCGTGGCCTTCGCCTTGGCCAGCAGCTCCTTCGCCTTCTCCCTGGCCCTCCTGCGGCAGAGGCAGGGATGACGGAAGCGGAGGAGACCCTCCCGGGGGCCCCCTCTCCCTGCAACTCCCGGTTTTGATCACGTGACCACGGGGGCGCTGCAGCGGTCATAAGGGTGAAAGTCCCCTTTTTTCAGTGCCTTCGAGTGGTCACTAAACGAACGGTTGTTAAATCAAGGGCTACCTGCCTAGGAGAGAACCCGCCCGCAGCCCCAGGCGAGAGATCTCCCAGGGGAGGTGGGGTAGCTACAATTTTGGGGAGGCCCCCTTACCTTAACTCCTCGGTGGTGGCCTGGAGGTGGGTCTCCCTCTGGGCCAGCATCCTGGAGGTCTCCGACAGCTTCTCCCGCAGGAGGCCAAGTTCTCGGGCCTGGCTCTGCACCAGGCTCCGCTTCTCCTCCAGCTCCGCCTTCTGCTTCTCACTCAGCTCCCCTGCAGAGGAAATGTGTGTTGGGGGGGAGGCTCCCTTAATCCCCGGAGCCTCGCCCCCACACCTTCTGGGCTCATTAGGTGGCTGGTTAGGGTGGCCCCCAGGGGTCTCATCAGCACCCGCCTTTGACCCGGCTTTTTCTCCCTGTGCTGCTCTGAACTCTGATTTCCAGCTCCCCCCCTCCCCTCACCCAAAAGACGGAGCTGGTGGGGATGGCAAAACCCTTTTGCTTAAAGAGAGGAATTTATCTACTTCCGTTTCTACTTGGAAAGTGACTCTGGACTTTCCGCTCGAAGCTGATGAAGATGAGAAACTTTGATTTTAGGTTTTGACGTTGAGCATGGCTCTGTTGTTAGAGAAATGGCTTGAAAAGCCGAGAGATACAAAGGAGAAGGTTGAAGCTTATCATTCTTTTTGTGCTCTGCTGCACTGGAAAAAGTCAGAGGCCACTAAGTTTGTTTCTGTCTTTTTTTTTCTTTGCACCCTTCCCTCAGCTTTCTAACTTTCTGTTTCTTTCTGTGTTTTTGTCTCATCATAAACTTTAATAAAAATTCAAGCACAAAAGAGGCAGCGGCCGGGCGGGAGACGTTAAGAATCTGTGTCCAAAACGACACGCGTGTCACAAACCGATCACGTCGGACATCGTGGCTCTGGCGTGGCAAAGCTCCTTCTTGAGCTCCGCGATGACCGCCTGGTTGGCCTGGCTCTCCTGCTTGGCGGCCGCCAGCTCCTCCCTGAAGACCCCGGGAACAAAGGGGGGCGGGGGGGGAAGGGGGGGAAGGGCAGGATCCATTTTAGTGGCGTGTTTGGGGAGGCCCAGGCTTCCTCCGTTAAGTGAAGCCTCCCCCCATCTTCTCCCTTCCGAGGTTGGTCGGCAACTGCAGAAACGGGCTGGGAAGGGCTCCTGGGAGGTCCTTTCCCCACTTCAGCTGCCGAAAGTGAGAGCGGGTGTGGAGGGGTAACACCCCTGGGGGTCTGGATCGCCCCCCCCCCCCACTCCCGTGGAAATGTTTTCCTCAGTTTCTTACCCTTCTGGCTTTCCTATGCGACTAGCAAAAAGGGAAGGGAGCCCAACTTACTTCAGGAAAACATGAAACTCGTCCATGACGCACAGCCCCGGGGAGGCAGGCATGGGGGTCTTGGAAGCCTCTTCCTCCTTCATTTCTGGAGAGAAGGAAGGAAGGAAAAAAGAAGTTGAGGAAGGATGCGGGAAACAGCCCAGACTACGGTACGTTTCTGAGAAAACTCAGTTCGATTTTCCCATCAGGATGAGGGTCTTCTTTTATTTATTTATCTTTCTTAAAAATAATTTTTATTAAACAATTTTTTTTTAGAAATAAACATAAATTTCTTTATACAATTCTTCACAATAATTCCGCATCAATAATCCTTTCGTGTGTAACCATTCTTCTCCATTATTTCCTTTTACTATATTATACATATAGTTCTATTGTTAATTTATATATTTACGGATAACAGTGTACTAAAATTTCAATCATATGTTCCATTTGTCTAATATTACAGTTCTACTCCTATATCTTCCTCTCTTAATCTTTCTTCATCCTTTATATCTCTCTTCTAACCATTCATAGCACTTCTCCCGTACTACATAATATTCTGTTTGCTCCTCATCCTGTACTTCTTTAGTGAGTTTATCCATTTCTGCGCATTCCAAAACTTTCCTAATCAAATTTTCTTCTTTTGGTACTTTGTTGTCTTTCCGGTTTTGTGCATATATTATCCTCGCTGCTGTCATAATGTGTATGATTAAATATTGTATTTTTTTTCCCGTATGTCTCTGGAAGTATTCCTAATAAAAAAAATTCTGGCTTCAACTCTATTCGGTGCTTAGTTATCTTCTTTAAATGTATTCTAATTTTACTCCAGTATTGTTTGGCTTTGGGGCACGTCCACCATAAGTGATAATATGTTCCCTGATTTTGTTTGCATTTCCAGCATGTTGATGGGGTATTCAGGTACATTTTGGCCAGTCTCGCTGGGGGAAAGTGCCACTGATAGAACATTTTGTACATGTTTTCTTTGTATGCTATGGACATCATCAATTTATAATTTTTGCTCCATAATTTCTCCCATTCCTCCAATTCGATAGTGTCCAAAAGTTTTGGCCCAAATTATCATACTTTCTTTAACTTCCTCCTCCTCCATTTTATATCCCAATAGGTAATTATACATTTTTGTTATCAATGTGTCTTCTGTGCCTTGAAGGATCTTATCTAATGTATTTGGTTCTTTTTGAAATCCATATTGTTCTAGATCTACTTTATATCTGGATTGTATCTGCAAGGTATGGCCACCAATCTATGCCCTGTTCTTTTCATTCCTGTCTTGCTTTCAATTCCCTTTGTCCATTTAAAGGGTCTTCCTTTCAAATACGGTGGTTACCTCCGCCTAGAAGAAGACTAGAGTTAGCCCCTTCCCAAACGTTCATGAGTCCACTGAGTGTCTCTTTAGAATGACTTCCAAATTCTCTGGACGGTTCCTTGTTTCAAACAGGCAAAACCCTGGTCCACTGCAGCTGGAAAGAGGAGGGCTGCAAGGAGGTCTTAGCCCCACCCACTAAGCACCTGAACCGGAAAGGGGATCTTTTAAGGTGACCGTCCCTGACCAGAGAAGGGCAAGGCTTGTGGACACCCTGAGTCATAGGGAGGCTTTCTGAAAACGGAGGATTGATGCAAAAATAAAAATGAACTGAGCAAGTTCCACTTTGTGGAAAAAGAGAGACTGCACTGTTGTCACTATAAAAAATGCAGGGTTTCTATTTGCAGTGATTCCCCCTTAGAAACTTTTTTTTAATAAAAGTTTTTAATTTTTTAAAAAATAAACATACAAACAATACATCCTTAATCATTCAGTGTTTCATCTGAGTGCATATTTTGTGTCTTCTACTCCCTCCATCATTTTCATACCATATTTCTATCATACCTTTATATTTTCATTTAGATAGTTACATCATTCTTCCCAAATTTCTTATGTTTATATTAATTAATCAATTATCTAAATTTTTATATATATCTCTTCTCTAACCATTGACATAATTGCCCCCATACTTTAAAATACTCTGATTCTTCCTTTTCTTTAATTACCAATGTTAATCTATTCATTTCTGCACATTCCAATATTTTCTTAATTACTTTTCTCTCTAAAGGGATTTTCTCTGCTTTCCCCCCTTAGAAACTCTGAGTGGAAACTCCGCACCTCCCCAGTCAGGTGCAAGATTAGCTTCGTCTGGAGCGAAGCAACATTTATGCAATCTGTAAAAGGCAGATTTGGGGTTTTAAAATCCACTTCCTGCTCCCTTTACGTCAAGGCGTTCGCCGCCTGGTTCCCTTGGGGCTGTTGAGTAGCCTCCACAAAGGGAGCCAGGGGTTTCGGTGCAAAACAATCCAAGAGAAAACAAGGAAGACCCCCCCACCCCCTCCTGCCAAGGGGGACACTGGGGCGGCCTGGTGAGCCTCCGCTCCATATTGACTGACCTCTTGGCTGGGGCCCACGTTCCTCCTCCGGCTGCCGGGCAGTGCTGGGCAGCCTCTTCTCCAGCTCCACGATGGTCCTGGCGTGCTGCTTGACCTGCTCCTGGTACTCCGAGATCTCCTGTTGGTGCTTTTGCCTCAGCGATTCGGCCTCCGCCTCAAGGCTCTGCAGCCGCCTCTCCCAGATCAACAGCTTCTCTTCTGCCATCGCCTGGCAAAGGGAAGAGGCAGGGGGGCACCACTGGACGTGGCCTGCCCTCCCTCCAAAGCTGCCCCAAAAGGGGCCGGGTTCCCCCCAATTACCTTTCCCCTCTTGGCATCTTCCAGAGACCCCAGGTTCTCCTTCATCCTGGCGTTTAACGTCCTCTCCAGGTCCCTTCTCCCTTCCATCCCCTAAAAGGCAGGGAGGGGAAAGGGAGCTGAGTGGAGAAGGGCCACGCTTGCCTGGCCGGCCAGCCAAGATTTGAAAAATGGCCACAGGACATCTCACACCCCCCCACACCCCCAAAAAACTGTCTGCAACAAGAGGAAGGTAATGCAGGCCATCCTTGATTTACAACAGTTTGTCGGAAGCTGCACTTATACTGTTGGAAGTTACAACAGTGGATGTTCAGAGTTATAATGGCACCGAAAAAAGTGCCATTTTTTCTCAGTTAAGACCATTACATGACAATGATATTATTAATTTAACAACTGTAGTGATCTACTTAACAAATGTGGCAAGAAAGGTGGGTCAAAGCTCACTTCGCAAATTTCTCGCTTAGCCACATAAATTCTGGGCTCAGTTGTGGTCGTAAGTTGAGGACTACCTGTATTCTTCCCTACACCTGAAGTGCTGCCTTAGATAACACAGCATGGGTTACTTTTAGCCCTGGGTGACAACACACGGGAACTTGACAAAACCAGCTGTGGCACACTCAGGCCTGCAGAAGGCCATCCCAGCTGCCCATCCTGCTTGCGCTGCCTCATTTCTTCCAGCTCCTCTGGAGCACAACCAGGCCCAGAGACTGCCCCCCCCCGGCCCCCAGACCCTTGCCCGAGGCGCCTCCTCCTTCTCCGTCTCTGGGCCGTCGTCCTGCCAGCGATAGGAGGGCGCAAAATGGGCCACCCTGGCACCCACCTGGGAGAGTTCCTCCACTTCAGCTTCCAACAGGCGGCCTCTTTTCCTCTCCTCTTCCAGGGCTTCTTTTAGCTTGGCTTCTTCCAGGGCAGCCCTCCTCACCAGGATCTGTGGAGGAAAGGGACCTTCTCCTGTGTGTGTGCCTCAAAGGGAGGGCTGGAGGCTGGCAGAAGCCACCCCCCTCTCCCCTGCTACCTCTGTCCTGACAGGAAGCGGGCCCTCAAAGGAGGCCCCCTTCGGCTCACCTCCTTCTGCCGCTTCTCTTCCTCCTGGATCTCCCTCTCTCTGGCCTGGGACTCTCCCTCCAGCTGCTCCTTCAGCTCCTTCAGCTTCTCCTGCAGGGTGGAGTGCTGGGACTCCTCTGCCCTCCGCAGCTGATTCTGCAGGGGAAAAGCTGCACCCTCAGAGGGGCCGAGGGATCAGCCAGACAGCTGCCCTACTCCCAAAGTGGGGCTGGGGGAGGCTGTTACCTGCAAAGCCTGGACCTGCCCCGTGACACTGTGGTGCTGGTCCAGCAGCTGCTTCATGTAGGTGGCCATTCCTGGCAGAAGGGAGAGCGGAGCTGAGGCCTGGCATCCACCGAGGGCCCCAAGTATGGGGGAGAGGGTGGATCCTGAGACTGGACACTCTGGGCCTGTCTGAAGTTCGGTTCCTACAAATCCTGAGCAAGCAGGGCCCATGCTGCCCACTGATTCTGGTTCTTCCCTTGGATGCCCAGCTCTGGCCCAGCCAGCCTGCCTGCCTGCTGCTTGGGTTTCTGGGAGGGGAGGGGGGCCTTCATCCTTGGCCCTGCCTGTCCCCAACAAAGGGACTCCTCCCTGGCCAGCTCTGGGGGACCCCGGCCCTCCAGATGCCCCCTTGCCTTCTGCGGCCAGGGTGGCCTTTTCCTGGGGCAGCTCAGCTGGGAGGGGGTGTGTGGGGAAGACGGACCTGTGTCATCAGCTGGGGCATCAACACCCATGTTCCGGAGCAAAGACTCCAGCGCTTCCACCCAGCCCAGTACGCTGTAGAAGATGCGGGCCAGGGAGGCTTGGATCCCTGACGCCAGGGGGGCCAGTGGGGGCAGGCTCTGTAGCTGGCTGATGGCCCCCTTCAGGCTCTTGGCTGAGAAAGAGGTCTTCAGGAACTCCTGGGGCAGAGAAAGAGGGATGGGGCAGAGAGAGACCCGCTGAGTGGGCATGGTGGGAAGCAGCCTCTTTCCTCTTGGGGTCATGAGGAGTTCTGGGGAGGAGACCTGCTCCCCCACCCCACTCCCCACCCCCCACCCCCAGGCCAAGGGGCAGTTTCCACGCTGCAGCCAGCGAGGGCCAGCTCTGTCCCAGGGTGAGAAGACTGAAAAGGGCAGAAAAGAGAGCCGTGCCCCATTTGGCCCACGGGCAGCTGGGCCAAATAAAGTTCCCCCATGGCTCGTTAGGGCAGGTACTCTGGCGGGGGGTGGGTGGGTGTGTGGGGGTGGGGTGGGGTGGGAGACCTGGAATCCATCGAGCGACTTCTTCAGCAGGGCCAGGTTGGACGAGAGTTTCTCCATTTCCAGGCCCTTGATCTGCACTTCCTTCTGCAGCCCTGCCTCCTTCTGATCAGAGCCCTGCTTGCTCTTCTGCATCTGATGGATTTCCTCAACAATCTTGGAGGGGGGGGGGAAGGGGGAGAGAGAAGAAAGTTGGTTACCGAAAGAGTGAGAGACGCCTCTGATCTTTCTCATGGGCAGGATTAGGTTTTGCTAAAAAGGGATGTCCACCCACACACCCCACACACCCCACCCTCTAATAAAAGATGAGGCTGTTACCTGCTCATTGGTGAGAGGTTTCTCGGGAAGTTCGGAAAAGAGGGCCCTCAGCACCTGGTTCCGGAAATGCTGCGCCTAAGAGCAGCAGAGTTAAATGGCAGGAGGAAGATGCCACACACACCCTGCAGCCCTGCTTGCAGGATCAGCCCACCTACAGACGCCCCCTCCCCTGCACCCCAGGTCAGCTCGGAGCTGAAAGGAAGACATGAGTGAGGAGGAGGAGGAGGAGGAATCCTCCAAATACGAAGCAGGCAGATGGGCGAGGGGACCCCTGTGGGTGGGGGAGGGGCGGGGGGAATACCTGGCGTACCTGAGCGGCTGCCTGCTCCATCTCCAAGCGCAGGAGACGCTCTCGGCGGCCCAGCTCCTGCACCTGCTGGGTTCGCCTCTCCGTCTCTTCCTTCAGCTCCCCTTCGGCCTGAGGGGGGTGGGGAAGGCAGGAAGAGTGAGGCCGAGCAGGGCGGGACCCGACCCCAGAGGGCAGGGTCTCAGTTCCATTCAGCGGCTTCTCCCTTCCTGGGCCCAGCAGTGCCTCTCCCAGGGCCAGAGCCGGCCTGCCCGCTCACCTTGGTGGCTTCAGCCAGCCTCCGGGTCAGGGCCTCCTGCTCTGCGCAGCGTTTCTTCGCCTCCTCCTTGGACTGACCGGCCTGCAGCTCCAGCTCCGCGATCCGCTGCAAAGGCATGGGGAGAGGGTCAGGGGCCGGGGACTCCGCTGGCCCTGGCGACCGAGGGGCCCGGTTAGTGCGTAAGGAGGGTAGGGGGAGCCTTCCTAGATGAGGCAAAATTAGGAGGTTACAGCAGCCCAAAGTCAACGGTTTCCACCTTTGTGCTGATAAAAATAATAATAATGGAGATTAGTTGTGGTTGAGACCCGATTTCTGCTCCCGTGAGAAAGGCCAGAGGACCCAGAAGAAGAAGACTCAGCATGTGAGGAGGGGAACCCCCCCCCCCCCAGGGCGGGCGGCCTGTTAAACGGGAGCCCTTCTAAGCTGAGGAAGAAGCCGGAGGTCTGAGTGAGCCCAGCTGCCCTCAGCTGGAGAAAATGAATCAGAAAACGGGATGAAATACATGGAAGGGTGGGGGTCCCCCTCTCTGAGGAGGGACTTCTGAAAAGCTGCGGCTGGGCGCAGGCAAAAAAACGGAGGGCTGACTCACACTCTGATGGGCACTTAGGTCTCTGTCCCTGAGTTCCCGCTTGGTCTCCGCTTTAATTCTAGAGCACTGGAAAGAACAGCAAGGGAGGGAGACGCAGTCAGCCAACAAGGGAAAGGCCTGGTGCAGGACGGATGGACGGACGGACACCCCCCCCCCGCCCCAGAAAAGAAAATCCAGGGAGAAGGCTGGGGTTTCTCCCACTCCCTCCCCAATCTCTACATGCTGGCATTTTCAGCCACCTCTGGACATCTCCGGACCAAGGCAGGAGGGGTGGAAAGGAAGCCAGTAACTGACAAGAGCCAGAAGCATTAGGCCAGACTTGCCAGGGACCCCCACCCCACCCCCCACCTCCCATGCCTTGAAGACCTCCAGGGTTATTGTGGTCTTATCGCAACGGCCCCTTTCCAAAGTCTACTAAATGGCCAGCCTTTGCTCCTTCCGGCTTCCTTTCTTTAACTCTCCCCTGCCCCCATCCTTTTCATTCCGAAACCCTTCCAGAATTGGTTTGGTGCTTCAGGGGGATCTAGCGATTCCGTTGGCCATCATAACCCCTAGCTTTTAAGAGGAGAAGTTCTCCTCTTTGATCTATAAAGGACTCGTTCTACGGGAGACAAAGACTCCAGCCAAGAGGCTCCTTGATCTGCCCAGGTGCTAAAGTGGCTAAGGTGTGGCTTTAATTTTTCCAGGGAGGCACCCTTAAACAGCCATGTGAATCAAGCTAGCAGGTTTCCAATCGATTTTCTAGCTCTGGGTACACACACACACACACACACACACACACACACAGAGTGCAATTTGGCACGTCCCCCTGACAAACATTAGCAAAGGCAACTGATAATTGCCGACATACCCATTTTTTAAAATGTCACCGCAGGACTATTTCAAGCATAGGAGCATTTCTCTGGCAGGCTCCCGAGGGCTCAGGGGGTTTTAGCCTGCAGTCACAGCCATCAGCAATGGCTTTTACAGAGCCAGAAAAACCTCCTCTGCTTGTGCCCTCAAAAGATATCTCGGAAGATACAGGCAACTGCTGTTTTCAGGAATAATTTTTGATCATTAAATAAATGTAACGGAACTCCAGTTAGAACAGAATTAAAGAAGCCATAAATCAATTTATAATGATGTTTTTCCACAAATAATCTCCAAATTTACAGCTTATTAAATCCTATTTTCTTGCTAATCCGAGGCTGAAGTTAAAATTAGTTGTTTCCCAGAAAAAGGTTTAGTTCTCTCCATATATATCCTTGCTAAATTTGTTTTCTGCAAATCGTTTGGCATGTTTTATGAGGCCTCTGTCTCCAACCTGTATTTTTATTCTCGAGGCTGGACAGCAAAATAACCCCTTCCGGAACTTCAACAGCTGGGAAAGGAAAAGGAGCTTGCCGATGGCACTTAAGAGTTTATTTCTTGGAAAAGAAAAAAACAGGAGGCAACCCAGATGAAGAAAGAGGAGACGGGAGGGAAGAGGGAGAACTAGGAGGCAGGAAGGGAAGGCCTCAGCAGGGCAAGAGGAAAAAAAACCCTGCCCCCAAAAACAGATCGGACCTGCCTGCAGCACCTGATTGACCAGAGAGGTCTGAACAGCAGCACTGTCCCAAGGGCCCCTGGGTGGGGGAGGGGGGGAGGGAGCGCCTGCAAGAGAAGGGGAGCTGTTCCCAAAGGGGACACAGCCGTCAGCCATCACATTCCCCATTCTCAGCACAGCAGGAGAAACCCACAGGATCTACAGGAAGGAAGCACCAGAGGAAGAGCGCTCACCTGGGCGGAAATATAGGCCAGCTGATTGTCCTTCTCCCGACTCTCCTGCCTCAGCTTCTCGGTCTCTGTTTTCAATTGCTGGAAGCGCTGCTCCTTCTGGACCACATCCTTTTGCAAACTGGTCACCAGTCCTGCAGGGAGCAGCAAAAGGGAACCCAAAGCCATCAGCTCAGCTGCTTCTAGCTGTGGGGAGTTGAGGGTGGGTGGGGAAGGGGAGAAGAGGTTAACTCTGGAGAGGAGGAAGCGGAAGGGGGCGGGGGTGGGGGAAATGGGTTGTCAAACACAGGAGGAAGGAGAAAGGTGGCCTCTGTTAGGGATCTGTTTCTTTAACCGGTTCGCATTCTGAGGGAAAACTACTGCCAAGAAAGCCTGTATGACACCAGGATGCTCTTGTTACACGGAGGGCCCCCTCTTTTCTTCTTCCGTTCAGTCACCTCTGTGGTTGCCAGCACAGGTTTCCTTGCTGGCAAGGTTTTGCAGAAGTGGTTTGCCATTGCCTCCTTCCTGGGGCTGAGAGGGAGTGACTGGCCCAAGGTCACCCAGTTGGCTTTGTGACTAGGGCTGGACTAGAATTCACCATCTCCCGATGTCTGGCCTGATCCCTTCACCACTGTGCCTCTCTGCTTCTCCCTCCCCTGCTTTAACCCAGCACTGTTCTGGGACGGTGAGCCTTCTTCACGGGGAGGGGGCTCAAATTTTAGGCCACGTCACTGAACACCGGCATCCACACTGTGGGACCCACAACGTACCCACAGCGGCAGGAGCGGGCCCCCTCTGGGAAGGGTTGCAATATCCAAGAGGGTCTCCAAATAATCTTGTTTTCATTATGGCCCCCTTCCTGATGCTTGCCCTCCATGGCCTGTCACATCTGTGAGATAGGCGGCTACATCAGTGCGATGAAGGAAGGTTTCCCTCCTGTTCACTGGCTGTTCAAGGGCCTCTTCCGGAGGCCCAGAGGGAGCTTCTGAGTTTCCGGGAGGAGGGAATAAAGGGAGCACAAGGGAGCCGGCACCTGTGGTGAGCGCATAGCTCTTCTTCAGGGCTTCGTTTTCTTGCTTCCAGTGGGTGATTTGCAGGTCACGGTCCGAGAGGGAGTGGTACAGGACTTCGCTGGTGTTTCTCTGCAGGCCGGTCACCTGGGAAGAAAGACACAAGAGCAGGAAAAGGAGAGGGAGGTCACACCAAGGCACCTTTTGCACACTGATGTGAGAATACACACCTGCACACGCGCACAGAGCAGCACTATTGCCGCATCCCCCTGTCCCCCCTCCAGCTCACCTGCTCCTTCAGCCTCCTGATCTCTTCGGCCTTGGCTTCGGATTCTTTGTCAAGGCTGGCCAGCTTCTGATGGAACTCGGTGTCCTTCTTGGCCAGGGTTGCCACCACCTTCTCGTTCATGGCCAAAATCTCGTGCTGGAGCTCTGCGATCAGCGTGTCCTTGCGGCTGCACTCGCTTTCAAAGGCAGACAAGCGGTTGATTTCGTCCCCCAGTTTCAAAATGGTCTCTTCCTGCAGAAGGAAATAAGTAAATAAATCAGCAAGAGAAGAAAGGGGCCGCTTGGAAGATGGGCCTATTCTTCTTCTCCCATCGGGACTTTCTGGCTAAACCCTTCTGCGACTCTAACAGTGGTCAATTCTGTAATTCCCTTAGGAAAGCAAGAGCCAGAGGGGAAGAAACGCCTGTGCGGCACCAATGGCTGTGGGGGCCCTCAGAGCTCATCCAGCCTCATTGCTCAATCTTTGGTGGAGAGAGTCTTCCCAAAAGGCTCGGCCTGAGCAGCAGGAAAGGCTGCTGGAAGGAAAGGCTGTTTCTGGCTATCCACCTCTCTGGAAACGCTCTGCCCAGCCCCCTTTCGCTGACATTTTTTACATTTTCATCCATTCTGCTTTCAAAAGGGCTGCTCTCATCTCTCTCTTCAATGATTTATGCTGCTTTCCTGTCCCACTGATACTCTTCCTTATGGTGGGTACCCACAAACAGCTTTGCGAAGCAGTCTCTTTCTCTCTCTCTGACCACAAGTTCTTGCCTAAAGGCTAAAACCTTCCTTTTTAAGTCCATCAATCTTGCCTGTGGTCTGGATTCCTGGGCAAGATTCTTTTTTTTTTAATGAGAATATTTGAGGCTGATGGTCTCAAGTGGCTTCCCACAACTCAGCTTTGATGTCGAGAGATGGGACCTGCCTGGAGGGAGAATCAGGGTGGCCTTGCCCAGGCTGGGCTTCCGGGCTCCATGGAAATCCTCACACTGGGGAAGGGCGTAGAAAGTGGAGGTCCTCACTCACCTTCTCTTTGAGAAGCACATCCCCCGGGTGGCTGCTGGCGAGAGGGCCAGGGAGGGCTCCACTGCCTGGACGAGAACAGAAAAGAAGTGGGTGGCCCATTGACAGACACACAGGGCCTCTCTTCCCCCCTCCTCACACTAACCCCGAACGGCTGGAGTGAAGTGAAGCTCCAAACTCCAAGCCCGGTTACTGCTCTCCGGACAGGCTACCCTGCTCAGTCCCCCCTGTACCTGAGAGGGCGGCTGGAGGCCAACTGGAAGGCTCGGGAGAGAAGGCAGAGGAGGAGACGGTCCTGCCCCAGGCGCTCCCAGGCGGCCTTTTTCGGAGGGGGGGACGCGGCGAAGCCCCACTTGCTGCATAGGGCCAGCTGGGGCTGGCAGGTGAGGACTGCTGAGAGGGCAGCAATGGAAACTGGGGAGCAGCAGCTGCCGACGGAGGGGAGGCTGTCTCTGTAACCACCTGGATTTGGCCCGGCCAGGCAATACGCCGATTCACCGGAAGATAAGGCACCTGCTAGACGACATGGAAGGAATCCTATCTGCCCCCAGAGCCTTTCCCAGGGGGCCCAGACACTGCAAACTTCAGCTGGCTCACCACATTCTCTGCGGGGATTTGAGCTGATTACACACAATGCTCACTGCCCACAACCCCTGTCCGAGGGAGATGGTCAGTTAAGAAATATGAAATATAATGAATAGATGGCCTTCATCCCATCGGACAAGCAGGGAGGTCACAGGGGGGAGTTGACCCCATGGGGAGGGGGCCAGTGGCTCTCATAGCAAGGCAAGAATGCCGAGGCTGCCAATGGGGCACAGGGACCTTACCCCATCAAGGGCCCCCAGGCATGCTTGACCCCCTCCTCTCTGCCTTCACAAACCCTGGACCACAAGAGGCCAAATGCCAGAGGTTGGGGGTGGGTCGGCTGTCCAGCCAAATTCCTTGGAAGAAGGCTGCGGGCACCAAAGGAACATTTCAAGGGCAGAAACAGTGCCTTCTTCCACCCACGTGGAGCCCAGGAACAGGGACGTCAGCTCCCATAAGCCCCGGAAATTGCCAAGCCAGCTGTGGTGTGCGTGATCGCGACCCCTTGTTTGAGTCAAGCTGTTTCCTTTTAGTGGCTGGCAGGGCCCAAGGGAGCTCTCCGGTGGAGGGAGGAGTGGCCTGTCCAGCCGTCCCCATCGCCAGCACTTTCTTTACCTGAGGCGATTGGTCCAGCACCAGCTCGAAGATCGGCCCACCGGAGCCGAAGCGCAGGAGGTCTCCCTGGCCCACCTTCACGGCCACATTCTGGATCTGACAGTCATTCACAAAGGAGCCGCTGCTGGTGTTGAAGTCCCGAAGAACGAAGCTGTGCTCGGCATCGCTGAACTCGAGGGCGGCGTGGTGGTCTTCCAACCCTGGAGACTGAAGCGGGGGAGGGGGCTTTTTAATCTAACTGCATCCGAAGCACAAACAAAACGCAAGAACTTACTGGAACCAGCAAGCATCTGCGAAGGAACCTTGGACCAAGACTGGGCTTTTATGTTCAGAGTTGATCCCTTGCTCAACATGAAGCTTCTCCTTTAATTCTGAAGTTTGAGCAGATTCGACGGGGGGGGGGGGGGGGGGGGGGGCGGGGGGGGGGGGGCAGCAGGAAGCCTTTAGGACCCCATCAGGGAAGCCTCCAGCATCCCACGCAAGGACGGAGGTCCCACATGGAAGGTTCAGGGGTTTTACCTTAAGAACGATGTCTGACTCATCATGCTTTCCTATCGTCGTTATCTTTGGCCTGAGCGCCAAGATGCCGTCCGAGCTCCTTAGGAAGGCCTTCATGCTCTCTGCCAGACGATTGGGGGGCGGGGGGGGGCGTGGTGAGAAAGTGCAAGCTGAGTACTTCAGAGACTTACTCAAACGTGGGGAAAAAACAAATACCACACCACCTTGCCGTGTGGCAACAGCCAAGGCAGGTTCTCTGATTGGGATTCTCAAAGGAATGGGAACCAGGAGAAAGTGGGCGCTTTAATTCCTTTTGCACCCTTTGCAACTCTCCTCATCGTTCTCACCACCCATCTCCTTCCACTTATGACTGTAACTTTGTTGCTTCTATCCTTACGATTTATATTGATATTGTTTCCTGATTGCTTATTTGTTCCCTATGACTATCATTATGATTCTTAATGAATGTATCTTTTATTTTATGTGCGCTGAGAGAATAGGCAACAAAGACAAATTCCTTGTGTGTCCAATCACACTTGGCCAATAAAAGTCTATTCTATTCTTTCCTTAAATTAGGAAATGCCCATCAAGCCCCCTCGTCTCCCCCCACCCCCCACTTTGGCCCCCTCTGCGATTCCTGGGCTCAGAGGGGAAATCCCTGCCAGCGTTAAGGGGGGCGGGGACGATGGGGGGGGGCACGGAGGGGCCCCTTGGCTGGAAAAGGACGAAAAGGGGGGGGAGGGGGTTGGGGGCAGCGGTTTCACTGACACCATCAACTTTTTATTCCTTTATGGCCTTTAAATCAGTTGCTCAGATGCTTCAGCCCCCCCCCCGGCCAAAACCTCCGCGCTGACTGGGGAGGGGGTCCAGGGTGTCATATGGGGCAACATCATGAAAATCCCCCCCTCCCACCGCAGTTCCCCAGTGGGGGCTTCTTGAAGAACCTAAAACCGGAGCTCCCGCCCTCTGCGGCCTGGCAGGCCGGGCCCTTTCCTGGGCCCAGAGTCCCGGGTGAGGGGGGGGGGGGCAGTCCCTCTGCCTCCTTCCCTCGGGTGTCCAGAGCCCCCGCCAAAGGCAGCCCCCCTTCCCCCCATCCCGGGTGTGAGGTCGACGGGGCTCAGCACACGCTCAGAGGCACGGAGACAAAACTCACCGGGGGGTCCTCGAGCGAAGCCGGCGCGGTCCCGCTGAGGCGCCGACCCGACTCCCGCCAAGCGGAGCCGTGGCCATGGCAACCGGACCCTAGGCCACGCCCTTCCGCCGGAAAGAGCGTCTCCGCGGCAACCCTTTTATACCGCGCCGAGGCGGGGCCGTTCCCATGGAAACCGAGCGCTGGCGCACGCGCAACTGCCGCACCTCTACAGGGAAGCGCGTCACCTCCCGGGCGGACTCCGACTCCCAGAATTCCCCAGCCGTCAGGCCTCGACCGTGAATCCTGGGAATTGAAGTCCGTCCAGTTTAAAGGGCTCAGGTTAAGAAACTCGGTATTAAACCACAGTGGGCGGGTTCCCACGGGGCGAGCGTCACCCACGCTTTTCCCAGCGATGCCCTGTTCACACAGCATGCCAAGTTCTGCCCTTTGGCACCTTAGGACAAGGCATGACTCTCCCTCCCCAAAGTTCTTGGACCCCATTCTTTCCCCAGTCGGGGGTGCTGGATTGGGGTGCCAAGGGTGACCCCCCCCAGGGGACTCCTTCGCCCCCTCCTTGAAACAAAGGCAGCAATCCCAGGGGCACCAGTGGGGGTGCAAATAACCCTCAGCCCCCCCCCTCCCAAATAACAGAGGATATAAACAGCCACCTGGATTAAAGCAACATCTTGCCCGTTTATTCTCTTTTTAAAAAGGGCTCCCTCCCTCCCCCCCTCCTTCCAACTTAAAAAAAGGTTACACCCTCTTGGAAAAAGAAGTTTCACATTTCCAGTTCAGCAGCTGCAAAACCCAAGAGGGACTGTCAGAGCCCCCTCCCCAAATGAAGACATCTTTGGGGCCTGCAACAGATCCCAGATCCCGATGGATTTGAGCAGTTAGTTCTCTTTGGCCTTTGCAATGTTTGATTTGAAAAGCACCCAAGTTCCCTTTGTGTCGCTGAAAATCCACCTTTGGTGGAAAAGGAGGTCGGGTCTGAAACCCCATTGCTGGAAACTGCCACCAAAAAAATAAAATTAAATTAAATTAAAAACTAGTCTGGCAAGCATGCCAAACTGGAGTGCTAGTTTGGAGAAGTGAGCATTACCAAATAGAGATATAAAAATGACATAATTTAGAAAAAATAAACACACACACACAGAGACACACTATAACCCCAAAAGTTCATATTGCTAAGACGGTATCAAAACCTCCCCCCCTCACCTTGAGCTGAGTTTCCAGAGGGGATTTGGCAACCTTCCCAAAGGTTGATGGGAGTCTGATGGGGGAGGGGGGGTTTGGGGCTCCCTTGGAGGGGGGGAAAAAAGGGGGCATTTCCCAAATCCCGGATGGGCCAGGCTCACGAAGACAAAGACCAGGGAGGCAACCTGTGAGAGGCTGGCTCATCCATCTTCTCCAGACCCCGTCCTGTTGGGCAAGCAAGTCCAGGTGAGCTGTGGGGGGCTTGGGGGGTTGTCAGGTGGTCTTCTGGCTTGTCTCCAAAGTTTGCAACTGGACATGAGACACACACATACACACACACACACACCGTTCTCAAGAAGCCATTTCCGGTGCGTCCTGCAAAAGTGTCCCTCGGGAGTGGCTTCAGGGCTCCCCCTCCCGGGGGTCTGGCAGCTTGGGGGGCGTCTCGTCGTACTGCGGAGGGGGAGTGAGCGGCTCGATGGTTACCCGGGTGGGAGGGGTGCCGCCCAGATGGAGGTTCTTCAGGTGCAGCTTCTCAGACTTGATCCTGCGCACTTTCAAGGGCTTCAGGCGTTTGCTGAGGCGGGAGCTCTGCCGGGCGGGTGGACGCTCCTCCCTGGGGGCCACCCCCGTTGCTGTCCCTGCCGCCGTGGGGCTGGGCCTGGTGGGGAGGCTTTCATCCAGCCCCGTGAGAGACTCGTAGGAAGGAAGGGAGACGCTGATGCGGGTGCTGTGCTCGGCTTCCAGCCTGGGCTGCTCCGGGTAGAGGCCGTTGACCACCTCCTCATAGCTGGGCACGTAGTAGCGGGAGAGGCTGTCGTTGTCGTCTTCTTGGCTGCGAGGGGGGGGCACATTGGGAGACGTGACTGCTCAGGAGGGGCAACCCCCAGATCTCCCTTTCAAACGTCCCCTCCCCCCCCTTTTTAAATGCACTGAAGGCTGGAACAAATGACCTCAAAAGCCAAGGTTAAACATGGCAACACACCAGCAATCAGTGGGGAGACTGTTGCCCTTCAATCTCCCTTGCTACATAGTGGCCCGATGGGGCTCCCCCCCACTCCTGGCCAAGAGCAGGTAACCAAGGGAAATTCCCTTACATGCACACTGCTGCCCAGGTCTCCCTCATCTCTCCAGGTGGAAAAACAGGACATGCCCACATGTGGATTAAGGCTGTGGGCTTGTTCACTTCGGGCCTGGTGCAGGATGGGAAGATGGCCAGAGGAGTCAGAGGAGTCTGTAATGGGGGCTGAAGGCTCTGCAATGCCTTGAAACCATGGCTTGTTCTAGCAGCCATGTTTAAAAGACTGATGATACGGGTATATTCACTGTCTGCATACTCAGACTTTATGAGGTTTGCCGGGTGGGTCACTGAGATTCAGGCTACAGGCCAGGGCCTGATGTGTCTCCTCCTCTTTGGCTGCAACTCCGAGGGTCTCACCCAGGACCCAAAGTCTCATCTCCAGTGGCCTCTGGAGAAAGCTGCTCAGGTTGTGTGAATATGGCCCCACGAGAAGGCCAGCACAGCTTTCTGAAGGAGCTTGCAAATAACCTTCCACGCCAGTCACAGCAAAGGCTGAACTGAGCCCCATGCTGCATTTATCTGGGTCCCAGAGCTGATCAGGGTCTCTGACAGGAGATCCAAGCGAAGGCTGAGGGAGGCTGTTACACGCCAGATGCTAAGCTTCGGCCGCTCACACAGAGGAAATGATGCCTTTGTTAGGCTTTTTTGGACAGGTTGCATGGCCAGAAGGTGATGCCAATCGGGATTTAGCTTCGTTGTTTGTGGCTGAGACCGTTACGTGCACATGCCACAATTGGGGTTTAAAAGAAACTCTGGGAACAGTGATGCATACCGGCAGTTACTGTATTTTTCGGAGTATAAGACGCACCTTTTCCCCCCCAAAAAGAGGGTGAAAATCTGGGTGAGTCTTATACTCCAGATGTGGCCCCGCCCAGCCGAGTCTCCAGAGAAGGGCGGCATATAAATCAAATTAAAAAAAAAAAATCTGGGTGGGAAAGCGGCCCGCCCTCCTCACCTGTCCTCCAGGGGAGGCCGCTCGACGGAAGGCTGGGGACGTATCCGGATGACGTCGTCTTCGCGGTGCCTCGGCTTCCTTCTGTCCCGGATGGTCAAGCAGATGGAGAAGAGGAGCAGCAGGACGCCAGCCCCGACTAAGACGTAGGCCACCGAGAAGGTCTTGTTCCTGTGGAGGGGCCCTTTGTTGACCTCAGTCTCATTGTGGTGACCGCTGGCTGGATGAGGCTTGGCGCTGAGGCCGAAGCCCGGGACCAGGTTCCAGACGGCCATGATGACTCCGAGGATCAGCATCCCCAGCCCGATGGCCATCAGGGCGTAGTGGGAGCCACTGCTGGGCCTGGACTGGGCCATCCTCAACGGCTCTCAGGGGAGACCCAGCGGCTCCCTTCCTCCTGGGCTGTTGAAGGCCCCGGGCTGGGTTTGCTCAGAAGATCCAAGTGGGAAAAGGGGATCTGCAGAAAGATAAGCAATCGCTGTGTGTGTGTCAAATTCAGGTGAAGAATATTCCTGGCAAGACAGGAGGTGCAGAAGGACAGAAATTTAAAATTTGGTCTGTTGTCTTTCTAAGATTTGGGGAAATAAAATTATCCAAGCCACTTCTGGGCAGAAGCCCCCCCCCCCTTTGGAATGAAAAAAAAATCCTCCAATTTTCCTGGGAATCATTACAATCCCCAACGCTGCTCCTGGGAAGCTTCCTTCCTTTTTTTCAGATTGATTTCATTCGTGCCGTAAGAAACGGCAGCACCTGGACGTCTGGAAAAACACAAGGGTGTTCCTGCTTAGCAGCTGGACAGCTTTCCCTCTGCGCCGGTTCTCAAAAGACACAGCCTGCAGCCTTGCCTGCTGGGTGAAAGCACCTGGAGGGAGACCCACCTCCGCCGAGAGAGGCCTTCTCGAGAGGCATGGCCCCGGGTACCACCTGGCTCAACGGGAGTGACCGTTGAGCCAGGTGGAACGGCCGGCCTCACAGCGAGGCCTTTGACACTATCAAAATTCAAAGGTGGGTAGGCAATGGGATAACGGCAAACCCCGTGGGATTTGCCAAAGTGCAAAGATGAGGAAAAGGCGGCATTGCCAAAGGAGGATGCAGAAAGGCATTGACACAAAAGGGAGCGCTGGCAGATGGCACTGGGTGCTGTCCGGTGGTTGGCAGGAATTGTTTTAATAAAGGGAAATGAAAAGAAAGGGTGCCCTTTTTCTGTGTCTCTCGGATCGCGTTTCCTTCACACGGGAATAAAACGAAATGTTGTCTCTCTGCTTGCAAAGTGCCCGAAGCCGCATTGAAGAGCTTGGATTCCCGTCAATTATACAATTAGTGTGTGGCAGGAAAATGACGTGGGGAGAAGGAAAAGAAAGCGGGGCCTTCTAAATGCAGAATCAACAGCAGAAGAGAAAGAAGAAGAAGAGCAAAGAAGGGTTAGAACAGAGGATGGGAAACTCTGCACATGCTTGTATGACCTCCACTTGCCAATCTGGCCTGACCAATTTGACTTTCGAAACTGACTTATCCCTCCCTGAAGTCCCTGTAAACATCAGTTGCACGTTTTCAACATTTTGAGGCAAAAAATTCAGGAAAAATGACTCCTCAAAGTAGTTTTAATATAATTTGAACACTCAGACAGATAAAATTGAGATGAGCACCTCAGAGGAAAGACACAAATGTAATCTGAAAAGAGCAACCTCTGTTCCCCGGAGAACTGCAATAGTGGAGCAGGTATTTGCACACTCCCCATTGGTGCGCCATCTGTGAAGGGAGTGTTGGCATTTACTTGCACCACCAAAGGTTGTGTGCCTGCAAAAGAAGAGTCCAGTACGATCCCTGTACTTGAGAACGAAATCCTTTAAACTCAACACCAGATTTGCCGTTTTAACACCAACACCATTTGTGGGTGGGAAAAAGCCCCCTGGCTCTACTTTGTTAAAAGTTCTTGTCTTACAAACCAGATTGAAAAGAGGATTCTACAAAAATGCCGCTGGGATTTTTCCACCAGCAAAGCCCCTCCTGGAAGGTCTGATGCCTTTGATCTCCTGGCACATGGAAACCACTCCTGGTTGTTTGCAGCCTCATCAGGGTGGACGCCTGCCCGAAAAGGCCAGAGGCAGAGAGCTTGGCAGGCGCAGACTTTGTCCGGCTAACTGCAGATCAGATTTCCTACCTGTTCCCTATATACGGCTTAAAAGGAGAGGCAGACGGGCAGGGCCGGCTTTTGACTGCCGAGTTTCTGAGATCCCTCCTATGGCAAGCCTGGCTTTCACACAGACCCCCAAACCAGCTGGAAGACAAAGCCCAGAACATGGGCATCACCCTATGTCCAGAAGCGGCCCAGTGGCCAACATGTCCACAAAGGACACAAGAGCAACAATCCGTCCATCTTGCCCAAAAAGGGCCGATAGAGCAGGACATCCTGATCAGGCCCCTGCCGAAGCTGAGAACCAGCCAGACCACAATGAGGAAATGACAAATCTTTGCCAAGTTGTATCCAAATAGACTTACTCTGAGATGTTGCAACAAAGGAACCTCAGTCTGACGAACTGTTTACCTGACTAATAGTTAACTAACTAACTAACCCACTGCCCAATTCCCTTTGATGGAAATTATTTGCAATGAATCAAAAAAGATGAACTGTGGGAAAATCCTGTTTTTCCTGGTCCCTCTTCTCTCTCCATCCGTCTCCAGCCTGTTTGCAGCCCAGACTCTCCAAGGCTTCAAAGCAATGGAAGGCAGGATCCGGGAAGGCTTCAGAGCACAAGGGATGCTCAAGCTGAGGCCATTTGGGGAAGAAAACCACCTTCCTGGGAAATTTAAGGCAGTGACAACAGCTCCTGCAGGCCAAACCTTCATGTGGACTCTGAATCGCCTTTTCCCTTTCTGATCTTGGACTGCGCAAGGCCTCCCATGAAATCGGCTCACAGTTACTTGGAGGAGAAATTCCCCAGGTCTCTTTGCTGGGGAGAAAATTATTTTGCCATAATATCAGCTGAAACTTTCTTCCTGCCCCTTTAGGTGTGTCGGGGCTTCCCTTGCTAACATTTTGTTCTGACACAGAAGAAACTGCCTTCTGTGAGCATAAGCTGTTCCCTGCCAAGGTTGTTCCAGGGGGCAAAGAATGTGTGGACACAGATATTATCTCGGTCTGCAAGATAAGCCACAGTTATATGTTCCAAAGCTGTTTGGCCAAACGTTGCTGTCCCTGCGTTAAAGAGGGACTGACTTTTCAACGACTGCCCATTATAAAAAAAGAGTAAAAAAATAAGACAGTCACACACGGAAAAAATAAAGCAGGAAAACGGGAGGGTAGGAAAATCAATATCAAATTATTTTTCTTGGCTTTATCACTTGGAAGAAAGATTCTAACGTGGAGAGACAATCTCAGTCCTTTCAATATCTCTGTGGTTTTCCTGTTTCGTTTTTAAAGTTCGGAAAGAATCTGACTACAGGCAAATGCTCATGGAGAAAATCTATCTACGAGGCCAGTAGAAGTCAAAAAAGGACTTGATAGCACATAATCAATCAATCAATCACCTATTTTGAGTCCATCTAGTGAAATCAATGGGATGAGTTACACTGACTTTGATGGACTGCAATCTGAACCAGGCAGGGGCCATTAAATCTTCCTGTCTCCTCTGTATTTCTTCTCTGCTTGAAATTCAGAGCCTGTCTTGTAATCACAAGCCCTACAATTCCTCAGTGTTTACAGACACACACACACATCCTACTTTCAAATTCTGGGCTTTGTAGTCCCAGTTGGTAAGTAATGAGGCTGTCTCCCTCCACTTTTTCAAAAGGCCATCAGTTACTGCCCTGCGGTGTCTCATCGCCATGGGTTTCCTCACCTTATCCTGACAATACTGTACCCTGTCATTATCATAATTATTATTTTGTAAATGCTGTATCCCTATCAAAGCTGCCACACAACCCTCATTAACTCTCCCTGCTGCACAGGAATTAAAATGAGAAAAGGGGGTAAAATTATCCAGGGTTGTTGAATTCATTTTCACTTATTGGGGAAGCGGGAAAGAGAGAGATTAAAACAGAATAACAGTACAAGAAGGGAAGGGAAGGGGAGGGAGGGAGATTTTGGTGATAAAAGAAACCCTACTCATATACAGGGTGCTGCAGAGAGATCAGCTATGGAAGATAATTGAGGCAAACTGTACATATTGCTTAAAATATATAATTGTAGATAATTAGAATTTAACACCCGGCAAAATGGACAAATTTACAAATGTGAAGGCCCCAAGCCAGAAAAATATCACTTTCTTCTGGTTTACATGTACTTAATCATCGTGGTTTATTCCCTAAACCACAGGCAACGATGGCAGGGGCGAAATTCATACAAGTTGTCCTATTAACAGACTCCTAGCACAACCCAAGCTATAATGCGGCTGGTTTGAGTTTAAGGCACTTGCACCAAACCACCTGTGATCCATTCAATAAATCATGCTTAAACAAGTTATTTCTTAGATTGCCACCTAAACCAGACCTGCAAGGTCAAGTGATTTTTTTTTTTTGCTCAAAGTCCAAGTTATTATCCTTTTGGGCCCAGAAAGGAACACTTGCCTTCATCCAACTGAAACACGCAGCAGGTCTTGCTTGTTTGAGTCAGCTACGTTTTGCAGTTTGAGGCCAGGTTTAGTGACCGTTCAAAGCCACAATGGCACTGGAAGAAATAACTCAGGACTGTTTTCCACACTTAGGACCCTTGCAGCATCCCTGTGGTCACCTGATCAAACTTTGGATGCTTGCCAACTGGTTCATATTTATGGCGGTTGTAGTGTCCGGGGGTTGTGTGATCCGCTCTTGCGACCTTCGGACAAGCCAAGTCAACGGGAGAGCCAGATTTACTTAACCGTGGGACTACCTTAACAACTGCACCGATCCACTTAACAACGGTGGCAAGAAAGGTCGTAAAATGGGGCAAAACTCACTTAACAAATGTCTCCCTTAACAACACGGATTTTGGGCTCCACTGTGGTGAGGGTGCAGGCCAGGCTCCCAACTGCTTCCCTTTCTAAGCCAAAGCGAGCTCAGCTTCCCTCCGGCGGTGCGAAGGGAGCGGCTGAAGATCCGGGACCTACCTTCCCGCCGGGACTCCCGCAGCCCTTCCCAGGCCGGCCACGGAGCGCATCCCAGCCGAAACGCCGCTCGCAGTGAGGGATCGCGTGGGAAAGGAGGCCGCCGCCGCCGCCGGCTGGCCCTGGAAGGCTTCCCGACTTCCCTTTTTCTTCTCTTTCGGACTTCCTTCCCGTCAAAAGTTCAGCAGCTGCGACAACGTCAATCTTTTCTTTCTTCCTGGCGGAAGGGGAGCCCGGAGCTGCAGCCGCCGCCGCCGCCGCCGGAGTCGGGTTAAAGTCTAACCTGACGAGCGGGAGAGGCAAACCGGTTGGTCCGCTCCAGGCGGCTCTCCGCCCTTCAAAGGCAAACGCCCCGGGGCAGCTACGCCGGCCTTCCCGGGGGCGATCCGGAGGGGCTCTCCCAGGCAGCGCGGGGCCCGCTCGCCCCCCGACCCCGCTCCGGACCCCGTCCCGGCCGCGTTCGGAGGGGCTGGAGCCGTAGGAGGAAACCGGGGCTGAGGAGGGGGCGGGAGAGGGGGAAGCCCCCCTCCTCCGTGGGAAAACCGCCTCCGCCAAACTCGCCCGAGAGGGGAGGGGGCGCCAGGCGGCCGAAGCGAAGGCGGAGAGGAATAATCGGGCCCCGCAGACACCCCCCGCCCCGCCCGTCCCCGCCTCGAGGGGTCGCCTGGGAGGAGCGGGGCGAGGCGAGGCGATCGGCATCCTGAGGGCTGGGGCTCCCCCCGCCCGGCCGGACCCAATACGCCCTCGCCACCTCCCCCGAGAAGGGCGAGGGGCGGCCGAGGTCCAGCGCTGCCCGCCCGGCCAAAGTCCGCCTGGCCCGCCCGAGGTCTCCCTGGCCGAGGCGCCTCACCTGCCTGGCCGGCTGCGTGGTGGGGTCGGGCCGAAGGGGCGCCGGCTGGCTCACATCCGCGCTGCGCTTTCCACGGGCGGCGCATGGCTTCGCCTCTGTCGCCGCCGCCGCCGCCGATTCCTCCGTCTCCGGCTGAGGCTGCGCCGCGCCCCCGGCCCTCCCCGCGCCCGGTGGGCCGCTCCTCCAGGCCCCGCCCCGGCCGAGGCTTCCCTGCGGGCGGAAGCGAGCCTCCCAGGGCAGGAGGACTCTACCTGCTCGCTCGGGAAAAGGCGGCGGAGGCTCCGTCTCGGGCCTGAGGGAGAAGATGGCGGCGGGAGGGGCCGCTGGCTTGGCCCCCCTCCTTCTCTTTTGGGGAGGGGGCGCCTTGCCCGCCGGCCCCTCCCGCCCTTTTCTTCAGGCGGGGGATCCTCTGGGAATCCGCCCGAGCTCCCCGGATCGGGGAGTGTGTGTCAAGCGAGGGTCCTCCGTCGCGGGGCAGCTGGGAGGGGGTCTCCCGTGGCCCCAAAGCCGCCGCTTCTCCCGAGGCCGCCCGGCTGCGGAAGGGCGGACGATGCCCTCTTGGCCGTCCCCCACCTCCATCCCAAGGCAGGCGAGGGGCAAACCTCAGCCCGGCCCTTCCAGATCCCCTCGCTGTGGCCGGCCTGGTCGAGCTTTGGAAGGCGCGGCTGCCCGAAGGACCGAAGCGCTGGGCGGGGGCGCTTTTCGGGCTGCCGACCGGCCCCGATTCCTCAGGCAAAGCCCGCCCGGGTCCTCGGAGGCTTTTGGGCCCGGGGGGTGGGGGTGGTTCATGCAGCGGCTGCCCACCAGTGCTGAGCCTTAGGGTTGAATCTGCTGGAACCCTGGTTTTATTCGCCGTCTTCGAGGGCGAGGTTTGCGCAATACAGAAAGCCAAATAAACCGCTTGGTTTTTGTGCAATTTCTGTGTGGGATGACAGGGGAGACCTTCATATGACACGGAGGAGGAAATTTCCTCGGTGCGTGTGCTCAAAAAAAATATTTCTTTTCTAAAGCGTGCTTCATTTATTAAGCTAACGGCCGAGGAGTCTCCCACAAACTTCTGCCTACCTGGACATGGGGGGGGGGCCCTGCTGTGTGGCTGAACCCCTCCGAGGGCCCCGGGGAGCCACTTGGGCTGCTTTCTTCCTCTGGATGCTCAGCTGGGCCTCTCCCAACTGAACTGAAATACAAGCTCAAGACACACACACACACTCCGTACAAAACCCAAACAAAAGAGCTCTGTTCTTATTTGGCTCTCAACAGCCTTGTTCTCCTCTTTTGGAGGTAGGGAAGAAAACCAGGGGGATGGAGGGCATCCTTCCCCAGCCCCTTCGGAGCAGTTGCTGCTTTCCTAGCTTCACCTTTTCTTCAACTCCTTTTGTGGCGGAGATCTCCTGACGCTTTTATTCAGCCAGGCTGGCCTCCTCTTTTTCTGCCTTCCTCTTTTCCTGCCAGACTTCTCTGGTAAGAACTCTCTCTCCTCTTCGGCTCCTTTTCCGATCCTCTTCACTGTTGCTCCACGTTTATGCTGGTCTGTGGCCCTGAAATCTTGAGAGTTCGCAGCTTCTAGAATTGGAGGCGTACACTGAGTTCATCTAGTCTGACCCCCAACTTGTTTCTTATAAGGAAGTTTCTTCCTGTTACTGGAGACCCCAATTCTGTGTCCTGAGCTCAGAGACGGAACACTGGTTTTAGCTGCCTTCTGGGGCATTTATTTTCACCTTCACTTATTTAGCATGTGTATATGACTGCCAATTTCACGGACGTTGCTGCTGACCTGTGCACAGGTAGCCCTTGATTTGACCTCTTAGTGAAGTTCCAACAGAACGACCTGCGGGGAATGTCTGACTCAGATTTGAAGTTTTGGTCGTCACCCCCCCCCCCCCCATCCCTTGCAGTCCTGTAACTGCATGTTGTGCGCTCAGCAACTGGATCACAATTACGGCTATTTGCCCTCTCCTGTGGCTAAGTGAGCCCAATCTACATTGGTTTTGGCCAAACCGAAAGGCATTTTCCTTCCGGTTTTCAGTAAAACCAGCCCATAGCGCCATCTCATGGCTTTGCCTTTAACTCTAGCATTTTCTTTCCGTCTGCCACGGGTTACGTCTGTATGGGCAGGCTCTGCTATGGTCATAACTGGAGGGCTACCTGTATCCATAAAGCGATGAGTGCAAAACTATCACTAGCTAAAACCATTAATTTTTAAAACTTTGAAACTATAAAAGCAAAACTAAACCAGAGGGAGGTGTGTTGATGATGACGGAGCCCCCTGTGCGTGGCTAGCACAACCTGGTCTCGAAGCTCCTTCCAAGGCTTGGGAGAGCAGGGGCACCCCAGGGTGAAACTTTGGGCTGGCCTTCCATCAGTCAGGGAAGGAAAGAGCTGCGGCCGGCCGTTCTCCCAAGCCGTGTGGATCCCTGCCCGAGGCAGGCAGTCGGCTCCTGGTTCCTTGCTTGCAGTAACTCCCATCCTTGTAGTCAAGGGGTTTCCTTGACTACAGGCTGTGATGTGGCACCGGCACACCTATTAAACCGGTCTGTGTGTGCAAACACAGGAGCTGCCATATCCCCCACCTGAGCCATCTGCTCAGCGCCATCAGCCCCACTCCACTCCCCGAGGCAAAGATGGAAACCTCCCCCCCCCATCATTTTTAGCTTCTGGCAGGCGGTTTTTAGGGCACCCTGAAGGGACCACCTGAGGCAGCGTCTGCTGGAGGGAACGGGCCCATTTTGGTGCCCCCCAGGCGATGGGGCTTCGCCTCAACTTTCCCTAACATTGTGCCAAATCTGCTTTAACAGCTTCTCTATTTTCTTCCCCTGCAAAAAATATTTCTGTTAAAAGAGAAAATGCCCATCAACTTAAGATGCTTTTTATATTTTTCCCCCAGCTTCTCAGAATTTTTGAGCTAGGAATGGAAACAATATATTACTATTATTATTTTCACCCTTTATTACATAGCACTCAAGGCAATGTACATCTGCCTATCTTCTCCCTGACAACCCCCCTGGGAGGAGGGCGGGGCTGAGAGGGAGGGAACGGCCCCAACTTTTCTTGCAGCTTTTCTGGCCTGCTCTTTGACTCAATACTTCTTCAAGCCACTAGATGTCGCCACAAGATGCTCCTATGCAGATCCCAAAGGTGCTTTTTCAAAAGACAATGAGTCTTGTTTTTCCTTGAAGACATTTTGCTTCTCATTCAAGAAGCCTCTTCAGTTCTGAAGAACTGAACCAAACTGAAGAAGCTTCTCGGATGAGAAGCAAAACGTCTTCAACGAAGACGTAGGCATTTATGTAATACTGACCGAGACTCACTAGTGAGGGGTTTACAGGACTGTCGGATGAGCAGCTGCAGAGAATCTGCCCTCTGAGAAACCCAGGAGGCGGATGGGGTTGGGGGTCAGGAGCAGATGTGAAGGTCCCCAGCCCCCTTCCCTGGGGCTTCCTCTCCAGCCACCGTTGTTCAGATTGCTGCTTCTGTGCGGAAGCCCCTCTTGAGCGAGAGACCCCCACCCCGACCGAGCACTCTGCATTTCCCTGCAGGAGTAGGTGGGCAACTATCCCCAGACTCCCCTCTGCTCCCACCGAAGGCCAGACCCAGGATCCCCCACAAAACACAAAAGGCCATTTCCTTCCTGCCTTTAGCTGATGGGTCTTCCTTGGCTCCAACATTTGAGCAAACAGCCGTCATCAAAATGTATAGCAAAGCATACTTTAAAATAAGCTTTATTTAGTTGTGTATTTTTTTTTTATATTTTTATATTTGCATCCATGCCTTGAAGGAATTGTTTCTCCCCTGACACATGAGTAAGGGCGAGGGGAGGAAGGAGACAAAGTTAAATCTAATGTTACCCATAATTCGTAAGCTATTTGTTTTAAAATGGTAGTTCTTTTAAATTAATCACCTTCTTAGTTTTGTTTCCTTTATTTTAAAATAATTATTTCCTAGTTTAGCAAAAAGAAAGGAAGGAAGGAAGGAAGAAAGAAAGAAAGATGGAAAACTGAAAGGAGAATGACTTAGAAATGCATTCCTGGAGCTTTAGGTGCCTCCAATTTTATTTCCAATTAAAAGTGGGGGGAATAGGGATAGGGGGAGGGGAGCAAGTGGCCCAGCCCTTTGGTGCAAGTGCTCCCCAGAAGGGACCCCTGGGCAGTGCAGGGAGGGTGAAATCCTGCCCACCCCCTTAAATGGTTGAAGTCTCCCTTGGGGGATGCTTAACCTTAACCTTGCCCTATCAGGCGTTGCAACCTACCTGGGCCAGGCTTCCTCTCACCTCAGGGTGCCAATCATCGGATTTATATGGCCCCCTCCTTTCCCAAACAGCCTGTCCGGAGGGCTACCAGATCTGCAAAGGAAGCCTTGAAGGGCCAGAAAAAGCACAGCCAAGGTCTGTCTTCCAAAAACGATGCAGCAGCTGTGCAGAAAAGGAGAAGAAAAGGGGGGGGGGGGGGAAAGCAAGGCCAAAAGAAAACCGGGGGAGGGGGAGGCAGGGGGCTGAAATTGGCCCCTGCTGGTTTGCTTATTCAACAGCAAGCCAGAATTGCTGAACAGCCACTGAGCTGGGGAAGCAAAGTCATGGTGGAAAGAGCAGAATGGAAATTCCTTTTCATGGAAGGGTGTGTGCGTGTGTGTGTGTTGCTTCCTAATCTAATTTCGGGGGGGGGGGGACACCACCAGGAGATCCAAGTCCCTTTCCTGAAAACGGCTCCAGATAGAAAAACCCAGGCAAGTGAGGGTTGTGGCCCACCTGCTCAGCTTGAAGGAGTTGGAGAAAAGGTGCCACCGAGGCAGGAATTAAGCTCACCCCACGACTCCCAGGATGAAAGTTGGTGTCACCTCATGGGATCCGGGTTCAAGAGGCCTTTGCACCCATTTCCTCCAGTTTGAACTCCTTTACAGCTCAAACAAGGAGACAGAATCCAACAGGCATCTAGCAACTCGTCCAAAATCCAACTTCTGACACCCCACCAGATGTGGGTGGACATGTTCGGGGGCCCTTTCCCAGTCCGGAAACGTTGCTTTGTAAGTGGAGCCTGGCCAAGGTCCGGATTAGTGTGCCTGGAGACTCACAGAGAGGCCCCAGACTTCAATTCTTCCTCCTGGGGAAAATTCCAAATTGCAGGACTCCCCGTATTGGACGATGGGCCATCAAGCAGCTTTGGGCTCCTGGCAGCCACAGAGAGGGGTTTCCTCCATGACGGTCTGTCTCTAACTGGGCCATCGGGGTCTTGCACTGGGGACCCCTATGAGAGCTCTCTCCAAAGGCCCCTCTTTGCCTGCCTTTCTCTTTCGCCTTCCATCAGGGACAGGCAAACGGCTCGCAAGCTCTTATCCCCAACGGGAACTTCATTCCTTGCATCACCTTTGGGGGGGGAGGGGGGCAACATTTGGTCTCCTCAAGGAACCATTTTGGCATTTACCTGAATATGGCTCCACACACGAGGCTGTGACGTTGAGTGTGTGAAGCTGAATGCTGGTGCCGGGGGGTGGAAGAGAGTTGCCCCCCAAATCAGCATCCCTGCTGGCCCAGAACCTGCCCAGTGGCCTGAAGTGAGATGCCCCAACCTCTCGAGCCCATGTTGTGGTCCGCCAGCAGCCTGCGGAGCTGGCAGGGGAGTCGGGCAGTGAGGAGGCTGGGGAGGACCACGGGCCAGTCCTGGAGTCAGGGGAAGGCCCAGACGAGGGCTCTGCATCAGAGGCAGAGAGGGGGCCAGGGCCATCTGAGCAATGCACGGACTCCGGAGCCTCCAGAGGCAGACAGCAGAGAGGCAGAGGAACAGGAGGAGCCTATTCCTAGTGCAGGCATGCGAAGAGCTGCCAGAAGGCAAGAGCAGCAAGGACGACTCAGGAGTAAGGCCAGGAGATGATTGCCCCCCCCCCCCCCCAAGAAGGCTTAAAAGAGCAGCAACAGCTCTTGGAATCTTGGTAGGAAAGCAAGGTGGCTTCTGAACTTCATGGGGTTTTGCCAAGAAAAGCCTTTTGCAGGGTGTCAAAGAAGACAAAGGATGAAGAATTTGTTTTGGAATTAATTTGGACTAAGCTGAGAATGAAGTAATTCTCAGCTATTCTAATAAAATACATTTATTTAGGACTGATTGTGTCTGGTAATAACGACTTGGGCCTAAGTCACAACAACCCAGGCCTGTTTCTGCCAGCAGCAAACTTGGGGGAACCTCTGGGCCACAAGGCATCCCTGGGGGAAATTCGGTACCCTGAGATCCTGACTGCCAGCTGGGGACAAGCGCCCTTCCTTCCAGGCCTGGGCCGGGCTTAAAAGGCTTGAGGTGAGGAGGGGGAGGGACACAGGGAGGCTGCTGAACTCCTCCCCTGATCTGGAGACCCCAGAAATACAATGGAGGGCTGAAGCACCGGGAGAGCGTTTCCACCCACCTGCTGTGGCAGGCTCAGCGCAACAAGCCTTGCGGGAAAAGCTGTTTTTCCTGGGCGACTTGAGTGATGGGAGGGGGCAAGGAGGTTGCCAGGGGTAGCGGGAGCTGCGGGAGAGAGGCCACTGGCCTTGGAAGGGCACCAAGGTGGCCCTCCCGTGCGCCAGAAGGTGGCCATCCCATCAGCCAGGTGCCCATCGGCTGCCAATTCAGTCGATGCTTCTCTCCAGAATGAGGGGGCCCCATCTCCCCCATGGAGGAGAGCAAAAGGGCTTCATTTTGGCCTGGCCAGGCTGGACCTTTGACCTTTCTCACAGCCACGGCAGGGTTTTGGCAGCACCCACCCGCCGGAGGAAAGGGAAGACCCTTCCTCTCCTAAGAGCTAGTGCTGATCAAGAGCCTCTCCGTCACTTTTGGGAAAGGGGCCGGGCAGAGGCAAGCCCCCGAATCTTCCTTAAGGCTCGTAAAGAAGATGCCCATCATTTTAAAAAACAGCAAACATGGTGCCACCGAATCTGGCCCGCCGGTCTCTTGCTGTGTGTGTGTGTGTGTGTGTGTGTCTGCCTGCTCAGAGCCGCAACCTGCTTTCCATGCTGGGACTTTGAAACGAGGGCAGGACCGGATCCTCCCCCAGGCATCCAGTCCCGTGGCAGGTGGTCTCTCCTTAACCTGGACAATGGGCAAGCTAAGGGGATCGAGGGGTCGATGGCGGGGTGGTCTTGGGCCAGGTTAGAGGTGAGAGATGGAGGAGAGCCAAGGCCAGGGGATCCCGCAACCCCTACTTTGCCCAGGCAAGTGCCTGCCTCCCTGCCAGGGCTGGCGTTTGGAGTTTGCTAAAGCTGCACTGGATCCCCGTGGCAGCATCAACAGCTCCCTCCGTCCCTCAAAAGGGGTGGGGGTTGCTTAGCAAATCCGGAGGCACCTTTTTCACAGGGTCGGGGGAGAGGGAGATGGGGGGCGGGGAGAAGAGGGAAATACGATCAAATCGGATTTGTTCTCTCGGCACAGAAGCCACCCTACTATTTGCTCTCTGGAGCCATCATGTGCACAACAAAGCAAAAACAAACAAACCCCAAACTAAACCCCCACCCCCACCCATTCACAAAATCCCCACCCGATGTGGAAAAATATAAATTCCAATATTTATGTAATAATTTAGTTAGAATACATCTTCTGTATTGTGCAAATAAATTAAAATTAAACAATAGGGAAGAAAGGAAAATGAACAAAAAAGAAGGATTAAGGAATTAAAATGAGTATGCATCAAAAACAAATGAGAAAGGAAGAGAGACAGAGAGAGAAAGAGAAAGAGAGACCAGGAAGAGAAGGAGCCACAGCAGCCACCCCACATTTGGGCCTGAAGGGATTCAGCCACTTTCCAGGGGCAAACGTTTGTGGCCACCCTGTGTGTGTGTGTGTGTGTGTGTGTGTGTTTGCACAGCCCTGGGAGAGTTGTGTCCTTGCACACCTTTGATCACTTCTTCCTTTTCCAAACACCTGCCCGAAAAGGCTCCTCTAGTTTCACATTCTTCCCGCATTGAGCTGGGCAAGTAAAGCCTGTTTTTCTGTCCCCTCCTGGGGGCCTTTAAAACAGCCTAATCTCTCCTCTTTCATAAAGCCTTTCATTTCTTCGGCTACGCCCGGCTAACATCGCATGCCCTGAAGGGCTACAGCGGGACGGAAGTGATGGGAGATGCTGGTGTGTGTATACTGTATGTGTGTGTGAACCTGTGTGTCTGCTGGCCTTCAGTGTCCCATCCACATGTGGGATTTTTGCCCCTTCCCTGTCCAAAAAAGCCACAGAGGTTTCCCTGGGATTTTCTGGATGGGAAGCTACCATGCCTGCTCCAAAGGACGTGCAGAGCCCCAGCACACACACCCCACCCCCGGCTGGCTCTGAATGGGTGCAGCCCCCCCCCCCCCCCCGGACGCTTCTCTTCTCTCCCCCTCCTGAGAAAAAGCCCTGGGTTTGCCACGAGCCAAAGGATTAGAAAATACATTCAGACTTTCAAAGGAAGGTGGACCCTCTGGATCGCTCTCTTCACACACACACACACACACACACACACACACACAGAGGGAATTTGGCACTGAGGCCCTGCAAAGCAGCCAGGCCCAAATGGGAACATCCTGCCCCGCCTCGTCCCACCCACCCACCCACCCACCCACATCTGTTCAGGCTCTGTGTTGATCCCAGGAGCTTCACCTCCTTTACTAACAGAATAACAGAGTTGGAAGGGACCTTGGAGGTCATCTAGTCCAACCCTCCTGGTCGAGCAGGTGACCCTAAGCCATTTCAGACAAAAATGATTGTCCAATCTCTTCTTAAAAACGTCCAAATTCTGGAGGGAAGCCATTCCATTGATTAATCGTTCTGTCATGAAGTCTCTCCTTAGTGCTAGGTTGCTCCCTTCCCAGGTGTGCGCAAGAGCTGCACCTGGACTGGCATAAGGGGGCAGTTTGTGTGGCACAGAGAGCCCAAAAGTGGACGCCAAGAGGCCGTGAAGAAAGCCCCAAGAGCTCTTTCCCCCCAAAAGCCTGAAATAGGGAAAGGAACGTCAGAATGATGGAAAACAGGAGCCAGGGAGGGGGTGGAAAATGGGAATGAGTTCAGAGGGACTTTGGGGGGAGAATGAAAGGTAGCCCCCGAAGAGGCTGGCAGCCCCAGCATTGCCAGGCAGCCCCATGGATGCCTCATGCCCCCCTCAGTGGGGAAAGGAAAGGTGGGAAGGACACAGCTCTCCCTAGACGGCGGGTGCAAACCACGCTTGGCGGCTCTTCCCTCTCGGGCACCGCCAACGGGGCACCAGAGGCGAGAGAGCTGGACGGATGGCCCCAGAGCCATGGGGGTGGGGGGTGGGCTGCTGTCCTCCAGATGCTGAAGATGCCAGAGACTCCCTGGGCAAAGGGGTCTTTTCTCAACCAGAGCTTGTGTGGAATTTGGGAGGCTGCCGAAAGCGCCCCGTCCCATCCCCGCCCTTCCCGGCAAACCCACGAAACACCGGCTGCCCCCCTCCCACCCCCGGAAGTGAAGAGAGGCTTCTGGGGGATGGGGGTGGGGAGGGGACATTTACAAAGCACAAAGTGCACCATGGTGGTGGCAGCTATTTACAAATGCGCATCAGTCCTTCAAGTTTTTCAAGTTTTGTAGAAAGAAAAGTGGGGAGGGGGGGGGGGCAAGAAAGGGCAGAGAATAGAAAACAAAAACTGGTGGGGGAGGAGGAGGAGGAGGAGGAGGAGGAGGAGGAGGAGGAGGAAGAACAAAATCAACCAAACACTCCCAGCAGGACCAGGGAGAGCTACACAACACGGGCAGCATCGCTCAACAGACGACAGTTAAGGGGTTCGTACACAGGAGTGTGGGGGAGGGGGGCTATGTACAGGGGTCACAGGAGGGCCACGCGGGAGCAGCCGGGTTCGGGGCCTTGGCGCAACTGGAGGCTCACCCCCCCGACACACACTCACACGCGCACCGGGAGCGGGAGGGGGGGCGGCCCGTCACCAGTCCGCATCTTCCTCTATGTAGTAGTCGGGGGCCGCCCCGTCGAAGACGCCGGGGTCCAGGGACTTGCGCTGCTTCCCTCGGGCGAAGACCCGCGAGATGGAGCCGAAACCCATCTTCTCCTTCTTCTTCTTCCGCTTCTGGTCCTCCAGGTCCTCTAGAGACTGTGCCGGAGAGCGGGGGGCGGGGGGGAGGAGCAGAGCGGATGCTGGGTCCATGCACCTGCCCCTCCCCTCTGTTCAACACCCCGTCTCAAGCCCCCTGCTGGGTTTCAGCCACCCAGACCAGCCTTGCTGAAGCGCCCCCCGAACAACAGTTTTGGTGAGGAGCCCAGAACCTACCTGGACAATTGGGTTGTGCAGATTTTTCTGTACCGGTCCAGGACTATCTCCCTGCCAGGAAGAAGTGGCACGTCAGCTGGCATTTTGTACAACATATGGCATCACACACACACACACACACACACACGGGTGATGTTGCATGCAGGCCATATGCAGCAGCATCAGGAGAGTGGCTCCCGCATGCGCACGCTCAGGCGCCTGTCCCTCCTATGCATCCTCCACTGGATTTTGGGGACGAGGCAGACCAAGAGGGGTAAGCCCCAAGGCCCTCCTCGCCTTATGACCGGTCACCGCAAAAGAGGCTGTAAAATCTGTTTGGTCATGTGATGATCTGCTTTACAACCAACTTAAGACTTGGCTCCGTCACGGCCTTAAGTCGAGGACTACCTGTAGAGTTGGCAGCCTCCCATCCCTGCCAGTCAGTCCTGAGGCAGAGAGGCTGCCTTCCTCACCCTGTCTTTCTCCTGGGCTCTTTTGTCTGGAGGACTACCTAGGCAAAACCTGCTCACCGACAGGGTGCAGATGTTCCCACCCACAACTGGGCGGGATGACTTAGCATGCACCGTCAAACAGACAGGGGTCTGCAACCCGTGGCTCTGGAGCTGCATGTGGCTCTTTCACTCCTCTGCTGTGGCTCCTTGTTGCCGGTTGGCTCCACAATTGATAGGGCTCTCGGTTAGGGTAGGTGGAGGAAAAAGGACGCTGTGCTAAGATGAGACTCTATGGTGGGGGGGACCAGACTTCTGGCTGGCATAGAAAAAAGGACACCGTGCTAGGAGGAGACTCTATGGTGGTGGTGGGGTGGTGAAACCAGACTTCCGGTCGGCTCCAGAATTGAATGGGGGGCTTCTGGTTAGGACCTTTGGGGCTCTTCGAGTATTTAAGGCTGCCGACCCCTGGACTAAGACAACCTCCAGCCTCCACTCCGAGCAGAAACCGGCTGCAGGGGAGAGAATTCACACAATTGGAGCCTTGGCTCCCAGGGGACGAAAGCCCCCTGCACGCTCGCTGGAGGCCTTCTCCCCTCAGCTGAAAGGTTGGCAGACGCCCACCAGCAGTGAAATCCTCTGAAGTCTGCTACCGATTCTGTGAGTCTGCCACCGAGTGCACGCTTTGCGCGCACCCGCACACTAAAAAACAAACATTTTGAAGCCTTCCGAATCTGCAAAGGTAAGTAGAACAGCAAGGGGGGAGGAATCCGCTGTGCCACACGATTTAGATTAGCTAGAAAGCAGGAAATCCAATGATTCTAGTTAATGTAAATCACACGTTACAACTGATCGTCGCCCAGCTGATTGCCCGAAATACCGGTTCGCCTGAACCAGTAGCATTTCACCCGACGCCCGCCTCCTCCTGCTTCCGAAGAGAAAGTGCATGATTCGGGGTCCTCCTTTTAGCTGTGTCCCTTTAAAGCAGCCGCCTCCCACTAAACCTCCCACCCAGCCTGCCAAGGGCAGCGGAGAGCCCCCCCACCCTCCCCCCCACGGGCTGGAAAAACAAGAGTTAGGAACAGCCAATGACCTGCAGACGCGTCTTACATTGCAGAGGGAATGTGTTCTGTGCCGAGGCGAGTTGATGTCACTCGGCGTGGATGATCGGTCCCCTTCGGCCGCCGAAGCATCGGAGATGATGGAAGGCTGCCGCGAGTGGCACGGGCTGACTCGGACCCCTGAAATGCAAGGGAGGAGCGGGGGGAGGGGGGTGAGGGTGAGAGGACGCACAGGGCCTTGCTTGTGACTGACCAAGAACCGGAGCCCGGAATTCACACTGAAACTCAGAGTCTCGGAGGGGTGGGGGGGGATTATTCTGTTTCCTTACTTATAGAAACAATGTACTTTCCTTGGCACGTTATTGACTGTATAACGTCAGGAACTCTCTGTCCACTTATTGGTGTTATTGTTTTTCTGAAAACCTGCCTTTGCTTTAAATGAACCAGATGAGGAAAGGGGGCCCAAGGGCTGGGCTGGGACTGCGGCTTCAGCAGAATTGGGGACACCAATTTTCTGCACCCAAATGGCCCCTCGGTCTGCAGGGTCCGGTCTACAGCTAGTCTCACTTAATGACCGTCCTGTTTAGCAACTGTTCAAGGGTGGTGAAAAAGTAAATTGACAATTAGCGCTGATGATTCTGCAGGGTCCCAGGCTGTCCAAATCACAAGTTGCAATGATGCGATGCCTCGTTTAGTGACGGAGCCGCTGGTCCTACCTGTAGCTAAGCGAGGACTGTCTCTACCTGTGGGTGACGCCTGGCAGCACCTGCTCTTCCTCTTCGGGAAGGGAGATTGAAGGGGGCAGCCGCTCGCCTCTGTCTCCGTCCCAGACGGCGTTTGTCAAGCTTGAGAGCCCTCGCTCTCACGAAAGGGTCTGTTCTGGGGCTGACCTGGGGGTGGGGGGTGGGGTGCCACTCACCTTGCCGGTCCACCGTGTGCTGGGGGTGGGCATGGTAGAGCGTCTGCTGGCTCTGCCGGATGGCAGCCGTGAGGGGCAGGTCGGCTTGCATCACCCACTCCTGGTTGCCATTCAGCACCGTCTCGCCGGGCATGGCCAGCGAGTGCCGCTTGGGGACGTCCTTGGTCAGGGTAGCTAAGGACTGCTTGGCCTGCACGGGAGGAGAGGGCAGCAGGACAGCGTCACTGCCTGGCACAGCCAGAGATGCCCAGTGTTGAAGAAAGCCCCCCGCCCCCCCCCCCCCCAAAACAGGCCTGCAGGCCACCAGACTCTCCCAGGCTTTGTCATTCCTTCCAAGGGGCCCTCCAGATGTGGATTGGCGGATTCCAACTCGTGACTGGCAACATCTGGAGGGGAGCGGCTCTGGCAAATCCATGTCAAGTTAACCCGGTTGGTTTAATCCCAGTTTGGGAAACAAAATTAGGGATGGCGGGAGATCGTTTGTGAAAGGAGAGGCCAAATATTCTCTCTTTGCCAAAGATTTTCTCTCCGTCTGTTCAGGGCCGAAGGCAAATGCAACGAACTGCAAAGGCCATCATCCTGTGCGGTTCAGCCTTCTTTTTCCCAAGAGCGATCAGTCCCCCCTTTCCCCTCCCCACACGACCGGCACTCTCAGAGTCATAGAGACAAAGCCCTCATGAGCCAAAATCAGAGCCTTGGGCTCCGTGCAGCATTTACTGCTTCCGAGAGGGCTGGATTAAATGACCTCACGGAGCCCTTCCAAGAATCCCTGTTGGGGGGAGGGGGCAAAGGGCCTCCATTCTGTGAGGAAGGGCTTCACC
>WNWU01000359.1:73611-134946 GCA_012654045.1 Ptyas mucosa | reverse complement strand
GGGGGGAGGGGGCAAAGGGCCTCCATTCTGTGAGGAAGGGCTTCACCTGGGCCACATCCAGAGAGGCTCAGCAGGAAAAAGAGCCTGGGGTGAGGGATGGCAGGGAAGCCCCCGAGCGCCCCGGCCTCACCATGGCCAGCTCGGCCTCCAGCTCCTTCATGCGGTTGTCCTTCAGGTCCAGCTGTGACCGGAGGGCACTGGCGTGGTCCGTGGCCTCCTTGGCCTGCCGCCTCAGCTCCCACTTCTCCCGCTCCAGAAGGTCCTTCTCTTTGGCCAGGGCCTTCACCGCGTCCTCACTCTCCTGGGGGGGGGGGGGGGGGGGGGGGGGGCGAGGGGGGGGGGCCGGGGGGGGGGGGGGGGGGCTTACCCCAAACATTGAACGCTTCTCTGTGGGCCTTGGGATGCCTCCCTCTGAGGCACAGCCCTCCCCAGTGCAGAGCTCCCTCCCATGGCCAGCTTCCCCCCAGGCAGACCCCCCCACCCCCGAACAAATGCGCCATATTTAACCTCTCCACCATCCCAGGGCCGGGTTGGGGGGCTGAGAGAGGCCCACGTGAGGCGCAGGGGTAGGATTTTACAGGGAGACCCCGCAAGCTTCGGGGCGGCACAGCAGGTTCAGCCCCCAGCCAAAGAGCCCTGTGGAGTCTGTAGGCCGGCAACTCAGAGGACCTGCTGGCTCTCCCTGCCTGCCAGTCCCCATTGCTTCCCCCACCCCATGGGGTGTACCCCTTTCCCCCCCCGACCCCAACCTTCCGGTGCTGCTCATAGTTGCGGATGAAGTCCCTCAGCTGCTCCTCGCGGCTCTCCAGGGTGCTGTAGAGCTGCTGCATCTGACTGGCCAGGTCGCTCTTCTCACCCTTCAGGCGCTTCCGGTCGGCCTTCATGGCTGCCAGAGGAAAAAGCACAGTTTTAGTCATAATAGATAAATAAAATGGCTCAGCTGCACCCGTGTCTCTCCCCCCCCCCCCCATCCTTTCATTCTCTTCACCTGGTTTTAATTCTGATTTTGATGGGGCTTTTCAGTACCAGGTGACCTAGCGCAAGTCTTGGATATGAACACAAGGCTCCGCAGGCAGGATTGGACCCGGCTGGGGCTCACAGGGGTGGGGGTGGGGGCAGAAGGAAGGAAGGAAGGAAGGATCTAAGCAGGGAGGCAGAAGAGGGCAGGCCCTCCCCAGGATCCCAGCAGGGCCCTGTCGCCTCGAAGGGGCTGACCCTTTCTTAAGGAAGCATCTGGTGGGTGCACGGAGGGCCCTGGTGTCCACACTGTGGCCCCTAAACAGGCGGGGAGGCAGAAGGGGCCCTGGATTCAGCCGCCTCTGCCAGTCTGCCTGCAGGAACCAGGAGGGGGAGCTCAGGCCTCCCCTGCCCCATCCTGCCCCCAGGGCTGCTGCCCAGGGGGCCCATCCGCACCTCCCCGTCTTCCCTTACAGGGACCCCCACCTGCAGTAGTGAAATCCAATTTTTTGTACTACCGGTTCTGTGGGTGTGGCTTGGTGGGCGTAGCAAGAGAAGGATACTGCAAAATCTCCATTCCTTCCCCATTCCAGGGGAAGGATATTGCAAAATCTCCATTCCCTCCCCACTCTGGGGCCAGCCAGAGGTGGCAGTTGCCGGTTCTCCAAACTACTCAAAATTTCCGCTACTGGTTCTCCAGAACCTGCCAGAACCTGCTGGATTTCACCCCTGCCCATCTGCCTTGGAGATGTGGGCACCGCCCGGCCACAGCAGAGCCCTGGGCCACCACCTGAGCCCCTCCGAGCTGTGGGGGCCACAAATGGCTTCAAGGCAGCACTTCCCAGTGGAGACCCCTGCCCTCCGTCTGCAGGGTCTTGAGTGAGCAGAGGTGGGGGTGGCGCAGCGGGTGGGGTGGCCGAGCAGGGATACAGCTTTACCTTCAGCACCCCCCCCCCACATCTCCATGGGGAGGGCCTCCCCAGAGAGGGGAGGGGAGGGGCTTTTCCTTCTTATTTGCAGGGGGAGGGCTCCCTGCAGAAACTTCTTAATGAGGAAGGGCAGCCAAGAGGAGGAGGAAGAGGAGGCATTTGGGACAAGGCCCCCACCCCTCGCCGGCCCCAGGGCAAGGCTTGGTGGCAGAGCCCCAGAGGGGCTGGGACAAAGGAGGGAGGGGTGTCCTTTCAATCCACCGCCTGGAAGCTGTCCGGCTCCCAAGGGAAGGGAGAATGTGGCCATGGTTGCCATGGAAATGGGGGGGGGGCACTCTGCGAAAATGCTTCCATTTCATTTTGTGGAAGCCAAGCAGTGAAGTGGGGAGGGGAGAGGAAGTTGGCAGTGGCCTCTCGGGGGTGGGGGTTGGGGGGGTTGGGGCAGCATTTCATCCCGGGGGAGGGGGGGATGTGCCAGCTTCCACCCAGAGCTGGATGGCCCTTAGTAGAATCTGGGCTGCCCAGGCTCCCTCCAGTCTCCAGCCACCTGGGGGAGGGGGGGGGGGAGGCTCACCTTTTGGAGCGCTGCTGGGGCCCTTTGAGCCTTTGGTCTCGGGCTGGCAATTTTGGTTCCTTTTTTCTTTTCCAGGGGAAAAACTTCTCCCCCAAATCTCAAAGGCTGGGAGCAAAATCTCGTTTGCATGCAGGTCCCGGAGCCTGCCCAAGCCCCCCCTCCCCCTCAGCCACTGGCAAAGGATCAGAGGGCGCCTCTGCCAACTCACCCATCCTTCCGCTCTGCGAAGAATGGGCATCATCCAATGCCAACATCCAAGGGGGGGAGGGAGCCTGGAGAAAATAGGGGGGCTGGGGGGGGGGCTTGCATCAGGGAGTTTTCTTCCCCGGCCTCCCAAGAGGGAGGGGGAATGAGGCGGCTTCAGCAAGGATACTCCCCCCCCACAAGCAAATGGGCTACTTTTAGCTCTGTTCTTCCAAAATCTCAAGGATGGAAAAAGGGGAGCCGAACTCTTACAAGCTGGGTCATGAGGAGGGGGTCCCCAAAAGGCTGTGAAATGCTTCCCCCCCGGCTAAAACCGAAAAGCATTTGACAGCATTTAGAATTTCCTCCCAATTCTTGGGGTACAAAGGGGGCTCAGGCCCACTCCTGATGAAAACATTCACCCCCAGGACTTCCCACCCAAGCAGGAAAATATGTGGGGGGGGGAGGGTTGGGGGGGCTGGGAGGGGAAACGTTGGAGGTCTGTAACTGCTTTTCTGGATTTAGAGAGAAGCCATAGCTAAGAATGGGCCTTGTTAGTTTAATTTATTAAGATCTTTTACTGTTACAACTAATGGGCACACTTTATGGGGTGAGTTTTCATCCTACTTTAATCTAAAACCAACTACTAATTACAAGAATTGAGAGGGGGGTCTTCTCCATCGGTTGGAAGGGGCGCCCAGAAGAAGCACAACTGCTTCTCATTTTTCATTCGGGGGGGGGGGAGGGAGCCCCCACATTAATGGATTTCCTCCCTCCAAGAAAACAAAAAGCCAAACACAAAGCAGCCTCCGGGAGAGTCAATAGAGGATCTCTCAACTCCATCGGTCCCAGGCAGGGATTTACCAAGGATTACGAGCGGACTTGAGCAGAGTCCTCCCCTTGGCCTAAATGCCCCCTTCTAACCCCCTGCTCAGGTGTGGGGGCCCCTTTGATCTGAAGCGGTCTGACCCCCAAAATCTGACTTTTGGTTTTTCAAGGGCTTCTCCTCCTCTTTCTGCCTTAGGCAGGTAGTCCTCGACTTACTGCCACTTGTTTAGTGACCATTTGAAGTTACAAGGGCGGCACCTGTAGTCAGAATGTGGGCACTGGGCAACCAGAATGTCTGTATGACGGCTGCAGCATACTGGGGCGGGAGGATGGGCTATGGGCCCAGAACTGCCATTTCGGTCCCCCTTCCCTGAGCCTGGCCGGCTGGCACTGGGGCCACTCACTGGCTTCCCTAAAGGCTCTGTTGGGATGGCAGAGCCTGCCTGGCCCCAGGGCCTTTTAAGCGGGTGAGGCAGGGAGGGCTGAGGAGGGCGGAGGCAGGGGCGCTGGTGGCAGGAAGGGGCGAGGGGCTCTTACCCTGGAGGGCCTCCTTGGCCCTGGCCAGCTCCTGCTCCTTCTGGGCCAGCTGGACCTTGAGCTCCGTGGCCGGGAGGATCTCGGAGGCCTTGTCCCCCTGCGTCTCCTCTAGGTCCTTGGTCAGCATGTCCTTCATTTGACGGAGCATATGGATCTCCTCCTGCAGCTGGCTGACCTCTTCCCGCAGAAGGACTGGTGGGGGGGGGGAAGGGGGAAAGAGAGAGAGAGAGAGAGAGAGAGAATGTGGGCCAGTGGTGAGAGCGGGCCTCCTCCTCCTCCTCCTCCTCCCTTTCCTCCTCCTTCCCTCCCCACCCCCAAGGCAGACCCAACGGGACAAAGACCGGCTCCCTCTGAGCCACCGGGAGAGCATTTTGCCGCAGGCATCCCCCTCCCCTCTGGCTGCCCCCTCCCTTTACTGGGAAGCCGCCTGGCATGCTGGGGGCCTCAATTTGCCCACCTGTCTGCCAAGCGGAGCGTCTGAGGCGCCCCCGAGAGCACATCACGCACAGCTGTGGTTTTCAAACTGGCCACCTTGCGATGAATGGACTTCAACTCCCAGAATTCCCTAGCCAGTTTGGTTGAATTTTGAAGGAGACATTCAAAAACGGAGCCCACCCTCCCTGGGAACAGCCTCACTCTGGAGCCCGTTTTGCTGTCTGAGCTGAGAGGGGTGGGCGCCAGCCTAACTGAGCCCCCAATTACCGGTACGTCCCATAGCCCAGCCATTATGCACCAGGGGCTCATTTAGGGTGACTTAGTTTTATTGCATAGCTCTATAAATGACATTAGTCCATATTGTTTAGGAGCCTCTTTTTCTGTATGTATAAAACAGGTGTCAAATAAAGGATAACTTGCCCAGATATGTAAATGTCACAGCAAATTTATCTGATTACAACTTCCAGATTTTATTTAACCGGATTTTTTTTTTTAAAAAAGAAAAAGGCTCCTTTCTCCCTAAGCCAGTCCAGAGATCCAGTAAATAAAGCAAATAAATCGAAGAGGATTCCCCTCCCCGCCACTGCTTCTTTTACTTTCTGTCGGACTAGAAACCTCCAAAGGCCAATTCTTCCAAAACTCTTTTCTGCATTAACTATACACGGAGAGAGAGACACACACACACACGCACACACGGGCAAACGCCCCACAAAGGCATGACTTCACCTCTTTCTCATTAATTGCATCTTGGGGAGAAATGCTTCCTGCCCCCCCCCCCTTCCCCACCAGAAAAGAGGCCCAGGCCAACCGACAGCAACGCCCGACTGGGGAAAACACACCTGCCGGGGTGGTGGTGGTGGTGGTGGTGGTGGTGGTGGTGGTGTTTGGCAGCTCTTCTGCCCCGTCCTGGTGGGGCAAGATGCTCCACAGCTGGAAGGGGCTGTGGACTTTGGAGGGTGTGAAATTAAAGACGGGGGGGGGGGGGGGGGGGAGAAGCCTGCCCCCCAGGTGAAAGGGCTCTCCTCTCTGGCTCAGGGCTGGCAGCACAGCAGGAAGGCGGGGCTTTGCAGAAAATTCAGCATTTCTGGCATGAGCTCTGTAATTATTACGGGCTGTGGGGCTGCTTTAATTACACGCCACCATCTTGCTGCCGGAAAAATAGGCAAGAGGATCTGACACAGAGCCACTTCCTTGGGGGCTGAGCTCAACGGGGCCGCTCTCGGGCTGAGCAGGCAGCTGCCTCCGCCACCCGGGGCCCCTCAGAACGGGTGGGATTCCAACTCCTATCATCCCCAGCTTGCCTCCCTGCTTGCTGCTGGGCACGAGGGCTGAGTGTCGGGACATGTTTGGGCTTTTTAATCCCTTCTCTCCGATCCCCGGCAATGCCACCCGGGTTGCAAAGCAGCCCAAGTCTCATCTTTCCCCCCATCCCACCCCACCCCAAACGCTGGACAATTGGGCGCTGCTCCCCGTGCCAAGCGGCCACCCGTGCCAACTCCTGTCCCTTCCTCTTAAGGAAAGGAGATCTGCTTTGGGAAGACCAGGATCCCACTCCTGTTTTTGTGCTATTTCTTTGTGTGTGTGTGTGTGTGTGTGTGTGTCTCAATCAGAATCGGATCTTTTTTTTTTTTTTTTCACACGCTTGGGGTTTTTTTCCCTCCAAAAAAAAAAAAATTGGTGCGCTTTCCCCCCCCCCCCCCCCCCAATCCAGGGACTCGAATCCACCAGTGGAATTTTCTTGGACGGAGCAGGACAGGAAGGGCAGTGTGTGTGTGGGTGGGTGGGTGGGGGGGCTGTGTGTCTCTCCTGGCTGCTCTCCACTCCCACCCACAGCAGCGCCAAGAAACAATAAACTCCCCCTCGCATTTTTGAGATGCTTCCCTGATGAAGAACGCCTGGGTCCCTTTCGCTTCTCTCCCCCCCACATGGGGAACATCTGAGATCTGGGGAGGGGAGGGGGGCAGGATTCAGGAGGGCTTGCTAAAGAGGGCAGGCCAGCCCTTAGGGGCAAGAGGTGGAGTGGGGTGGGGGTTCAGGAAGGCATCAGCTCTCCAAGGACCCCCCATTCCTAGCTCTGCCTTTTTAATGATGCTTTGCTGAGACACCCCCCCCCCCCGCAAAGACCCCCACCCTTGGATCCAAAGCCCAGGATCTCCCCTGGAAGCTGATCCCTGGGCGAGTGCCAGATCACAGGGAGGGAGGGGGGTCTCTCCCACATTTTCCCACGCTGCCTGGGATGCAGGAGAATTCTCAAGCAGGGGGCAGCTTATTCATTCCTTCCCTCCTCCCCACTCCAGGAAAGGCAGGCAGGTGGGGTGTGGAGGGCAGGATCTGGGGGAGGAAGCGTGGCTTGGGGGGTGCCCCATGGCAACGTCCCTTCTCTGCCATCCAGACAACCTTCTCCTTGAGAGGGACCAGTATCTCTGCAAGCACTTTGGTGTCTTGTGCACTGAAGATCCTGGGTTCAAGGCTGGGATAGTGCAGCGGGCTGCCCAGACCCTGCTCTCCACCAGCCTAGTGCAGGGGTCAGCAACCTACGGCTCTGGAGCCGCATGTGGCTCTTTCACCCCCTCTGCTGCGGCTCCGTCATTCAAAATATGCATCACAACCACCAATGTGCAACACCCCCCCCCCCGGCACACGATTTATTGAGCTTTTCAACCCGCAGTAGGCCAACCATGGATAAATCCAAGAAAAGAAAAGCTTTAGAAGAAAACAGAAGGTTTAATTCAACGAGATATGCTAGTTTTGTGGCCGCTCAGGAAATAGTCAGGCACGGGAAGGGTTTTGTGGCTCCCGGTGTTTTCTGTTGTGTGGGAAACGGGTCCAAATGGCTCTTTGAGTGTTTAAGGTTGCAGAGCCCTGGCCTAGTGCGACCCCTCAAGCCCCCTCCCTCTCTGGCCTTCCTGGCAGAAGCCGAACCTAGGCTGAAGACCTCTTGGGGGGGGAGGCAGATGGAGGAGATGGACTTATGGGCAGCCCCCCTCTCCGGCAGCCAGGACCACCCGTGGCCTCCTCCGGCCAGCTGCACCCTCAGCCAAAAGCAGCCTTCTGCCGGGTGTCCTGCCAGCCTGGAGAGTCAACTGGGCCCGGATGCAGGGGTCTCCGTGCCCAAGAAGGAGGGTCAGGTCTGTGCAGGAGGCCAAAAGCGGCTGGGTGGAGGCCTCGGGAGGAGCCGCTGAGAGACACCAAGGCAGGGCCACGCTCGGAGGAGGCCGGAGTCAAGATGAGTAACCCAGGAGCAGCCCAGGTCGCCCTCAGGTCCACCCAACCTGAAAGGGACGCCCCAGGAATCCATCTGTGGTGTCAGGACCGCCTTTGCCTGAGTTCCACCCGTAGGCCAAGTTTCTGCCGGCAGATGTCGGCTTGTGAGTTGCCGCCTCTTGCTTCCTTGAGCTTTGGCTGCCCTCTCAGCCTCGCACGGCCCCAGGACCCCCCCCCCCCAGGCTGGGTCCCCTGAAGTCCAGGGATCAAGGCGACATCTTTGCTCCTGGAGCCAAATGACCAGCCTCCCTTTCCGTTTTCTTTCCCTGTCTGGCTTTCTAGGAGCTCCCTTTTCTCTTCAGCTTCATCAAAATGACAGGACTTTATGCCCGTTTCTTTGAAAACAAAGTCCTGCCCAAATTGCAGCCCTGATCTTGGGAGAAACCCCGGAGGGCCGGTTCGTGCACGGAAGGAGCAGCAAGCCCACATTTAACTGCTGCCGAGGACGGGGAGCCTTTCCCGGGGGGGTGGGGGGGTGGGGGAGAAACCGGGCCGTTTGGCTGGCCAGGCAAGCCAACAGAGAAGCCGAGGAGGCATTTCCTGTCAACAAAGGGGCGGAGGGCTTGTGGGCCGGCCTGGAGACCGTTCAGGGAAGTAGCTGCGGGCACCTGCCTGGGACGGCCCTCCCCCGGGCCTTTCTGCCAGGTGCCCGGCCTTCTTTGCCAACAGGCTCGGCCGCATCCATGCAAGGCCAACGTCTTCCCCTTCCTCTGCGCCCCTGTGGCCCCTACAGCAGCGACACCCCCCCCATCTCAATGGGGAGTGCAAGCCGAACGCGGCAAGGGGGGAGGGGGTCAATTCTGGCATTCCCGTTCAGCAACGGTGCATTCGCTCTTCATGGCATCACCAGCAAAGCCCAGCTCACGTTTGCCCAGACCCACACATTTAGCCCCCCCCGAGAACGTAACTCCTCCCTATATATTTCCAAGGGGGGGAAACCCCCCCCTCCCGTTTCTCACCACGAGGAAAAAGAGGCCTTCCCTAACCAGCCCACTTCATTCACCCTAAGACAGCAGTTTAGGGTTTTTAAATACATATTTGACACGAAGTTAAGCACATGAGGCCCTGAGCCCAGTCTTTGGCCAAGCAAACAAAACTGCCGGACAATCAAAACAGACCAGCCTCCCAGCACACCTGCTGAAGTGGTGGCTGGGCTGGATTCCTGAGGCGGGATCCCAGGGGAGCAATGTGGGTTTCCTTGACTGAGTGAACCGCACCGTCCGAGATCCTGGGCCAAGCAAACCAATTGCCCCACATGGAAAGTTAAAGCAGACAAGGGAGACATGCGTGTCCGGGACGGTTATCTGGGTGTGGCGCACAAAGAAACACGAAGGCCGGCCAGGTGCAAAGTGTAGGCTGAATAACGCAACCTCCCTGAGCGACACCAGGGAAGCAGGCGGGCGCCCTGCCCCCAAAGCCCCCAGCAAAGCTTGGACAGGCCAGCCAGCCAGCTAGCCAAAGGGGCGCCCTCCGCCGGGCTCCTGACCCGACTAGGCCGGCTCTGGGTGGGTGGGGAAGGTGGCCAGTGGGGGCCCCTAACTCTGGGGGGCAGTGGGCCTTTGGGAAGGGGGGCAATGGAGGGGTCACCAGACAGGGTGACGTTCTCGCTCAAGGGCGCAGCTGCAAACTTCCTTCAAAGAGGGGCCCGATTCCCTGGAATTTTAAATGCAATCAACACGATGAGGTGACCAAAGTTTTCATACGTTCTGAACCCAGCAAACGAAAATAAATTCTGAGTTTAATGGGTTTAACAGCCATGGGGAGTCCCCGGCGCTTGGAGGATGTTCCCTAGTTGGGTCACAGAATGTCCAGGATGACCCAGTTCAGCTGGGACAAGCAGAGGTTCCCCTCTACTGATAATGCATCAGCCCAGGACCCGAGTTCGAAACCCGCCTGGCCAAGCAGCTCTCTCCTCCCTTATCCCCTCAACTTCAAAAGGTGCTTGTGAGTGTAAAGATCGGGAGGGACTAAGCACTCCTCCGGCCACCGCAGGAGAGTTCAAGAGTGGACTTGCAGCTTCCAGACCGTTCCTGCCCCCCACTCCATCCCCCTGACTCATCCCTCCTGAAAGGGGAGGGGGGAGAGAGACCCAGATAAGCACTCAGGTCAAAAGGGAGGCCAGCTCCACCGAAGCAGCCCTGGCAACAGGTGTCTTCCCAGGTCAGAAAGAGAGCCCACCCAGGGAAGGCGGGGGAGCGAGCCCAGCGCCTGAACCCCGGACTGCAAGCCCACCCCCCGCCCACCCCCCAATCGTAACTGCACAGCAACATCCTAAACAATGCAGCTCCAGGCTTTTCCCACAGGCTCCATTTCTGCCAAAGAGGGTCAAGACGGGAAAGTGAGTTCTATCTCGGGAGGGGGAAGCTGAAAATAAGGACCTTTTTCCAGGAGGGCCTGGAGAAGTCCTCGCTTGAGGGGCCTTCCTATTCCCCTCCCCCAACTTTGCTATTCAGCCCAGAAAATTCCAGAAAGGCCTTTTTCCTTCAGTCCCAAAACTTCCTGCAGAGACCCCAAGTCGTCCCTGGGCCAAAGTCCAGCCTCTCCCAGTTAAACTATAACTTTTCTGGAGGTGGGGTGCAAGCAGGGGAGGGGGTGGGCGAAAATATTGTTGCAGCATTTTTTAAGACACAGAGGCTTTGCAGGAGAGAAAGACACTCTCCCTCAATGTAGAACAGCCCCCCCCTGTGTGTGTGTGTGTGTGTGTGTGTGTGTGTGTGCGCGCGTGCGTGCGTGCTTCTCACAAAGGCATGAAATAATGGTTTGCAAGGAGGAGGCTGGTTTCAAATGAGAACCAGACCAGTTTTCTGACACAAAACAAACAAGTCCTCTTTGTTTCCCCGTCCTCAAATGCAGCGGCTCTCCTGGCCTCCTTCTAAGTACCTAGTCCTCATGGATCCATTGACAGAGAGGCCTTGGGTGGCCATGAGCCATGCAGGGAGCCTGAATTTCAGCTTGGCTGGGCTGAAGGAAACGGGGCAGCCGGGATCCAAGGAGAAATGAGGCACGGAGGGGGCTGTTGCCTCCCCCAGGCAGCTGAAGGAGATTACGCTGCCCCTCCCTGAAAATTTTACTTTTATTCACCAAACACCTCAGTGGGTTGCTTTTATTGCTAGAGTAGCTTCCTTACTCTCCCCTCAGGCATTTCTGCAGCCCCCTTGATGGGCAGGGAGACCCACAGCTTCCCTTCTGCCCCATTTCTCCGGGAGAAGTGCGGGTGGCCCCTAAGCCCTAGCAATTTCTCCAGTTCCTCTGGAAAGGCACTGGCCAGGGCGACCTTAAGTGGCAGAGAGTTCCTCAGGCCACTCCCCGGCAGCATGAATGGACCTCCAAAAGAGACGGCCAATTCTGTGGCGCGCCAGAGAGAGAAGCCGCAGCACAAACAATACAGCAACATCGGGGCCTTTGGGGGGCCTGCTGGGTGCCAATACCCAAGTCGGACCCTGGCACAGGGCAGCTGACGTGGCCCTGCGCTTAGCAGTCTGAAGTCAAAGCCTTCCTGGGCCCTCCGTGCCGATGCTCACGTCGCAAAAGCCATGCCGTTCTATGCCAGGCTCCTGCCGCCTTCGCAAATGATCTGCAGGAGGGGACTCTGGTGCCCATCACCGCTGGCCAGCAGAAGAGGCAGCCCGGGCCTTGAGAAGGCCGCCCAGGTTCCGGAAGGGCACACCTGGCCTTCCTCAACCCTGAGCCAAAGAGAGGCCAGCAAGGACCCACCTCGGAGGGCTTCTGCCCCACGCAGGGTCCCTGGCCGGCCACCCAGGGGCCCCCGCGGCTCCCGGCCACAACACAGCCAGCTGACAAGGCGAAAGCTAATTAGCCGTCAAAGGCAGGCACCATCCCACAAACCCATCAGGTTTGGCACTCACCGCAGAACCCTGCCGCAAACCATACCTCCCTCTCGGCTACCGATTTGGAAACTCCCCGCAGGGCACCTTCTCCTGCCCGCCAGCTGCCCAGAAGACACCCCCCCCGCCCCGAAGCGCTCCGGAGGGGCTTCCCGGGTCCTCCGAGGCCTGAGAGACAGCCTCCAAGGTGGGAGTGCCCAGGGCCATCTCCCCCTTCCCCCCCCCGGACCTGCTGCCTGCCACGGGGCCCTGCCCTTCCCCAAGGCTCCCTTCCCCCGGCACCCTCTCCCCACGCCAAGCCCCCTCTGAGTGCCAGCAGAGCCCAAAGAAGAGCCCACCAAGCATGGGAAGAATCGGAGGCTGAGAGGCAGCCCGGAGACCGGTCCAGCCCCCTCGCCCCCACCTACCCGGCCTGCTCTCCTCGCTCTCCGATTTCATGCTGGGGGGGTGGGGGGACGGAGGGGCTGCTCTGAAGGCCGGTCGGTCCTTCCTTGACTGCTGCGGTGGCTGCTGCTGCTGCTGCTGCTGTTTTCCCTTCTCTTCCGCCCGACTCCTCCCCGAACCAGCCGGAAGGAAGGAAGGAAGGAAGCACTGGTTGCGCTACCTGGAGCCCCGGCCCGCCTGGGCTCAACAGGTGCGGCTGCTGCTGCTCTGCCTGTGCCAGCCGGAAGCTCTGCCGGGCAGTGGCAGGGAGGCGGCTGCCCAGTCGGCTGGGCCATGGGCCGTCTACCTGCCCAGCAGGACTCCATGGGAAGCGGGCGGAGAGCAACGGAGCCACCAACGGCAGCGGATTCTGCCTGCCTGCCTGCCTGCCTGGTCTCCTCTCCCGGAGGGAGGGTGGGATGCAGCGGCCATCAGGAGCTTTGCCTCCTTCTCTTTTGCTTTTTTTTCTGGGGGGGGGGGTGCCCACCTGCATGGCCCCTCGGCTGTCTGCACTCCAGAAGGGCAAAAGAAAGGAGAAGGCTGGCCAGGGTCTCGCTCTGGCTCAAAGGACGAGTTGCGTCCTCCTCAGACCGCAGTGCGGGGAGTGGGGAAGCCCCACTTAGCCTGGCCTGAAATCCCTGGGCCTGTGGAACAGGTTGGAAGGCCTGGGCTGAAAATCTGCAGAGTTGGCGGGGTGTGTGTGTGTGTGTGTGTGTGTGTGTGTGTGTTCCTGGGCAAACGCACCGAGAGGCAAGGATCGTCCCAGTCGGACTAAAACATGACCTGTTCTAATCGCTCCTTTCGCCAACACCATGAGGACTAGGGCCTTGCTCTCTGTGCAGGAAGGGGCCTGCACTAGACGGGTGGCAATGCTCTGCTTTGCCAACCGAAATTTCCAGGCGTGACCCCAGGTGGACCATGGACGGCGCCAGCCCTCTAGGCAAGGAAAGCAACGCTCGGACGGAGCCCCGCTTTGCCCTTGAGAGGGACGCCTCACACTTACGACTGCTGCAGCTCCCCTGCCCCCGCGGTCGCACACTTTGAAAGTGGTGTGGATGTACCACCGTGGCAGCATCCCAGCCAAGCAAAGGGTCTGCTTAACGACTGCCTGGTTCACTTAACAACTCAACTGCAATGACCCATTTAACAACCCGGGCAAAAAAGGTCGTAAAATCAGCCGTGACTCACTTAACAACCGCTTAGGCTTAGCAACAGAAATTTCAGACCCACTTGTGGTCATAAGGCAAGGACGCCCTGTACTGCCTGGCACTCTGTGCTCCAAGCGGAGACAGCCTGACAAAACTGAGCTGGGCTGGAAGATTCAAAGGACCAGGTGGGAGCCCCCCTCCGACACACCCACCCGCTGCAGGTTGGGGACCCTGCCCTAAAACCTCCCGCTGAGCTCCCCCCCTCCCTTCCTTTTGGCAGGGAGCCGCCTTGGATGGGTGGGAGGCAGAGAAGGAAGCCGGGCCCCTTCAGGGACTCTGCAGAGCCGGCAGGCCAGAGACCCCTTGCAGGCGAGGGGAGGATCATGGCAGGGGGGGGGGGGGGGGAAAGCCCCCCCCCCCCCCCCGCGCAAGTGAGCCTTGCTGCAAATGGACCTCCCGATGTGGAGGAGGAGCCCCCCCCTCATTCAAACATGCCTGGAAAAAAACTTTTTTTTTTTAAAGCAGCTTTTGACTGGTGGAAAAAGCCATAAGTGGGGAGAGAGACAGAGGGGGAATTCCAGATTGAAAGAGCCCGGATGAGAGAGTTGGAGGCACAAGAGACGAGAAGCGAGAGCCGCAGGGCCAGTTTGGGGCTCCGCTGGAAAACCCTCCGCTGCCCCCCCGCCCCCAATAAGAGGCGCAGAGGAGGAAAGCAGCGGTGCCTTTTCCAGGCCCAATAAAAGCCCAACTGTTTGCTTGGGCCCCCCCCCCCCCCCCCCCCCCCCCGGGAGGAGATCTGCACGAGTGAAAACCTGGAGCTAAGGGATCTGCCTTCACGGAGACCCAAATGATCCATCAGAACCCTCCTTCAACCCGAAGGAAGTCAGAGCCTCCCCCCCCAACTATCTCATTTTTGGGGAGATGCGCTGAGCTCAGCTGCTCCCCTTTTACCTGGCCTGGCTCTTTAGCTTTGAAACTGCTTAGGCAGACACACAAAAGGGCTGAGGGAGGCGGAAAAAGTCCCTCCTTTGGCTGCTGGTCTTTTTATTTTTCCTTGTGTGGCATTTACTCCGACACAAACCCAAATTCTTTTGTCTGTTCCTAACATCCAAGCTATCTGTTGGCCTACAAAGCGATCCCCACTCATCTCCAGCCACACCCCCACCACGTCTCCTGCTTGAGCAGGGGGTTGGACTAGAAGACCTCTGAGGTCCCTTCACGCTCTATTCGGTCTGTCTGGAGTTCTTCCAGAGTGTTTTCCTTCCCTCAGTGCTGTTTCCCTGCTGATGTTTCTCTCTCTGTGTGTGTCACACCTTCTGCAGTCTGGTGGGTGGCAATGAGGAAACATGTTTGTTGCTAAACCACTAAAACCTGGATTATTTCTTCCCTTCCCGGGTGTCAGGGAGCCGTTAGTTCAGCATAATTCAGGCGCTTTGCTGGTCGGTTTTGAGGCTGCTGTGTGGTCCTTGCCTTATTTCTAGAGTCTTCACTGGACGAGCCTAAGGCTCATGGGAAATATTTAATTTCAGAGGATTATTTCAGAGGCACTTTTTCACATTGATCTGGACTGCCAAACCACTCCAGTCGAAACACAGAATCAGATCTATTTTCCCAGTTGATTTGAACCATCGGATCAAACCAAACACAATTTTAATTTTCTCGCTTTTAGCCATTTCCTCAATCCTGGGAAGAGGTGCCCTTTTCTAATGTGGAAGGAAGGGCTCGTTCAGGGTGAGGGGCTGCTGACTGCTGTCCTCCAGGGAAGATGTTTAGGGGCATCGGTATCAACTGGTGGCGAGGGGAGGTCTGCAATCTGGAGGAGGAAACCTTGGACCCCTCAAGCTCAGCTTCTGGGCTTAAGGATCACGTACCCCCCCCCCCCCCCAAGACTCGGGGATGGCCCCTTCCCTTCTTGATCCCCCCCTCCCCCCCAGGCTGGGCAGGACGAGGGCGCTCAGTGGGCCTGTGGAGAAAACATTTTCTCCTGGGGCCGAATATTATTCCTGCGCTGGCTCCCACAGTATCTATTTCCGTTCTCCTTCATCCCTCCTGTTTTATTTACCATGGGAATATTTCATTTCTGGCTTAACAGCCTCCTGCTTTTATGGTGGTCGCCTGCCAAAGGTGGGGCCACGGTAAGAAAACATAAATAAACCAGAGGTCAGAGAAGATAAAAATAGAGGGATGGGTCAGGGCTGGGCTGCCGAGGCCAATTCTCTATTCTGCATTAAATTCTGCTTCCCGGGCTGCTTTTTGAAGAAGGAACCGCAGGCTTAAATTTAACCCAAGGACATTTCTACACAAGCACCAGGATAACAACAACAACAATAATAATAGGGCCACCACAACAACAGCAACACAACTTCCTGCAGCTACAGGTAAAGCTTCGCAGGGGAAGTGGAGTAACTCAGCCCCTTCCTCGGCAGCAGCACCACAGACTCACTGCTTTCCAACGTCTCTGACCAGGACACAACTCTCTGGAGGATGGGACCACACAATCTTTTGCCCAGAAACAACTGGGGGGAGGGGTGGGGTGTATACTTGCATCCCCATCTGGAGCAAGAAGGCCAGGGGGGGCAGGCTCTCCCCGATGGCTCCAGTTCCTCCAGTGGTGACAGTCCCTCCATTGACCAACACTCCCAGAATCCACCTTAATCTGGGGAGACTTGGCGGTGGACAGAGACGGCCTAATGCTTGTATTGCTGCAGTTTTCATTTTAATTACCCATGCACGGTTTAATGGTTGTAACCTATTTTTTGTTCTGAACCACCCATACCCCAAGTTGTGTCAATATATAAATGTAAAAACAACCCCCGTTTACCAACAAAGAAGCAGAAATTATCCACACATTTCATATTAATTAAAAGAGTAAGGGTAGAGCAACGCTATGTAGAATAAATACCAATTTTCGGACGCGTCTCCTAGCCCGCGAGGTTAACCCGAGGTGGAGCGATGGCTAATTAAAGGACGAGGGGGCAGGAAAGGCCCTGGGCTCACCACAGGGGAAGCCACAGGCCTTAAAGGTGATCACAGGGCCAGGTCTGCCCTTCTTGGCCCATCCGACCTCACCGGAAGAAACAGAAGGAAGGAAGGAAGGAAGGAATCCGGGGCCCAACCCCTGCAGTTCCAGAAGGAAAGGTGCCATAGGAATCAAACAAACAAATCACCACATTTACATCCTGTGGTGGAGAACATATTCATTTCTGGCAAAATAAATAAATAAATAAAACCTAGCTTCCAAAGGTGCTTTTTCAAAAGCCAGCTAGGCCCCCCCCCCCCCCTTGAAGGCATTTCGCTTCTCATCTAAGAAGCATCTTCAGCTCTGCCTCAGCCATGACTTGGAAGACTGAGAATCTCCACAGACATAAAGCTGGTGTCCATTTACTGGATCCCTGAAGAAGAGTCGCAATATGCCTACTTTGGAAGAGATCACTTCACGTCTGAGCGCAAATCCTTGATTGACCACAAGCCGATAGTGGCCGTTATTATTATTGCCACTTTTCAATGATGGGTCCAAAAGAGTGCCGGGGTCAGGGAAGGGCTGTTTCAGCACCATGGAGAGCTGCCCGCCTGTCCTGGGCTCCCACTGGGGGGTCAAAGGTCAGCTGAGACCCGGCACTCCAGATGTGGCAGCACTACAGCTCCCAGTAGCCCCAGCCAGTGAATCATGGTAAAGGATGCTGCAGGTGTGTTCAACCGCACCTGGTGGGCTGAGCACCTGCTCAGGGAATAAAAAGACAACATGGCATTCACACAGCTCCCTGCTCACTTCAATAAGCTGCACATTCTGTCTGCAAGAAAGCCGCTGAAATTCTCTTGCTTTGACCAAACTGAAGGAAAACCAATGGGGAAAGGCACCGGAGAAATTTCGTGCAAGGTTCTCCCCCAAATACCCAGCTAAGGATTGGGCCTTGGAAATCAAAGGGCGGTAGATATTTTGCAAGGCTGCCTTCGGCTTGTTCATCAGAGAGAGCAACCAATGCTGAGTTCTTGCAAATGTTCAGACGCTCAGCTGACGATGGAAGGAAACATGCCCAGATCTGAATTTTGCACCTCTTTGTTCACCTCTCTGAAAAATCCTCTCGGCTCCCTGAATGAAAGCGAAGACATTTTACTCATTCATTTGACATTCTCTGATATCAGATGCAGCTGCAGGAACAATCCCCCGTTTTGTCATCCTTAATTCAAACACTGGTCTCCCTTTCTAAAAATGGGGATTTTTCAGGTCAAGTTCCTTTCAAGCTCACTCACACAGAGATGGATTTTAGCCTTTCATAAAGAGTTTCTGTCTTCCCTCCGAAGGGACGGAAAGCCACATGGTAGTAAAGGAACATCCACCACGCAACGTCAATTCCAGCCCCAGGAAGCTTTTCGGCTGATTTATGGCCTTGCATTTCAGAAGGATTTGCTCGACATACATTGCGGAGAAAACCAATTTCCCAAACCTTTCCATTGAGAGAAAGGCCGGCCCTGGCGCTCCTCTGAAGCTGGGCGGGGGTGCGGTGGGTGGGTGGGTGGGTGGGTGGGGGTTCCTCACAGGGCTGAAGAGCACCATCGTCTGCAGGAAGCAGAACCAGAATTGCCACTGAGCAGGGGTACCTCAGGAGAAATTGTGTGCAAAGAAGATGCAAAGTTTCTTTTTTTTACTTTTTAAAATCACCAAGTGGTAAAATGGCCTAAACAGTGAAAAGGGAGAAACAAAGAGACACTGAACCCGAGAGCTCCAGATGTGCCCTTCAGAAAAAGCTGGAGGAAGAAATCAGGGTCCTAGGAGGCTTAAGGAGTCCTTGCCGAAGGATGTGGGGCCATCACGGAGGAATATTCTGCACCCTGCTTCCATCTCCCCAAATTTCTCTCGGGGGGTGGGTGGGTTAGAAATTATCAGCTATCCGCAAGAGTACCAACCAATGAGGAATTGTTCATCAATGGGATTTTTAAATTTCCCCCCTGTATTTTATAAATCAGCATAATACATCAGCCGCCCATAGCTTTCAAAGATGAATTTGCCAAAAGAGGGAGGAGTCGGAGTCGTGAAGGGAGAAGAGACCTGGGGGATCTTCTGGTCCAGTGCAAGATTCCTTCTATCATGCTGGACAAATGACATGTTTTCTTGGGAACCTCCAGTGATGGAACTGCCTGAGCTTCAGGAGGAAGACTGCTTAATAGCTGAGGAGGAGGAGGAGAAACAGGAGGAGTTTTTGTCATTGTTGCCAGCAGGTGGCAGCACACAGCTGACCTTGAAAAAGGGAAGCCAGGTCAGAGGGGATGAGGCAGGGGGGTGGGGTGGGGTGGGGTGAAGAGGCTACCTGGGAATTAAAGGTGCTTCCACCCAAGGCGATGATGGCAAACCACTTCTGCACTCTTGCTGGGCGAACGGGACGGAGGCGGTCAAGAAGGCCCTTGAGCGGGGTTCGGCTCTTGCCTCCTTCATTCCTTATGTGGCACCATCGGGAAATCCAAGGATGTGGGGCTTGGAAATGGATTTGGGGTGGGGGAGGGGGCAAGCTGCTTCTGTGCTGTGCTGGAGTTGAGCCCAGCTTGAGAAGTTCTCGATCCCTGAAAAACATTCCACTTCCAGAAGGCCGAAAGCAAAGCGCCCTTGGGTGGGGGAGATTGCCGGACGTGTTAAAAATCTCCTCTGCAGATTTTAACCTCTGCTGTTCCAGAGCTGGGAATTTGGAAGAGGGCGGCAGAATCTCTCAACCCCAGAGCAATAACCCCAATGAATCTGGAGTTTGACTTGGGTGCCTCTTTGGGTGAAGGACGACGCAGGAATAAAATTGTATCAGGAAATCTCTTTTGACATCCAGGAGCAAGAAAAATTAATAAGAGGGCTAATTCTCCGTGCGGCTTAATCAAATCAACCGATCCAGCACCCTGTTCCCGACTCGACTGCTAATTTAATCCCCACACGTGTTTTCTTCATTAAAACTATGGCATTCGTCAAAAGGGAGACGACTGGATTGATTAATCCAATTTGCTGAGTTTCAATCACTGTGTGAAATCCCACTCCCCACCCCGAAATAAAAATGGGGATCTGGGACCGAAGCACCAGCCAACAGATGCTCCCAGATAAAGACAGTAGTGTGTTTTTACGATCTGGGTGTTACGCTTCCCATTTGTCAGGCAAGGAGGATGGGCTCCAAAGTTCCCCCCCACCCCCCAGCCAGTCCAACCGGGGGAACTTCATCCTCCCAGGGCTGCTGGAGAGACGCCCGGGGAAAATCTTGCCTGCCTGGGCCTTCTGGTTTCTGGGTGAGCGCTCAGAGGTTATTTGGGGGCCCAGGAAAGGCAAAGGGTTGGTGATGGAGCTTAAAAAAGGCAGGAGGGAAGAGAAAGGGACCCCCGTCCCTTTTGGAAGAGCAAGGAAGACGCTTAACCCCAAACAGAGCACCCCATATCTGTAGAGTAGCTGAAGGCTGGGCAAGGGAAGGAAGGGCCTCTCGCCTACTCACAGACTGGCCTCTGGAAAAACTAAGCAAGGAGGCAGCCAACCTAGAAGACATTTCTTGACGGAACAATTAAGCAGCGGAAGGACTTCCCTCCAGAAGTTGTGGGTACTCCATCACTGGAAGTCTTCCAGAAGAGATTGGACAGCCATTTGTCCGGAATGGTGCAGGGTCTCCTGCTTGAGCTGGGGGTTGGACTATAAGACCTCCAAGGTCCCTTCCAACTCCATTATTCTGCTACTGAAACCAGCATCTTTTTCCACGTCTTGTGGCAGCCACGCCTTGCAAAATGCAACTTGGCCTCGGCTGAAAGGCTTTCTGGAGCTTCACAAGGAGGATCGATTGTCCCTCGCCCAGTTTGGTACTCAGGGGAGAAAAAGTTATTTCCCCTAGTTGTTTTTGTTCCGAGCTGAAAGGGCCTCTGTGCTTCTCTCAGCCGTGCTTAGAAAGCATCCTGGCAGATCTGCAGCTCAGTGGCCGGTCGGGCTTTTTAGAAGACCTCAGCTGAATTGACACTCCGACCGGATTATTCTCTCCGCAGGTGCATTTGTGGGCTGACGGGGAGGGCGAAGGTTTGCTACTGAAAGGGGGAAAAACCCGAAGGAGGCAGAAGCCATGATCAGTCTTCACCCTTGAGCCCCAGATTTGAAGACATCCAAACCGACTCAGCTGCAAAGCTTCCTCCTCCACCGGCCCCTGCGTGGTCCAGGGGCGACTGCTGACACCCCCAGCAGCATCCCCATACTGACTCGGACCACGGGCCTTTTTGGGGCCAAGGGACTTCAGCCACGGAAAAAGAGAGATGAAAAGCAACCAAGCAGAACGGAAAGGGACACCAGAAGTGACGGCAGCTGAGGCGCCAGGCTAGAAAGCAGGGAGATGGGGAGTTCCGGTCCCGCCTTCGCCATGAAAGCCGCCTGGGTGACCTTGGCCAGTCACACACTCTCAAGCCCAGCCCACCTCACAGGGTTACTGTGAAAAGAAGAGGAGGAGGAGGGAATATTGCTTTTTGTTCACTGCCAGATTCACCGAGGACAAGGGAATCCCTGCAACCCGTGGAGTTCTTATTCTGGCCATGATTAAGTCAAGCCTGAAAGGAAAAGCATTCACACACACCCATGAGACACAAGGACACACACAACACAAACACGGCCAGTTCAAAACAGTGTCATTGCGGGTGGGGCGGCCTATACATAAATAAAAGCAAGGTCGAGGGATTTACTGGTCCCGCTGGCCTAAGAACCAGATGCCGTCAAAAAAAAAAGACCTTCCCCCAAAGCCCCCCTTATTTCACTTCCTCCAGGCGGCCCCGTGGGGGACTTTCACACTGGGAGCCCCAGGCGGACAGAGAAATGGGGCACATCAAAGTTTTTAATTACTTCCGCCCCCCCCGCTCCCCCCCCCCCCCCCCCAGCCACAATCCTTGGCCCGTTCTCAGGTGTGAATGGTGGCAGTGCCAGGGTGGTTTATCAGTGCTAAACACAGGATCCTCCTGGGGGCCATTCAGGCGACAAGGACTGCCAGGGAAACGGGCAAGAAATTAATTTATCCGACAGCAGCACCGCTCTCGCCCCACTCCCATAAATAAGTAAAAAGAGAAGGCAGGGGAGATTTGGGGGGGGGGGAGCGAGAGAACAAAGCCTTGGTTCACCCAGAGCCAGGATCTAGCGGGGTGGGGTGGGGTGGGCTTGCAAAGGGGTCATTATCTGCCATGGGGGGGGGAGGAGTGGAGAAACAAAGCTTATTAGGAAGCCCTGAGAGATTAAATCATCCAGAGGAGGAAGGTGAGAAAGGAAGACCCAGTTTTTGGGAAAATAACAGCCACATTTGGTGGTGGTGCAGAGTCAAGGCAACCATGGGCAACTTTCCTCCTGCCGGGGCTGGTTGTGACTACCTGGCATGTTCCAGAGGGAGCCAGGAGGGGGTGGGGGAGGCTTTCCCTCCAGCCCCATTTCGGGGGAGCTGAACTCTATCCCTGGGCTGTCCCTAAAGCAGGGATCCCCAACCTTTTGGATCTCAGGGAGCACTAACTTCATAATTTTAAATCCCGTGGACCACTAATATGATCTGCCTAATGACCAGGTGGGTGGTCATGGCTAGGTGGTCATGTGACTGGGTGGGTGTGGCCAACTTGATGTCACTCACGTCGAGGGGCGCCTCGTCAGCCTCTACTCACCCCTCGCCAGCCACTCCTCGCCTTCCCGCCCGGGCTCCTTAGGGCCCCAACAGGAAGCAGTTGTTGGAGCTAAGCAGCCACCACGAGAAAGAGTTGGCAAAACAGCTCAGTTCAAATTGGATCTGACCGAGAGGGAGGCTCAGTAGAAGCACTTCACTGAGGACTAGGAGCATAGGCTTTCCAAGCAGAGGGAAGACCTGTGGGAGTGCAAGGCCAGGTACTGGTGCCTGGAGGCTCAGTGGGCTGAGATGGCCAGCCAGTTCCAGGCCATAATGCAGTCCCACTGGAAAAAGGCCCTCTGGCTCTTCGCCACCAGCCTTCGCCCAAAGCCCCACACCAGGAGGCTAAAGCAGACCCCCGTCAGAATCTCTGCCTCCCTCCGACCTGAACAAAAAGATCCCGAAGGGGGAGACTCCCTGCAGCAATACAAACATTCATTGCACGTATTTGTCCCAAGGGCCATAGTTTGAGGACCCCTGATTTAGTGCAATATAAAAAATGCAAATATTTTTCTGCGGACAGCCAAAATTTTCTCGTGGACCACCAGTTGGTGACCATTGCCCTAAAGAGTCTGCCCTCCACCCTGGCAGGGAGCACTTGGGGCTGGGAGGTCCCAAAAGCAGCCAGTGTGGTCTAAGGAGGGCCCAGGAAATGGGGCTGGCCAGTCACAGGTTTCACAAGCGCCCGGCCTTCCTTCCCCTCCTCACCTCGGCCGGCTTCCTGGCAGGGACCAACCCCAAATCCCCCTTGCTCCGTATTCAGGACGACAGCCGCCGGGCCGGGCCTGCTTAGTGACGACAAAGGGCCGCCAGGAGTCGGAGATGCTCATTGAGAGGCACAGAAGCCCCGGAGCCTGTCGGAGGAATAACTTTCGTATCTGACACCCGCGTGGGAGAAGTCGCTGACACGCAACGGCCCCTTGCCTCACACGGTTGTTCCCCGCAGTTGTAGAAGCAGCCACAGGAATGGGAAGAGGTGAAAACTGCTTTCCATTTATAAACTTGCTCACTTGCTCGCGCAAAGTATGATTTCTCACCCCAAAATCAATCCCATTAGATGCATCGTATCCACCACCAACACATCCAAGACATTTCACCCGTGGAAATAACAGGAAACCGGAGGCAGCGTATTGCATCGTCCCTGTTTCTCATCCTGCAACTATAAGACAGGCAACTGAATGCCGGCTGCCACCCACCTGCCCACCTGGGAGTAGAATTGGCTTATTTGGGGAGGAAAAGGTGAAGTCCAAGCGAAGATGAGGAGGGTGGTAAGAAGGGAAGGCCAGAAGGGACCAGAGCTGCTCCACTTATATAATTCACTCTGCTAAAAAGTCACCGAATCCTGGCTGACTTTAGGTGGCAGAATACAGAGTTAAAAAAAAAACAAGGCACAAAACCTGAGAACGAGGAACAAACATCTTTTCAAATCCCAGAAACAGGCAAGCCTTTGAGAAACGTTTGTGAAAGATGGCGGGTTGGGGAGGGGGCTGTGAATGTGCAGGGGATGCTGTCCCAGAGGGCAGGCCCCAAAACTCAATTAGCACCCAGAAGCCAGGTTAGGTACCAGCAGGGGCAGACACCGCCCCCCCCCCCAAAAGTGCTTGGATTGCCGCACTTTGGACCAGCTTACAAAATTACAGAATAACAGAGTTGGAAGGGGACCTTGGAGGTCCTCTAGTCTAGTCCAACCACCTCTCAAGCTATCATTCTGGAGAAAAGGCTGTCCTATCTCTTCTGGAAGGCCTCCAGTGACGGAGGACCCACAACCTCTGGTGGTAAATTATTCCACTGACTAATTGTTCTTAGAACTTAGAATAACTTTGTCGCTTTGAATGTACACTAATCGGCATCATTAAAATGAAATTTTTTTGGATCCAGCTCTCAAAGGGTCTCCACCTCTAGTTGTTCTGACAGCTGTCGGCTGAAGCATCCATGCAGCTTTCAAGGTCAAAGACAGCCCCCCTCTCAACGTCCCTTGCGATTCCTCCTCCAGCACAGCCAGGGGCTGCTAATGGGATGTGCCAGTTGTATGAACAATAGTCTCCCGTCCCCTGGTGGGGGGGAGGCGGGGGGGGGTTTCCTTCCCTTTTCATCTACTGCTCCTCTGTGGCCCCGCCCACTTTCCCTCCACAATCCCCTTGAAAACTGGATGGGGTGGGCCCCACGGGGCAGCTGAAAGGGACAGTCGTTGCGTGGAAGGGAGCGCAGGCTGTCAGCGCTGGGCACAGGTGAAATGCTGGAGGGGGAAAGAAAGAGACCCAGTTCAGCTGCCACTCCAGAGGGAGACTCCCTCCCCATCCATACCCAAATTCAATTTTTGCCTGCAGAGCTGCTGCCGGTCAGAACTGGGAACAGACAACTGACTCCCTTGGAAAGGGAGGTCAAAGGCATGGTGCTTGATAAATCCATGATCTGCCTTGCTTTGGTGCTGCTTTGAGGAAGCCCTTCATGAGGACTAGAGCTTTCCTTGGCTTTAAAGGTGGGCTCAGAGCTTCGTAGCTTGAAGGTAAGAGCGGACGGCCAGTGTGGCAATTCACAGCAGCTCTTCTTTTTCCAGAATAAAGCTCGACAAGAGATGCCCATCCAATTCCTGACCATGGACGGGCCTTGCGGTGCTCTGACTGGGCGAAGAGTGCCAGAAGAGGTTGCTTTCTGCACCAAACAAGCAGGGATTTGTCACCCGGACACACAAGGCCTTTGCAGATCAGCTCATTTGGGGGGGGGGGGAAGAGCCCACCAACGCTATATACTGAAGCAGAGCCCCAAAGCATCCGAGGGTCCTTGGCACTGGGGAGGGGGAGGCTGTTCATTACCCACATCCAGAGCAACAACGCTCCCCCTCCCCCCTCCCTTCACCTGGAAGCTGTTGACGCCTCATCAACTCGGAGACTCAACCAAGCTTGCTTCAATTAATCTCCGTCTGCTGTTGGCCAACTCAAGACTTCTATCTGGGTTTACTCTGGTCGCCTCCCTGCTGGCAGCCCCCCTCCTTTGCAGATCTGTTGGCCAGAAACGCCCCAACAATCTGGCTGCTGCAGCCCCCCCCCCCCCCAAAAAAAAAAGTTGAACGGGACCAGGGGATCCAAAGGACGCTGGAATGGCGGGATTAAACCAAATGGAAAAGCCAGGAAAATTTTAAAAAAACCAAAACCCAAAACCAGTGGGAGCAGCAGAAATCCATTGCCGTTAAATGACTGAGCTCACTTGCATGGCACTCCAACCCTCTCTTGCTTGTTCTGCCTGGTCGGTCAGCCTCCTGCCCCCCTGCGCTGGGCTCTCATTCACCTCCAGCTCACATGCAGGGACAGACCGGCCGGCTGTCCAAGAGTGTGCGGGGAAGGCAGCCTGCTCCGAACTCTGAAGCTTCTTCTCAAGAGGAAGAGGCAGTTTCCTCCTCAAAGAGCAGCTGCGAACAGCTGGAAAGGACCTTGCCAGTCCCTCTTTGCCCTGCCCTGAACTAATTCTGCAGTGGGCGCTCCTTCACTCTTCACTCAAGGGGACCTTGACCCTGGCCAGGAGGGCTGCGTTCCTCTGAAAAGGTCAGCCGGCCACAGCTTGGGACCGAGTGCCTCTCCTCTGAGGCTGGATCCGGCATTTGTGGGCAGACCCGGCTGCCCTGGGACCCTCCCCCTCAGCTGCCACCTCTGGCTGCCCTCCAGATTCTGCTTTATGAGCTCTCCTGCACCTCGGCCCAATTCTTCCCCTCCCCTCCACGCATCCCCTCTCCCCTCAAAAAGCCTTCAGGCGCCGGGAAGCAAGAGGGGGAAGGAAAGGCCCTCCTCCATGGCGGGGCTCTCCTCGCAGCTTCGCTCTCATGGGGCTGCCGATAAAGAGGGCAGCAGGCAAGGAGGCCATCTGTTCGCCATTGAGCAGTAATGTGGGCTGGGGGGGGGGCGGATGAGTCCTGTGCTCCCTCCTGGGCACAAGGGAGGAGGATGTGCTGACCGCAGCTCATTGTTCACCTGTCACCACATCCCGAGTGGCTGAGGGGGGGCCAGTATGGCAGGGCCAGAGTGGGGGAGGACCCTGCCCCCGCCCCTCCATTAGGAAGGCCAGTAACTTTCCAAAGCAGGACAGAGAGCAGCCCCCCCTCCCCCGGATGCTTCCCTTGGCTCACCTGTGCAGGTCTGGGCTGGGAGGGGGCCGGGGTGAGGCCCAGTTCCCTGGGGAGAGGCTCTTGTTTCTCTGCTGGCAAAGCCCAGGCTCAGCGCTCACCGTGGTCGAGCACTGGGGAGCCAGTTTTGGCCCATGCTTTCAGGGTCTTCAAGACCTGCCCAACCCAGGTCAACTCCTTAATTCTGGTCAGTCTGTCGGCCTGGTGCTCCTCCCCAACCTGGGAAGGGCCAGTGTGGCTCACTGACCTCCTGATCCCCCAAAGACATGGAACTTCGGTGTGGTGTCTCTCCCCACCCCCCAAATGGGAACCGGGTTCAATGGGTAGTTTAACAAAATGGGAGTCGGGGGAGCCCAGACTTCACTCCTTCTGTGACCTCCTTGTGACCAGGGGTGGGGATGGGGGGGGCATCTCTGGCACAGGAATGTAACCGGAGCCACCAGGTTTCCAAGGTGAAACAGACTAAGAGCAACCAGGGGCTGCGAGCGAGGTGGGGGGGCATGTGAGGTCAGGAAAGGGTCGCCCTTTGACTCCCTGAGCACCCGAGACGATGGGGGGGGTTGATGGGACGAGCGAAGCCCCGGCTGCTCCCTCCATAGGCACCTGGAGAGCCAAGGGCACAAAGCCACTAAGCCACAGTATAAGTGTGAGCCACACGGCACCAATGGCTTCTTCCTTTGAAGAATAGGCTGGGGATACCTGGAAGACAGCAGTGATTTCCTGCTGACTTCTGAAAGGGAAGGCAAGGGGGGGGGATCTCCCTGCCTGGACCTTCACTGTCTCCCTCCCCCACCCCTGAAGAAAAAAGGATCCCCTGGAAACCGTTCACATCACGTCACAAAGACACCCACGCTGGGCTCTCCTCGCCACATACGGGACCTGCCCGTGGCTTCCACCGGAGCTTCCTCGTGTTGTCTCTGCACGCCGGCCAGAACTGGCTGCCTCGTGTGAGGGGTCTCCCCCGGGCTGGGGGAGGGCGCCCAGGCCCTGCAGGCCACAATCTGGAGCCCGGGGAAGGCTGCCTCAAGGCATCCCTGCATTTTGCCCACCAGAAACAGGCTGGGCTCAGCCGGATGCTGAAATCAGAAGCCGGAGCGATGGGTTAATGGGCGCCCTTGCCCATCGAACGGAGCGAAGGAGGAGATTTCTCAGGCAAAGATTTCTCTCTGGGAACCAGGGTGAGAAAGGAACCGGCTGGGAAACATCTGTGAGGAAAAGCATCTAGAAGAGGCCCCCAGGGAGAAGCCGAGGCAGAGACCCTCCCTGGCTCTTGATTAGAGATTAGGTGCCTTCACTGCAGACAGAGAGACAGAGAGAGACAGACAGAGAGAGGGAGGGAGGGAGGGAGGGAGGGAGGGAAGAAAAGAGAGCCAGGATCCTTTGTTTCCCTCAGTGAAGGCAGAGAGCCTGTTTCTTTTCCAAATCCTCACCCGGGGACCGTCTTGCTTTAAGCTCCCATTTGGGTTCTGCTGTCGCGGCCCAGAGCGGCAGCGCATTCCCGGTGCCGGTGCCAAGGCTGAGCAGCCAGCCTCGCCTGTGCTTCAGGGCTGCCTCCCTTGTGCTTCAAGTAAGGGTCCCCACGGAGGAGGGTCGGCGGGAGAGGCATGCGCCCGGCCTTTGCCCATCGCCCTGCTGCCCAAGCAAAAGCGGGAAGGAAGGCCGAGGGCAACCAGACATGGCTGCACAGGCTGCCATGTCTCGGCACACCTGGGTTGTGGCTGCAGGTGCAAAAGACGTCGGCAGCCCTGCTGGCTGGATTCTTAGGGAGAATTGCTACCAGGGAGTCGTTTTTCTAATCCAGACAGGCAAACGACAGCAAAATGTAGCGCGCCTGAATCTAGAGGAGAGTGCCAGGAGTGGCATTTGGCATAGAAAGTATGTATGTGGGGGGGGGGGGGCTCTTGCAGAAGCAGGGAGGGAGACCAGAGGCAAAGAGAGCTCAAAAGACCCCCTCCCCACCACCCCCAAATGCCTCAGATGGCTCTCAGGAAGAGGCTGGGCCCCGGAAGTCCGTCTCCCCCCCATTCGATCCAGAAGACAGGGGCACATTTTCTTTCAAAGCACCAAACGTGGGCACCGTGCAGCTGGTATTTACTGCCGCTCAGCTGAACCGCGAGGCCCTTCCATAATTACCCTAGCGAGTCTTGTTCAGCACATTAACTGGTACCAGGGGAGGAGAGACAGGGGTGGCACTGAAGGCAGCATGGCTGGCCGGCTGGCTGGAGAAATGGAGGCTGGAGAGCCCTGGACATCTTCAGCAGGACGGCAAACTGGGTGGCATGCACCCCTTTCCCTGGGGGGCGGGGAGGAAGAGGAGGAGGAGGGGTGGGAGAGTCCTGTTTGGGTCCCATCCATTGAGCACCGCCATCTCAAGGGGGCCCTCTGCACTGCGGTGGCCTCTGGAGCAGGTTCAGGTGGGCCCTGGTTCAGGCAGCCCCACTCTCGGAGAGCCAGAGTGGCCATGGGCTTACCCCCCCCCGCTCTCTATTTGTTTCTAAGCATCGCCCAGCGTTGTTATGCAGTCGGACAGCCTCGCAAATGTGACAAACAAGCAAGGAAATAAATAAATAAACAGCCTGAAACAGCTTTGCAATCTATTCAGAGAACTCAGACTTTGGGGGTAAGCTAGAAATAAAAGCATATGGCCTCAGGATTCCTTTTCTTGGGCTTCTTTTTATCATGCAACATGCGGGAGTGTGCGCACACACTGAGAAACACCCCCCCCCCCCCCCCCCTGAATTGGACCTTCAAAGCATGGGACACCTTCAAAGAGAGGATTCTGCCCAGTAGGAAGGACTTTCCTTTCGGCTCTTGGGCCCAGAGAAGCCTGCAAACACCGCAGCAAAGAACTCCAGAAAATCTGAAGTGTAATCAGAAAAGAGAAATAATTCTGTACGGCCTGGAAAATGTAAGGCATGGCCTAGACCCCTGAACACAATGCAAACCGAGTTGACAAACCTAGCAAACCATTCCTGCAAAGGTCTGTGCTTTCTCTAGACGTCTTTACATCACCGCGGGAAGCTAGCTAACCTCAGCCAGAAGTTGAAAAAAAAAATGGCCCGGAGTATTGGACTTGGTTAGGGCTTCAACGAAAAACCACCAGGAGGTTGGAGGCTGAGCTTGGGGGTCCAAGAACATCCCGAAAGTCACACCTTTCCCCATCACGGCCCAGAAAGCATCACCGATACATTCCAAAGATGGGAGGAAGGAAGGAAGGAAGGGAGAAAGACGGAGGAAAGGAAGGCAGGGAGGGAGGGAGGAAGAAAGAAAGAGCTTTACCTGCCATAATTTCTAATATGCTCAATAATAATAAGCACAGTTTCCTTTTAAAAGTTTAAGATGGTTGCCCTTCCTATCAGTGCTTCACAAAAATCAAGGAAATCACCATGGGAAAAGCGCTGTGAAATCCCACTTCATTTGGCCTTGACTAGGAGGAAAGAATGAGAAATCTGATATATATAGGAGTTAACTCCCTTTCTGACACATTCCCGGTGGGCAGATCCTGTTTTCCCTCCCCTTGCCTGGTCTGTTTTCAGATCCTCAGAGGTCCGAAGGGGCAGTTTCTTTTCAACAACAGAAAGGGGTTTCTCAACCTCAGAAACTTTACTGGTGTGTGGACCCCAACTCCCAGAACCCCTCCCCCGCCAACTGGTCCATTTCCCCAAAGGGTCCTTTGCAAAGAGCAAATATTCCCTTTCTCTCCCTTACCTGGCAAAGGGCCCCCGTGGTTCCCCGAGGGTGGCAGTCCTTGTGTGCGAGCAGCAAAAGGAACCCTGCCCGTTCCCACGCGTGGGGCTGAGCACGAGGGTGGGGGTGGGTCAGAAGGGTTCCTACCCAGGCCAGCCAACCTGTGTGGGGGAGGGGGCTCTTTTTTCTTTTTTTGAATCACGTTTTATTGATTTTTTTCTTTCACACCCACCTACATAACTTATGAGCAGAGTATTGACCATATCATATCTTATACAACTTGTCATCTCCAAATACATTTTACATAGTTATAATTTCTGCCAAAATATTTTTCCCATACTTTATCTTATCTTAATACTTCTTTGCTTATTGTACAAACAATATCTTCTTCCACCCTTAAATTCTAATTTCTCCATTATTAATCATATATATTCTCTTTTCACTTTCATATTAAATCATTCTTTATCCTAATAAATTTAAACATGTTCGAGGTAGCCTTTCTCCCATTTCATCTTTTTTATTTTACAACAATCCTTCTTCTCTCTTTCTCTTCCCTCCCTTCTTTTATCCTTTCTTACTTTCTTCTTTCCTCCTCTCCTACTCCTTCTCTACTTTTCCTTCCTTTCTCCCCCTCCTCCTTTCTTCCTCCCTTTCAACCTTCTCTCCTACTCTTATTTCCCCTCCCTTTCTCCCTCTCCTTTTCCCTTTCTTCTATTCCTCTCTCTCCTTCCTCTCTTCTCCGGGGCGGGGGCTCTTTCAAGAGACAGACCAGGCTGCCGGTCCATCGACACATGCAAGGTTCACAGAGAGCACAGCAGTGGCACACACGCAACAAAAGAGCTCGCTCTGCACCACCAAGACAGGCAGCGATGAGACCCCTACTTGGCCCCTCCAAACTGTCACCCGAAAAGAGCTGATCCGCCTTCACTTTAGAAGCTCTTTATTAACTTTCAGATTGTTCTCGGCCTTTGTCCAGGATCTCCGTGCATCTGTTTGGGCTGAAGATCCCAGATCCACAGCAGTGGGCCGAGCTGGTCCAGGCAGCAGGGATGCCCAAAGGCCTCCGCCCCCCCACCTGCTTTCGTTCTGGGCAGAGCCCAGTGTGGGGGCCTTCCTTCCTTCCTTCCTCTGCTTCTCCCTCGGTCACCACCACCAGCAAATCGGTCAGGCCCCTGGAACCGCCATCCAGAGCTCCAGGGCAGTTGCAGCAGGAAGCCCTCCATGGCCGCTGTGGGTCAGCCACGTCCTGAGGCACAGACAAGGATGGCTTGTTTCCCAGCTTTTGGCCACGGATCAAGGACGCGCACCTCTTCCTTGCAAGCTTCCATGACCCGCTGGACACCTCCTTCCCGAGGGCCCCACGTGCTGTTTGAGCCTGGCTGGGAAAACCAGAGAGAGCTGCCCCTAACAGCCCCCTCACCAACCCTCGATGCCCTGATGTCCGTGGCCTCCCTGGCAGGAGACTCGGTTCCCGGGCAAGAGGTGGGCAGGAAGGAGGGACTCCCCTGATCTCACAGCCAAACATTCGGACTGTTTTGGTCCTCAAGTCTCCCAGCCCAACCGAACAGGAAAAGGGAGGAAGGCAGGAATCCCACCACCTGCCCCTCCCCCCCCCCAAAGCCTAACCCAACCTACCTTGGGGAGTCCCTTCCCTATCTGCCATTCGCAGCCCCTGCCTGAAGAACATGGGTTTGCCCTCCCCACCCCACCCCACGAAAGGAACCCACCATTGCTGAGCAGGATCTTCACTGGAATCCTCCCCCCCATAATTATTCTTCAGGTTGAGAAGCCTCGCCCCACCCCTCACCCCCAGGTGGCGGTGGAGGATTTTTATGAGAAAAATGGGAGAGTAGATTCAGGGGCAACCCAAAGGAAATATGTCAAGTTTAGTTACTGATTAAAACTAAATACAAAACATCTCCCCTCCCACCCACCCCCCATTTCTTTTTCATAATCATGTTGGTGATTTTAGTTCAGCCTCCTCACAGGAAATAAATCACCGTGTGGTATCTTTTCCGTGCACTCTTCCCTTTTAGTGGGGTATCACCTCAGAAGACATAAACGCTTCCTTCCCTCAGAGCCCTTCCTCTGCCGAGAGAGAGAGAGAGAGAGAGAGAGAGAGAGAGAGAGAGAGAGAGAGAGAGAGAGAGAGGGAGGGAGGGGGAGGGAGGGAGGGAGGGAGAGAGAGAGAGAGCGCACACCCGTTTAATTACAGGCTGGCGTGCCAGGTTTCTATTACACTTCAAAAAAGGGAAGGGGTTCAAAGAGGAACAGTTTTAGATTGGAACAAAAACCGCTCTTGGCTTTTTTTACGTTTCGATACACAGATGTGTTCTTTCCTGGAAAACAGACTCTGCAGGGTGGATTTTTGAGACAACCGGAAAATGCAGGCTGGCCTCTAAATTAAACCAACGGCAGCAAAAATAGGTTGGAATCAAGGTCTGTCCTAGGAGAACAGCTCAATCCTGTATTAATGCACCACCCCTCCCCCCCCAATATCTCAAAGCAGACAGACTACAGATCCCATCGTCCCCCAGTGAACTGCTCTCTGCCCTGATTCCCATCGGGGCAAAAGAGGAATTTGCAGGATCAACACAACCCTGACAGACGCCACGCCAGGCTGACCTCTCCATGCTGAACTTCCCCTTCCTATATTTGCAACTGCTTCCAATTTAATCACGGCCTGCAAATTTAATTAACAGGCTGTGTTTACCCCTTCAAAGTATCTTGTTAGCGAAGTCACTGCGCCAGAGTGCCAGGCTTTCCCAGAGACACAAGATGCCAACGCCGAGTTGCTCCCCTCCCCCTCTCAGAAAAAGCCAATGATGGCAACATTTTCTCCTGGTCCAGCTGCCACAAAGCAGCCACAATAGGAAGAGCGGCAATAAAACAGGAACGGCAATACAGGCATCCTAGCCACACTGACAGTGACACAATAAGAGAACACCAATCGTGTGAAAATAACATTGGGTCAACTAGAATTAATTTCCTAATTCCCACTTTGATTTTTCCGCAGTGGGAAAGAGGGACTTTTCTGGGCAGCTGAAAGTCCTCTAACCAGGCCAGGAACAAAGCTGGCTGAAAGAAAAACACCAATAGACAAAAATTCCACTCTTCTTCCCCTCCCCCAATAAATGTGAGGATGGCAGAGTCTCCCAAAGTGCCCTGCAAAGGGTGCTAATTCAGGTGTTGCCTGCTGAAGCCACAGGCACAGTAGCAGGAACCAATGCGGGCCGCCAAATCCCAGGTTAAAGAGACGAATGTCCCCCCCCCCCCCCCAATGCTCCATCCCTGGATTGGTGAACACTGAAGCGGGTGGTAATTATGGTTGAAAGCAAATCATGGGGACAATTAACCGGCCAGAGTAGCAGGGAATTTTCAAAATATTAAGGCTGCCCCCAAACGTTCCCCCTGGAAAAGCCCATTTCGATTGTCTCCCTCCCTCCAAGTCAGAAGAGCAACTTCAGGCATTACAGAGGAGACCCCTGTGCGAAGGTCCACGCCTGGTACAAGCTTTGGTTGTGTTGAATGCAGTCGCTGCAACCCGGAAGCGAAGGTTAAGGGCTTTGCAGGGTCCACAAACCACGATGGTCACAACCTGTGAAACGGCTAAGCCGTTCAAGTTGAACTCTTGGCCCAAAAGCTTGAAACACATCCTAGCAGACATGGGCTATATACCCATGAAAGCAGCGGTCACCCACTGGTGATCCATGGACCACTGGTGGCCCGTGAAAAAATTTTGGTGGTCCCCGGAAAAATTATTTGCATTTATTATATTGCACTAAATACTATTTATCTTTTTAAAAAATTCGTATTAGTGATCCATGGGATTTAAAATTATGAATTTAGTGGTCCCTGAGGTCTGAAAGGTTGGTGACCCCTGCTTTAAAGCAGCTGCATCTTTCTTTAGGTCTGGCTCCTGACACTCCTGAGCCCCCCTCCAGATCATCACAGCCTTACGCACCCAGGAAGAAAGGAAGTCAAAGCAGCAAGGACTCAAATGTAATTGCCCACTCCCGTTGTGCTGGATCGGGGGTGGATGGGTGAGGAGGAGTGGATTGAGGGCAGCCACTTGGGGCCGGCGCAGGTACACCTCTCAGGCCAGGAGTGGTCAAGAGCTCAGCTGGGCCACCTGAGACCACCTGCAATTGGCCTTGAAAGAGCCTTTTAGGACAAACAGCAATTCCTCAGACTCAAAATCTGGGGTGGGGGGCACCTTTTCTTGCACAAGACGGGCGCTTCCCTACAGGGGCTGGCAAAGGCCCTAGTGCCCAGGCCAGGGTCACACAGCAGGCTAAGTCCACTCCTCACAAACCAAACGGCACCTTGACCTGAAGTCAGACTGCCTCAGGGTGCCCGTGCCAGGGAAGCCTGGCTCACCAAGGAAGGGCAAGAAGGGGCACAGGGCAGCCCCTGCCATGGAAGGAGTGTCCCTGGGCCCCAGGAAGGGGGAGGGGGCTGGGAGACACCTGCCCCCTCCCTGCCTGCCAGTCACCAACCCTTTCTCCCTCCTCCCCTGCAAAGCAGAATCCTCTCTTCAAAGGCAGGCAGACTTAACAGAGGCCGGAATGGAGGAAGACACTTCTGAGCGGTCAGAACGCAGCTTCCCTTCGGATATCCAGCGGAAGGGAAGGGTGGAATTCCGGGCGGATGGTGTTGTGCCGAGTGGCAGGATATTCTTGGCCACCTGATCATTCCCGAGAGCCAACCCCTCCCCTCCCCCACCCCCAAATGCCCTTCTCCCTGGAAAGAGGTTGGCAAAGCTACTTCTCCATTTTCCTTACACCAAATGGAAACGTGCAAGAAAAAAAGCAGAGTAGGATAATGGAGCCCATCCTACCTCACAGGGCTGGACGGGTGAGCTTCTAGGCCTCCTCCTGGTCAGTTCTGGCCCCCAAACGTCAAAGCAGGGACCTGAAGAGCCACCAATTGGCAACTAAGATTTGGCAACATGTGGGCCTTTGCCCGTTACTCCTGAGGGCCATAGACTTGAACCTCTTTCCAGACTCAACCTTTAACCAGGCGTCTCTGCCTTGGTTGGGGGGGGGGGGAACACATGTGATATCTTTCCCAAGTCTCTTTTCCCTTTAAAAAAGCAGTGGGAAAATGTGAGAGCCCCCATCCCTTGGGAGGCAGCCTGTCTGCTTTTGAACAGACAATTAAGAAAAGATAAAGAGTGCATCCGTACTAAAATGCTACAACCTTTTCTGCAGCAAATGACGGAGGTTAAGGAGGAGGGGGCTTCCTGGGTTGCTGTGGTGGGAAAGCCCCCTCCAGCGCTTGGAAGAGGAAGAGACCAGTACTCTTTTTGGCAAAGGCAGCAGCAGACAACTTCCTTCCAAGATTGCTGGCACCCCCCTAGGGGAAAGTCCGAGGCCCCCGCAGAAGGCTGGACCTGCAAAGACCACCCCCTTCCCAGGCCTGCTGAACCTCCCCTCCCACCAACTGTGCACCACAGGCTCAGTGGAGGGACTGGAGCCCCTGAAGACCACGCCCGGCCTGCCCCACCACCTCACTCTCACACGTGTCCACTGCAGTTTTCTGGGTGCTGATGGGCCCTGGCACAGAGCAGCAGACTCAGGAATGGCCGGGGGATGCCAACCTGCAGGGGGCCGGACCCTCCTTAGCCCCCTTCAGTGGTACTAGAGAGTCTCCCCCAGCAGAGAGCCCTTTCTCCTGCTCCTGCTGATTTCTGAGCTGGATCCCCGTCTTGTGCGAGGGGGCTCAGCCTCTTCTTCCCCCTTCCGTTAGCTCCACAACCATTCCTTTGGTTTGCTTTCGGTGGGCACCAATCGCTCTCCCACACACATTTTTTTTACAACGCTGCCGCCAAGCTTCCCCAAGAAGCCCTCATGGCTCCATCTGCCAAGTCCTCCCATCCGCCCGCCCGCAAATCCCAGGAAGAGGCGATTTCCTAAGCAGATTCAGACTTGTTACTAGAAAGATAAACAGCGGAGGGAAAGATCCTTGAATTCGGTTCCAAGCAAGATCGCCACACAATTCAGCGGGCAGGCCCTTCCCGGTTCCTGGGCGGGGAGGGGGGGCACCCTTCACCTCCCAACCGCTTCCCCAGCGGCTCCTCTGTACGTTGGTCACTTACACCCCACGGGCATTTGGGGGAGGGGGGAGAGCAAGTAGCCAGATGCTGCCGCCGCTTCCACCCAGAGCCTCGCGCCCCATGACGTCATCGCTCCAAACCTTCTCTGCACAATTCCCGGGCTCCCCCCCCCGGGGGGGCTCCTGGCTCTCCCTCCGAAGAGTCCCCCCCCGCCTTGGAGGCCGCTCCGATGCCGCCCCCCAGGGCACCCCTAGGCAAGGGGGTTTCACGGCCCCCGCAGGCCCGGAGCCCGGCCGCTCTGCCGGCACACCCGAGCTCCAGGAGCGGCCCCGGTGGGGTCTCTCCCACCAGCCCAGCGGAGCCCGCGCGCCCCCGCCTCTCTCGGCCAACGGCCAGGTTAGCGGGGAAGAGCCGCTAGCCAGGAAGGAAGAAGGGAGACAGGCAGCCCTTCCCCGGCTCCGTCCGGCAGACAGGCCGAGCAGCGAACCCGCAGGCGGCCGGAAGATCGCCAGGCCGAGCCGAGCCGCCCGCGAGCGGAGTCCCCGCCCGGTTGCAGGTCGGCCCGCGAGCCACTGGTCGCCCGCAGCTCCTCTCGAGAGCGCGGCGCAGAAACGGGCGCCCGCCGGGAGGCCCCGCGCGCAGAACAGCCCCCGTGCCCGCCCGCCTCCCCCCGTCCCCGTCCATTCCGTAGAGACGGCGCTTACCTTGCAGGCTGGGCTGCGCGGGGTCCGGGCCGCCTCCTCCCGCGGCCATCTCGACGGCGCAGGGGGGGCCGTCGGCGCTGAGCTCGGCCAGTCTGCGGCTGGCGGCGCCCAGCTCGGCTCGCAGGGCGCTCACCTCCTGCCCGGCCGCCTGGAGCGCTCCGTCGATGCGCAGCGCCAGCTGCTGGTTCCCCTCCATCATGCCGGCGATCTTGGCCTGCGGGGGGGACAAGGCGGCAGGCTTAGCCGCTGCAGCAGCCGCCGCATGGCGCGCCGGGCCCCGCCGTCTCCGCCCGCCGCTCCCGGGGCCGCGACGCCCGCCCGCCCGGTGGCTGGGGCTGCTCCCGAGGCCGGCGGCGCGGCTGGCAGAAGCGCGGCCGGGGCGGGAGGCGGCGGCAGGAGAGGGAGCGCGGCGGGAGGGGAGGAGCTGGCCGGCCGCCCCGCCCCCGGCTCCTCCCGGCCCGCCGTGGCTCCGCCTCCGGCCTGGCCAGGGGAGCGGCCGCCACTCCCCCCTGCCCCGAGGCTGGGCTCCCCTCGCGGCTCGACCTCACCGGCCAGCGGGCGCCGGAGGAGTCCGCGGGAAGGGCGGCAGGCGCAGCAGCGGCCGGTCGGAGTCGGGCCGGGCGATCGGAACAGACGCGCGGCGCTCCCGGAGCTCGAGGCCGCGGAGGGGAGCGAGAGCGCGGCTGGCCGGCTCGGACTCGCAACTCCTCCGCTTCTCCGCAGCCTCGTCGGGAGCAGCGAAGGGAAGCTGCCGCGGCCATTCCCGGTGGTGACGCAGCAGAGACCACCACCCCGTTTGCCCGTAGCGAAGCCCCTGCGGCCCCTCCAGGCCGGAGCTCAGCCCCGGAGAAGGTGCCGGCGCCGGGCAGGGAAGTCTCCACGCCGGTGGTAGCCCCGTGAATTTCCGGGGTGTCTGTTCTGGTAGGGCCTGCCTGAGCACATCGCGACGTTCCCCGGTGCGCTTCGTTTGGCTGAATTCACCAAATCCTCCGTTTCCAGAATTCCCTGAACAAAAGTTAACCGGCCTTGATTCCACCGGGGTTAGAAACCTGGGTTGTTGGGTTCACACAGCACAAGGGTTGGGTCGCACAGGCCGAGGGGCCCCGCTGGGTCCTGAAATTAAGAGATTGGAGACCCCACCCCTTCAGGAAGGGTCTCTGGCTGCAGAGGCAAGGCAGGGCAGGGGGTCCTCTACATATGACCACAGTTGGGAGCAGACTTTCCACTGCTAAGCAAAGTGGTGGTTAAGTGAGCCATGCCCGATTTTAGGACCTTTTTTCCATGGTTGTTAAGTGAATCACACAATCGTTGAGTGATCCCCAGACTTTTTGTGTTGGAAGCTGGCTGGGAAGGTCACAATGGTGATCACCTGACCCGGAATTCTACCCCCCAATGCAGTTTTTTTTTTTACTACCGGTTCTGTGGGTGTGCAAGATCTCCATTCCCACCCCACTCCAGGGGAAGGATACTGCAAAATCTCCATTCCCACCCCACTCTGGGATGAGCCAGAGGTGGTATTTGCCAGTTCTCCAAACTACTCAAAATTTCCACTATTGGTTCTCCAGAACATGTCAGAACCTGCTGGATTTCACCCCTGCTGCCGCCCCCTGGAATTCCTCCCCTCTCCCCTTGGAGCAGAATCTGTTCAGAACAGGTTGCCCCAAACCTCAAGGTTGCTCGGAGGGCAGATTAGACCAGAGTGAAATGCAGCAACTCAGACACTTCACTGCCATAAAAATGCAAACAAGCCACAAACCACAATTCCTCATCTATTGAGGCCGAATTCACTCATCATACAAAGTCACAGCAAAACAACAACATTCAAAGATTGCAATCGGTTACAGTTCACTGAATTACGGTTTCTGAACTTTGCACAATTGGTCAAAACCTAAATTGAGGAATGCTACACCACCACAACCAACCCCTCTCACACCTGTCAGCCCACTCGACTGACCCACATGGGCCCAGGCCTCATGATGAAAACCTGCCTTTGAATTCCAACCATCTTAATCCCAATATAATTAATCATAATAATTCACACTATAAACACTTGGCATTTGTAGCGGCCAGCTAGCATAGGGCAAATCAATGGCTGGCAGCAAGATGTCCATGCCAGGTAGCTGGCAGTGGGTTCCCTGCTCTGGGGCCATAGGCTGGCAGGGGAAGAGCCACAGCTGGCCCTGGAAGGGGCTCAGCCTCAATGAGGAGCTACTGCTGCAAAGAATCCTGGCCTTTAAAGGGGGTCTTTTTGAAGAACCCCCCTCCCCCACTTAGGAGGCCTACGCTACTAACCAGCCTCATGAGACCCCGTTAAATGTAACCCTGATCTGCATTTTCTGAGACTCGAGCAAGGTTGCTAAATCTCACCCAGGGCTTGGATAAGCCAAGGTAGGACTAACGGTTGCGGCTCTTATGCCTGAGAAAGCACTTCTCCCAGTCTCACACTACCATAACACTGAACTTCAGTCAGGAAAGTATTCACACAATATGCTGAACCCGGTCACAAAAGACCCACCGGCTGCGCTCGAATAATGTGCAAAGGCTGGGGTTTTGTGGAAATGCAGACTTGCACCAACACAAAAAGTTATGCAAGGAAAGTCTGCTCCTGCAATGTGTGGTGCCCGAATGAACAACCTGTCGCGGCTGATGGAAACGGCCCACATCACACAATGCACGACAACAGTGGCCCCCAACCTTTTGGGCACCGGAGACAGGTTGGGTGGAGGGAGGCTTTTCCGTGGACCGGAGGGGGCATGGTTCCACGTGCTGCCTGCATTCCACTGATGGGGCTTCGCTTGTTTGTGCAGCCCGGTTTCTGGCATGCCGTGGCCCAGTGCCAATCCACGGACCAGGGCTTGGGGATCCTGCGGTACAAGGAGGGCACATGCCTTGGCTCCATTTTCTCTTGGTCTTCTGTTGGGCGCCATGAGCTTTACCGCCCCTTTGCTCATTGGCTGAGGGTGTCCCTAGCCCCCCCCCCCCCCCCCGGTACGTGCAACCCCTGCAAGGCTGACACAAACGGCAGCATTTAATGGGATACACGAGTGAAAATTATCGAATGCACAGGGGAGTAATCAAGTCAACTGCCTAATTCCATTTTAATTAAGCTTACATTGAGATTAAATGAAAATACATCAAGTTCAGGTTTTGTCCAGGCTCTCCCCATTGAAGGATGCCAGGGATGGGTGAGACAAGGTGGGTGTGACTGGCACGAGGCCGGATCGGCTTTTTTCCCAACCTGCGCGTTTCCCCCTCTGTGGGCAATACGCAGAACGTGCGTTTAGATGTAATTTATCAATCAACCAATTGCTTAAAATGCCAACGATAAATGAGGTGGGTATTCCTGGCAGGCAGTTGGCAGGGGGGCTGCCCTTCTCCCCACACCTTGCAAAGACAGACAGGGCAGCCACCTCGTGCACCTCTTAGGCAGCTTCTGCTGAAGCCCCCGAGATGCCAGCCCTGCCCTCCTCCCAAGAGTGGAGCTGTGCCAGGGCCATCTTTCTCCGGAAAGCCCCCCGTCTGGATCGGGGCCAGTCTGGCGCTTGGTTCACTCCGTAGTGCTGCTTGGCTCGCTTATGCTTGGAAGTTGTGGGAAACGGGCAGTTTGGTAGAGGGGGAGTGAGGTGTGCTGAACCCCCAGTCAGAGGAGGAGACCCATACTCAGCCCAGTCCAACCCACAAATACCCCAAGCCCCTCTCAGCTGGGGCTGCCCTCAGTCAAGGTGGGCCCCGCCTAAGGACCCACCCGGAGCCAGACTCATGCATTTGGCGATACAAGACTTGGTTCGGGGCTCCCTTCCCTTCTGCTGCTTTCTGGCCAGCATCCCATCTCATGGCCAAAAACATGGGGGAGCCAATGACCATCCCCTCCAACCTCTGCCTGGGTAACCTGCAGATCTCATTCAGGTTGTCCTCTGGAGGAGATGGAGCCCCAGGCGCATCTGGGTGCCCGTGGGGCTGCCCCTCACCTCCTCCGTGGCGACTCAGAGCTTCACCGCCTTCCTGCTGAGCGGGGGCTGAAGAGATACCTGCGGTTACCCTGACAACGGCCATCTTCCCATCTCTTGAGGAGCGCTGGCAACGGAGGACCTTCTCTTCCCCCCTGCAGGAGTAACCTCAGTCCTGCCACCTCCCTCAGGAGGAGAGGGATGGCATCCGAGGGAGCTACGGGAGGGCTCCTGCCCCATAACCGGGCAGAAGGCTTCCTGCTGCTCTCTTCAAGAGGCTGTTTCCTTTAGCAGCCCTGGGAGTCGGGCCCTGGGCCCGGGGTGTGTGTGTGTGTGTGTGTGTGTGTGTGTCCTTCACATCCCACTCCCTCCGCCACAGTGTAGTTGACCGCACTTCCAGAGGGGACCTCTCCTTCCCACCCCTTGGCCGTCTCATCACTAAACCAAGGCAAGAGCTTCCCCCCCACCCCAAGCCTCTCTCCTGAAAGCCTTGCAAAGCAAATTCTCCTTCCTTGACTCGGATCAGGACAGGGGGGTGGGGGGGATGCTGTTTTTCCAGCAGGAGGGGAGGGGGAGGGGGAGGGGGGGCTCCCTGGCTCCTTTGTGTGTCTACACTGCAACTCCGGCCAGTGGCTCCTCCTCCTCTAAGCAGAGTTAATGGATTCTGCCCCTTCTGGGACCCAAGGAGCCTCCCCTCCCCCTCCCCCTCCCCTCCGGCTCCCCTGCCAATGCTAACAAAGCTCACGTCAGGGGATTGTTTTATGCATTCAAAATATTTGCTGGGGATCCAATGGCAGCCGCACATGGTACGGCACCAATGGCTGACGGTGGCTGCAGGAACCCAGAGCGGCTTCTGCTCGCAGGCAGCTCAACCGCCACGTTTGCTGGAGGGAGGGGGCGGGGGGGTGCTGGGTTCCCTTCCTCTGACCTTCAATCCAGCTGGAATGCTTTTAGGAGGCTTCCCACCCACCCCCTCCCCGCTTGGCCAGAGCTACCCATCCCCTGATGACATCAATGATGGACTGCCGTCGTGCAGTATTTCTGGGGCTGGCCTTGGAGGCTATTTTAAAAAAGCAAGAACCCCTGCCAAAACCATAGGTTGGATGTTCCTTGGTTGGGCCCTTGACCAGGCCCGGCCCCTAAGACAAAGCAACTGCCACATTCCCATTGCTGGACATGGCCAAGAGCGACATCCCCTCCCCCATCATGGTGTTAATGTAAGAACCTAAGAGAAGGGCGAACTGGGACCCCCCCTCACCGCTCCGCATGTGCGACCCACAAACCCCCCAGCATTCCCCTTGCCGAGCCTCTCCATCCTGGCCTTTCCACAGGCCCCAGTCAAGGGAGGTACGATGCCAACACCTCTGTGTGTTTGCCTGGACAGAACCTGGCATGTTTGTAAACCCTGGCTGTGGCTTAGTTGTTTGGTCTCCTGCCACAGACAAGACCCATGGCCAACAAGCCGTGTGTGGCGTTCAGGTGCCCTGTGGCACCTGCAGCTGACCTTCCGCATGGCCCAACCTCTCCGTCTGCAGCTACTCTCCCCCCCTCCCCAGGCCAGGCCAGCTTGGGAGCTGTTCTGCTCACACACACACACACACACACACACACACACACACACTGAAAGGCCTAACAGCCTCCCCGGATTCTGCAGCAGAGCGAGCAAAGCCCCCCCCCCCCCCATCCTCTGCTCTCTGGCGTTTCCATAGAAATAAATGTTTGTTTCCATCTGTTTCTGCCGGAGCTGGCTCCCCTTTGCCAAACAGCTGCCGGCTGCCCCCCAGCAGCCCCAGGCAGCCTGCAGAGGGGCCTAAGGCCTGGCCCCAGGAGAGCCCAATGCCGGTTCCCACTGGTCTGAGGGGCGGCCCAGGGCGCAGGAGCTGGGCTGCACACACAGGGGCAGGTGAGCATTCGGCCTGACAGCAGGAGGCATCAGAACCATTTCCTAGGCTTGGACCCGGGGGGGGGGGGTTCGGGTTGCCCGCAGGGTGGACCTCTTGCATTATTTATCAAGATAGCAAATCTGGAAAAAGAGGCCCCTCCCTCCGAAACATCCCACCTGAAGACGTGACCAGACTGAGAGGGAGGGAGGGAGGGAGGGAGGCAATTCAACGGCTTCCCCTGGGTGGTGCCATGGGGCGCTTTCCGGGTACACAGAGGCCTTGGGAGAACAGCCCCCCTTTTGGACTTTAGCATCCGGAGGGCTTCAGTTCACCAGAAGGCTGAAGAAGAAAATGACCACCACTCTGTTCCCACTGGCCTGGCCAAGATGGCCCCGGGGAACCAAGCCCCGGTTCGAGTTGCCTGACGTGTGCCCAGCGCCCTCCGCTTTGGACCCCGTCTGGCTCTTCCTTCGCAAACCTCCTTCCTCTCCTCTCACGTTGGCGCCCGGTTCCCGAAGGAGGCGGACAGATCATCGGCGGGCGGGGGGGAGGGGAGGGGGCTTTCTCTCTCTCTCTCTCTCTCTCTCTCTCTCTCCCTGAAGAAATTTGGGCTGCAGCCACGATTTTCCCACGAAAACATCACAAAGCCACCTCTCTAACCAAGCGCTGTGCTCCCGTGTTGCCTTCTGCAAACGACACACACCGCTGGGCCCCCCTGTCCCTTGTGGTGGGGTGAGCAGCGGGCCGATGTATTTGCGGTGTCTCAGTGCAAAATTATGTGGCTTGTTTTGGGAAAGAAAACGGGCAATTTGGCTGTAACAATTTTCACTGCTGTCAACGGAGCCCATCTTCAGCTAGCCCAGGGGTCAGCGACCTGCGGCTACGGAGCTGCATGTGGCTCTTTCACCCCTCTGCTGCGGCTCCCTGTCACTCAAAATATGCATCACAACCGCCAATGTGCAACACCCACCAGCACACGATTTATTGAATGAGTGATTCAACCTCCGGTAGGCCAACCATGGATAAATCCAAGAAAAGAAAAGTTTCAGAAGAAAACAGAAGGTTTAATTCAACGACATAGGCTAGTTTTGTGGCCGCTCAAGAAATAGTCAGGCACGGGATGAGTTTTTGTGGCTCCCGGTTGTTTTCTTTTCTGTGGGAAACAGGTCCAAATTGCACTTTGAGTGTTTAAGGTTGCTCTATCCTGCAGAATGCCGTGGGGCAAGTGGACCAGCAGCAACTCTCCAGAGAGGAGGGAGGGAGGCAGTCTTTTCAGCGGCCCCCTCTACAACATCTCAGGGACCGAATCCGGACCCTCCGAGGGGGGGAGTTATACTGCACCGTGGGGGCCTCAAAAACAAGTAGGGGCCTTCCCGCCCCTCAAGTCCCCCGTCGGTCTGCCTGAAGCATTAACACACGTGGCATCAGTCATCATTCAAGGTCTATACAGCACAGGAGCTGATTTTATCTACTCTGCTCAAACCTGACTCTTTGTTCTCCTGGTCCACCCCCCAAGTGTGGAGCCCTTTGGACATAATTTCCTGGTGTCTGCCTAACAGGCACCAATGACTGAGTGATTTGGAAGCCATTCCAGATGTACCCGTGGCCTAAAGTTTGGCCCCTCCCTCTCGCTTCATCCTGCAAACCGGGCAGTTTTTTGCGGGGAACTGTGCAAACCTTCATTGTGTTGTTTTCTTGCACAGTGTTTTCCCAATGTGTAGATGGAACAGTGCAGTGCAGGGGGAAAAACAGAACTGCAATCGGATACCAGAATGATCACAGCCAGATTTTGTTTTTCTCACAGCACAAATGTGGACTAAGAAGGTCAGAGGGGGAAAATGCTGCACCAGAATGGAAAGAACCACAAATGTTGGAAAGCTGCAAATCCGCCACGGTGGAGTTAGTGGCCTTTAGCACGTGTGCTAATTAAACACGAATTTAGGAAAACTGGAAGCTGGGAAGGAGCCAAACGCCTGAAATAGAACCGCGCCTAATACAGAACAAACGGAGGTGCTGGAGAGCTCTCCTCCGATCTAATGGCTAATGGGGAGATTTCTATAATGCAGACAAACAGATCAAAGGGTCATCTCCACCTGCCCCACATCAGCCTTTTCTCCCTTCAATTCTACTGACAGGCAAAAAATCCTCTAAGAGAACCAAGAAGCCCAGATGGTTCCCCTCTGCCTTCCCTGCTTGTACTGGCACCTTTAATAATTAAAAGTCTCAAAAATAGAGAACAAAACCGTTTTTGTTCTGGTCTCCAGCAACAGAAAAGAAGCAAAAACTCGGAATCACAGAGAACTGAATATAAACCACGATGCAAATAAACCACTCCTAAACCAAGCCCATGGCAGGTTTTGCAGCCTGCTTCATTTATAATAAAACTCTTTTAATCAATTTATTTATTTATGGGATTAAATGGGGATTTATTTATTGGGATTAAATTAATCAGGATTAAAGCAGACTCTTGAGCCCCCGATGATTTAGACCATGTGGTTTGCAAATATTTGTATGCCTCTGAAATATAAATGTGATACTTTGTACCAGGACATGATCACTAATATATCGTATTTGTTTAATAAAGCCCTCCACCCACCCAACAGTTGGCATGCGTCCCTGGCCTTCTGCCTGAGAGGCCTCGGTGGGCAAATGCCCCCTTTTGATTCTGCAGTCCTGGCTTGCCTGAACCTCTGGGCTGAGAGGGCTTCGCGGAAGACCCAGTCTGGAAGATGACAGAATAAGATGGAGAACCCCGTTAATGAGCCACGCACAGCAGGGGCACCCAGCAGCATGGGGGAGGGGGGATGCTCACGAACTGAGGTTCAGGGCACCCCAGGATCTGGGGAGGACCAGGCCTTGGCACTCTCTCACACACAGAGATGCCCCAGATGCTGGTAACCAGGAAACCAGAACCCTAATCCCGGTTGCACTGAGCCGCAATGCCAAAACAGAGCACCGGCCTATTATACCTGCCACGTCCTTCTTTCCGGAGCTCTTTCTCATTGGTAACTTCGTCCAGCCCGGAAAGTCTGAGGTGAAGGACAGAAAGAAAGAGATCTTAAGAGCTACACACACATTTATGGAATGACTTCCCTGAGGCGTTTTTTTTTCTTTTCTTTTCTTTTTCTTCATCTAAAATATTTTCACTGCTATTGTTTGGACAGCCAGCGAGATGACCTGGGCTTTTGTACGAAAGACATGGACAGCACACAAGGAGAAAAAAGAAGAGAGGAGGGAGAATAAAGGGCTCTGCAAAGACGGCCTTCCGTGAGAATGAACAGATTGGGTGCCAGTTCGATATTTATCCCAGGGGGAGCGCAGTAAATTGAGGACTGCAGCAGCAAAAATTTGCTTAACTGCAAAAAAAAAAAAAGAAGGGCTAATTATTTCCACAGCAAACCACCGGGCCAGAATGTGCATGTTAAGCAGGCAGTGAGTTTCCTGCTTCCTTTTGGGTCATGTGGAGCCTCAACCCCTCTAAGCCCAGCCTGGGGTCACCTGGCCCGAGGAGTTCCTGCCAAGGCCACCCTTTGGGGTCTCAGTCCCGGACCCAGAGAAAGCACAGCAGGCGGATGCTCTCCTCATGGACTAGCACTCCCCCCCCCCCCGGGGGAGGGGAGGGAAATCTTCTGCTTCCTCTTTCTCCTGCCCCCACCCTCCATTCTGACACACACACACACACACACACACCCCTACACCTCTGCCATATTCTCTTTCATCAGCTGGCTGGGAGAAAGACTGGTACTAGTTCTAGTACCGTTTTACAAAGCCTTAGAAAGACCACAATTGGAATATTGCATCCCATTCCCTAAAAAGAGTGCAGAGAAGAGCAACTAAGGTGATCAGGGGATTGGAGGCTGAAGCATATGAAGGAAAGTTGCAGGAACTGGGTATATCTAGTCTAACAAAAAGAAGGACGGGGTGGGGTGGACATGATAGCAGTCTTCCAATATTTGAAGGGCTCCTACAAAGACGAGGGGTCGAACTGTTTTCCAAAGCACCTGAAGGCAGGACAAGAAACAATGGTTGGAAACTACACAAGGAGAGAAGCAACCTAGAACTAAGGAGAAATTTCCTAGTCATCAGAGCAATTAACCACTGGAATGCCTAGCCTTCAGAAGTTGTGGGTGCCCCAGTGGTGGGTTGGCCCCAGTTTGGACCGGTTTGCAAGAACCGGTAGTAAAACCGGCAGGAGGCCCTGCCCACCGCCCCGGATGTTGTCATCGACAATCTGCGCGTGCGCAGAAGCAAGGCACACATGCGGGTGAAGTGAGCACGCGTGATCCTGTTGCGAACCGGTAGTAAAGGTAAGTAGAACCCACCCCTTGGGTGCTCCATGACTGAAGGTTTTGAGACTGGACAAGCATTTGTCCAGGATGATATGTAGGGTCTCTTGCTTGAGCAGAGGGGATTCACTGGAAGACCTCCAAGGTCCCTTCCAACTCTGTTATTCTATGTTCTTGTAGGAAAACTAGGGGAAACGTCAGCATTCATCCCGAAGCATTCCTATCATCATCATCATCATCATCATAGTTTGTCACAGTCACCCAGATGTTCAGACTGGATTTGGCATTTTTGTCTACCCTGGTATCCAAGGACCTGGGATAGGTAGATGTGGATATGTTACAGATATCATTGCAGGGTTGTTATTATTATTATTTGTTAAATTTATTTGCCGCCTCTCTCATTTTCTATATTCTTTGGCACAACCCTGACTGGTGGCTTGTTCAGCAGCAAGAAACACTTGGCAGAGGCGAGGAGAAGTGGTGGACCCCGAAAGAAAGCTACGACTCCCGCTTTCAAACCAGAGAATGTTTTTACACCGGCTTCCAAGAATGTGGCCTTCTTTTGTCCAGAAACAGTGCAGAGAAGTTGGCTGACCAGTCTGGAGAGACTTCCTCACAAACTGCAGAAGACAAAGAAATATTTGTCTCCCGGCAATCGCGAATGACATCCAATAAATAATCAGGGAGGGAGGGATGATGGGGGGGAGAAGAGCCCTGTGAAAATAACTGAAGAGCTTCAAGAGTAATCAATGTTGGGAAAGGGGCAGGGGAGACCCATCAACCCGCCAGATAAAAGCTCTCTGTTTGGAGGCCAGCAAAGGGAAGAAAAACTCAAAAGAAAAATTCAAGGCAAAGATAAGCAGGAAGATTTAATTATTTCAATAGTTATTAGTTTGGTTTCTGGCCAGCCAAAAAAATTGCAATTTCAAAACCACACAGGCCCACACAAACACGGAGGCACAGAGAGGAGCAGCAGCAGCTGCTTAACCACAGAGAGGGAGGGCCAGCTGGGTGGGCAACCAAGCACCAGAAGGACCAGGGAGAGGACAGGGGCCATTTTGTAGCCCCTGCTTCAAGAGCTGGTTGGGCAGCAGGGAGACTCACGGCTTGGTGACCTTCCCCACGTCTCCTTCCAGAAAGCACCCCGGATTTCTGGGCTGACCTAGGCCTGGAGACCTGACCCCGAGTTTTGATCCAACACTGCTGGAGGGCACCCTGACAGGGGCAGAAACGGGCACCGGGGAGGCCCAGCCATCCATTGCACTCAGCCACCTGTTTAAGGCTGACCCCTGACTCAGGCAGGCCCCACACCGGCCCCCTCCCTGGATCAGCGGCAGGTGAGAGAGAGAGATTTGATGGTGCAGAAGGCAGGAATTGCCTTAGAGAAGCCTTGGTGTTCCTCTTCCCAGCCGGTAGGCCCAGCGGGCAGTCAGGCTGGCTTAAGCATGGCAGTGCCCTCCCAAGTGGCTGCCGGAAAAAAATCCCATTTGCTCTGGATCAGGCGGAGCGACCCAGAAAGCACCACCTGGAGGCCTCCAGCCCAGACTCAGCCAGCTGCAGACCGCACACCCGTCTCTGAGCGAGACAGACAGAGCCCAAGCGGCATTTTCTGAGCCACCCTTGAAGCCAGGACCTGGGCGAGCAGGCGCTTTCTTTTGGGCTCTGCCAAGGTGCCACAGAAACCAAAATGAAAAGCATGAAATGGTCTTCTCACGTGCCACCAAGCCTGGCCGGGGAATAAGTCCCAGAAGGAAAACGGCACTCAAAGCGTTGCTCTCAAGAAGCCGTTTCAGCTGCCCCATCCCTGCAACCACGAGGTGAGACCAGTGGCTGTGTTTCTCCTTTGTTTAACGGGCTAGGGGGCAGCGTTACAGTGATGGTATGCTATTCAACAGGGCGAGTCATCGTCATAATGATAACCAATGGTTATGGCTCCACCCGAGGGGCTGAAGCTGCTCACGGCTCCCACAGGGTTTTGGGCAGCCCTACAGTGTGCAAGAAAAGGGAGGCGGTGGCTCAGTGGCTAAGACGCTGAGCTTGTTGATCGAAAGGTCGGCAGTTCAATGGTTTAAATCCCGAGAGCCGCGTAATGGGGTGAGCTCCCGTGACTTGTCCCAGCTTCTGCCAACCTAGCAGTTCAAAAGCAGGTAAAAAATGCAAGTAGAAAAATAGGGACCACCTTTGGTGGGAAGGGAACAGCGTTCCGTGCACCTTTGGTGTTGAGTCGTGCCGGCCACATGACCACAGAGACGACAGCGCTGGCTCTTTGGCTTTGAAACAGAGATGAACCCCTAGAGTCGGGAATGACTAGCACATATGTGTGAGGGGAACCTTTGCCTTTACAATGTGCAGGAGCCTCTTACTAAACAGTCCCTTGAATGCAACACAGGGAAGGTTGTGCGTCTGGTTGCATATTTTTTGTACATGTATGGGTGTGAGAGAGAGCGCACCTAAGTAAAAACATTGCACAACCGAGTCAGTTGCTGTCCTCTTACAGGGGCTGCTTCTGCTCCCACCCCCACTTGTCCCTGCCAAGGCTGCTTGGTCTGAAGTAAAGAGTCCTATGGAAATGTCGACATGAAGGCCGAATCCACATGGACCGTAGGATGGGCAAAATGCTCGGCTCTTCATCAACTGTGGCCCTTGTTGGCTGACCAGCCGTCAATGAGGCTCAGAAGTGGCACCAAAGAAACGTGGAAGTGCCACAGAAGAAAAACAGAAGCCGCCTCTTGAGGAAGCTCCTTCCAGAGCCCAAAGCCGGAGACCTCAGGCCTGGTGTGTGTGTGTGTGTGTGTGTGTAAAGGAGAGGCAGCCCTGAGGGGCAGAGCAGATGAGGGGCGATTCAGCCACCAGCCTCAGAGGTTCCCCTGCTGGTTCCAGGACCATGGAGAGCAGGCCGATGCCCAGAGGATCTCTCAGAGCTGTTCTTGGCTTCTGACAGAGGAATGGGAGATCCACCCTTGGGGCAGGCAACATGGGATCCAGGGCTGGCTAGAGGCCTCCATCCTACTCCTTGACCCTTGTGAGGGAGGTTTCAAAGCATCCGCTGCTGTGCCAAGAAACAGCTAAATGTCTACTAAGGAGCCATAATTCCCGCACAGAATTAATAACACATCTTCCCTGCCTCTCTTCAGCCTCCATGCCCGTTTTCAGAGGCCCAACCTCTGCTAAACATTTCTCTCCATTTTTTTACTGCTCGGGAAACGCAGCCTGAAGAGGACGAATTTGCATTTCAAACCATTGTTTGTTGTTATGACAACAGCAGGATAGATCCCCCCCCCCGCTGCTCCGTGTTTTCCCTTTCTGGGCTTTTGAACTATTCATCATCATCATCATCCACATTGTGGTATACAAGTAAAATTTTAAGAGAACGCCTACTTTCCTTTGCCTATGACCGTGGAAAGCAGAGGAAAGGAAAATAAATGAGAGACAGATGGGTGGGCAGGGGACGTGAGGTGGGAAATGGCCCAGGAATAACAAGCCAGGCATCCCCTCCTCTCTGGCCAGAGAAGAAAAGGCCCCTTTCTGGGCAGCCCAACCACAGTAGAGCTGTGCCAAAGCCTCTCTTGCTCTCCCCCGTGTGCTCTTTTTAAAGGGAGGGATGGGCTGTGGATCCTCAGGGCAGGTGGGTTCTTGCCCTGAGAGCCACATAAAGCCATGATCTCTTGTGGATTTAGTAAGAGCAAAGCCTCGTTCCATCAGACCGAGCAGCCCCAGTGATGGTTTCAGCTCGAGTTCTCCAGAAGCTCACGAAGATAGATCCTCGCAAGGACTGGAGAAGGAACGAGACACCCAAATGCTTCTTCCATGAGGCTGGATCTCAAGGTGAGGCCTGCAGACCAGCTGCCTCCCTCACCTGGTAGCAGTGTGGCTGCCCATTAGCTTATCCTTACCCTCAGGTCAAAGGAACGGGTGCCACCCCGGCACAAAAAATCAGAGTTCCTGCTTACTGGACACCTGGCTTTCCCAAAGGTGCTTTTTCAGGTGAAAGAAAGCAGAACTGGAGGTCACTGAGGCCTCAATGTGTAATCCCAACTCCCCTAATTACATGCTATGGATGCCTCTTCTCCCTCTGGAAATGATCCCCATCCCAGGTGCTACAAGGAGAATTTTCCAAAGAGTGGGGAAAACAGCCACTATGGTGCCACTCTGTTCGGCAGGAAGGTGGGCAGGTGCTGGACAAAGACTGGCTGAAGCTCCCCCCGCCTGTAGGAACTCTTGGGGTGACTCTCCCTCCAACCTCGTGCTGTGGCTGTCCTGTGAGTGAAATTGTGTGGGGGCCGGGGGGCAGATTTCCCTATGAGACAGTCGGATTCCATGTGTCTATTTGGTGTTGCAGTATTTTGTCAAACCCATCCCAGTTATGCAAATATACGTATCTTCCTAATGTATAGCATAACGCATTTATGTACATGGCTTTTATAAATATTTGCATTGCTGTGCAGATATTTTAACACACACACATAGAGTATGCTGTACACACATTGTACACATCAGTGGTGGGTTTCAATTTTTTTACTACCGGTTCTGTGGGCGTGGCTTGGTGGGCGTGGCAGGGGAAGGATACTATAAAATCTCCATTCCCTCCCCAATCCAGGGGAAGGATACTGCAAAATCCCCATTTCCTCCCGATCAGCTTGGACTTGAGAGGCCAAGAATAGATGGGGCGGGGCCAGTCAGAATTTTTACTACCGGTTCTCCGAACTACTCAAAATTTCTGCTACTGGTTCTCCAGGACTGGTCAGAACCTGCTGAAACCCACCTCTGGTACACATGTAATTTTCAGAATGTTGAACTAGGTGAAGTTGGGTCTTTTAAACTCATCTCTGGGGATTTTATTGACATTTCAGCTTTTGTTGCAATTTCTTTTACATTAAATTGAATGATTAAAAACACAAAAAGTATCTTTCGGCACAATATTAACCTAAAAATATTACATAAATCTACCCAGGAACCAGCCCTGCCCTCAAGGCATCTGAGTCCCAGATCTCTCTCCCCCCCCCCCCCCCCCCCCCCGCCCCTGCCAGCTGCAGAAAGAGCCACTGGAAAGAATTCTGCTCCACCCACCTCTCAGAAGCCATAGGGAAATACAGCCTGACCGGCCTTTCACTGCAAGCACCTCCCTCCAAAATTCACAGGTAAATTGCCCCCTTTGGTGCCGCAATTTGCTTTGCTTCCTTTATTAAAAAGAAACCAACCAGTCAGAAAGTTTCACTAAAACTAAACACATTACTTACCTGTATCAAGTCTTTTCTATCTGAAAAATTACAGGAGTTGATATTCCCTCTTTTTTTTTAATTAAGGTGGCAAATGTCTCTGGCAAATTAATCAAGGTAATCGCTCTCCAAACACTGTGATTTATTCTAGTGGCCTTAATTAGATCTTGATGGCTAACTGTGAAAATAAGGGCCTGCAATTCACAAGTTGTGGTAAGGCGCTGATGTTTATTAACCTCGTTGCGTCAAACCCAGAACATTTCAGGTTTTCAAGCACCTTCAGAAAAATCTGCCCATTATAACAAATTCCCAGATTATATTTTCTGCGCTCCAGAAGAAAAATATCCAGGCGTAGAACAAGTCAAGCCAAAAGGACGATCCCCATGCAGGTGGGCCCCACCTTGAAAAGGTCCCCAAATCCCAGAAGACAAATTTGAAAACATCTCAGCCAGCACAGAGGGCCAGGGAGTGGGGGCAAGGGGGAGTCTTTCTGCTCCTTTCAGCTGAGGAAGAGGGAAGGGGAGGAGACCTCCACCCCAGGAAACTGTTCCCCTCCTGTCCTCAGCTAAAACCTGGCCAGGAAGGTGAACAGGAAATGAAGCTGCAGTTCACTGGTGCTCAAAGGTGAGAACATGGCCCTTCCCTTCTGAAGCTAATGGTTAGTGCTCACAACACCCCATGCACGTAGGCCAAGAAAACGGATCACTCCCCTCCTCCTCCTTTCCAGAAACACACAGATTAACTAACCAGAGCTGAGCAAAACTGCAACCTGTGCCAAAGTTAACTGCAACGATCGGGGGGGGGGGGGGAGGAGGGGGGGCAGGCAGGCGGTGTCCGTGGGGTCAACCTCACTTCTCAACACCAGCATTCCCTGCCAGGAACCCAGCTTGGCTGCCTGTACGCAGAAGGGGTTGCTACATCTAAAGCGGCAGAGAGAAGGCAGCTTGGATCCCAGCTCCCATGAGCCTCCTCCCCCGCCAACATGCCCTGGCTCAGGGCAGGCAAGGGATGCCAGCAAGCATCTAGACTGGGGCAGACTCACCTGGCCCCATCTGAGCATCTGCTATAAAAACAAGGGGGAGAGAAGAAGAGCTGGTTGGCTGCCTTTTGCAAATGAGGGGATGGTTGGGGGAGCTGAACAGGTCCTGGAGCTCTGTGGGAACCCTGTGCCCCGTGTGCGTGTGTGTGTGTGTGTGTGTGTGTTTCTGCAGAGCTGATAATCAACACCTACACCAAAGGAACCCACAGTCTTCTCAGGCTGAAGGAGATAAGCAAAATTGCAGCTCAGAGACAGATAAGGCAGCAAGACGATCCTCATGCCATTTACAAGAATTCCTGGCTGCCAACCATATATTGGAGACTCTAAGTAGGTTTTTCCTGAACTCGGGGCAGGAGTGGGGGAGTGGGATTTGGGCAGAGTGCTTTCTGGCTCTCCAGAGGCAGCGGAGGTGGGTCTCAATGCCTGGCTCTCTGGCAGAATTCACATTGCCATGCCCAGGTGTGTCTTTTTCAAGCAGGACTCTTCAAAGGGAGACCCTTGGCCACTTATGGCAGATGCCCATGGAGGGCAGAGGCAGAAGAGGCCACAGAACATCTGGAGTCCCATCTGTAAGGATTTCTCAAATTGTGCTTGCACGGAAAGGAGGGCCGGGCTATGCCGTCCTTCAGGCTAGGCCATGGGGGGGGGGGTGCGGGGACACGGGACGGCTTCAGCTTAGCCATGTGTGAACCCAGCCAGTCCGGTTTCAAAACCATGGTTTAGTGTGTTGTGAGAAACGAGTCAATTGTGGCTTATTCCGAGAGAGCTGGATTTAGCAGGGTGAGTGGATCCGGCCCCCTGGGTGGGGGGACAGGACACACACCTCTCAGGAGATCAGCTGGCTCCTCCCTCCTGGGGCAGGAGGGGGCTTACCTGGGCGTCCATCAGGAGCTGGGTCATGAGGGACATGGACCTCCTCAGGGTGCTGCTCTCGCCGGGCAGGAAGGCCTGCTGGGGGTGGCCGCTGCAGTCCTCCTCCTCCTCCAGCGCCTTGGCCTTGTGGACAATGAAGTCGGAGATCTGGTCGTTCAATGTGCGAAGCGACTGCACGGCTGAGGAGAAGGAGGGCAAGAAAGAGGGGTCACCTCCAGGCAGCGGCAGTTGGGAGAGGGGGGGGCTCCCGTCCACCTCCCACCAGGAAGCCGGAGAAACGGAGAGGAAAGGCAGCGGAGCCATCCTTACCGCACCCCCGGCGGCTGCGGGAACGGGGCAAAGGGGCACAAGGGTGGCTGTGCCTGGGAGGCGCCGCCTGCCCCTCTTCATCCCTGCGCTGAACCTGGCTTGAAAAAGGTAACCGGGATGCGAGCCCCCCCCCTCCCGCCGCCGCCCCGGCCAGTCAGTTCCCCGGGGAGCAGAGGGAGGGTCTGGCGGGCTGTCAGCGCCACTCGCCCACTCCTTCAGGGCCGGCCCTGGCCGAGCAGCGGGCGAAGGTCCCTTCCTTGTGGAGGGAAGGTCAGGGAAAGGGTTCCCCTCAGACGCCCTCGCCAAGAAGACCGCCCCCCCCCCGCGGCCTCTCCGATGGCATCCCAGGGGGCCTCGGGGGTGGGTGGGTGGGTGGGGAGGGCGGCGGGGGCGGGGTCACCGGCTGCCCGGCGGGATGGTTCCTTGAAGCCGGCCGAGCGCGGCCCCTCGGTCTCCGCCGGGCAACCCCCGCTGATTGTGCTTTACTTTGCCCGGGAGGACGGGAGCCGGGCGGATTCGACTTGGTTTTTTCCCCGACTGCCGTCAGGCGCGCAAGGCTGACCTGCGAGCCAAGGCCCGATCGAGGAAGCGGCCGGGCGGCTCCCTCAGCCTTTTCCCGGCCGGCGACTTGGAGGCTTCCCCTCAGGGGCTCCTCCGCTCCCACCACGCCGGATCTGTCCCGGGAACAAGTCTCTCCGACAGCCTCACCGAAGCTCCCCCCACAAGACCGTGGCTTTCGGGGGGGGGACCTCTGGTGAGTCTCGCACAAGGTTCATGTTTAGCAGACAATATTGTTGTACTTGCACCCCACCGCAAGGCCCTGCGGGAGCCGCTCCGCCCCCCACCCCCACCCCCGGCGGTGCCAAGTGATCCTGATGGAGGGAAGGAGGGAAACCCCGTTGCCTGGCCAATGTCCAGGGAGGCTCTGACCTGGCCCTGGTGGGAGGCGGTGCACCCTGTGGGGGGACAAAGGGCCCAGAGCGAATGCTTTCTGGCCTCTTCTGGAGGTCACGCCTTCCCAGACCTGGGCTGAATGTGGTCAAAGGACCCCTGGGAGTGGATCAACAGGGGCCCCAAATAGACCCCTTTCCACCCTGGAGTATGAAGAGAAGAGAATTCTTTATTGGCCAAGTGTGATTGGACACACAAGGAATTTGTCTTGGTGCATACGCTCTCAGTGTACATAAAAGAAAAGATACGTTCATCAAGAATCATAAGGTACAACCCTTAATGATAGTCACAGGGTACAAATAAGCAATCAGGAAACAATATCAATAAAAATTGTAAGGATCCAAGCAACAAAGTTACAGTCATATAGTCATAAGTGGAAGGAGATGGGTGATAGGAACGATGAGAAGATTAATAATAGTGCAGACTTGGTGAAAAGTTTGATAGTGTTGAGGGGATTATTTGTTTAGCAGAGTGATGGCGTTCAGGAAAAAACTGTCCTTGTGTCTAGTTGTTCTGGGGTGCAGTGCTCTATAGCATTGTTTTGAGGGTAGGAGTTGAAACAGTTTATGGCCAGGATGCGAGGGGTCTGTAGATATTTTCACAGCCTTCTTTTTGACTCATGCAGTAGACAGGTCCTCCATGGAAGGCAGGTTGGTAGCCATTGTTTTTTCTGCCGTTCTAATGATCCTCCGAAGTCTCTGTGTGTCTTGTTGGGTTGCAGAGCCAAACCATAGAGGTGCACATCACAGAGAAGCAGGAGGGTCTGCCATATAGGCCTTGAGCCGAAGAAGGCTGGTCTTTCTCCTCTTGGACAAACCCCCAGAATGGGGCTGGCTTCCAAGCCAAGGCTGCCTTCTCTTGCCATCCCCCTTCCCGGCCCGGTGATAGACTGGAAGGGAAGGAGCCTTGTTGGCCCAGAGGCAAGATTGAGATTCTGCAGGGGCCGGTGCAGATGCCTAGCAACAAGACAAAGCCACCTTCTTCTCCCCTCTGGCGGCATCTCCCAGAGGGCCTGCAGGGGAATGCGGAAACCGCGAATTCTCTTCCTCAGCCAAGGCAGCGCGTAAGGCACCCTCTCCAACGCTGACCCACAAAGGAAGGGGGGCAGGAGAGCTGCAAGCACCCTGCTGGGGAAAGGGACTCAAGCACGTGTCAAGGAGTCAGAAGCTGATGCCCCACAGAGGGTCCCCCCACACCACAGACACCCCAGGAAATGAAAGATTAACCGTCATGAGGATTGGAAGGAGGGTCTTCTCCCCCGCCCCCAAGTGGCAGCAACAGCCAAGAGCGCTAGAGCTCTCTCTCTCTCTCTGTGTGTGTGTGTGTGTGTCAGAAGGCTTAATGGTTCTATCCAAGGGAAAGAGCACGGAAGGCAGGTGACAGCTTCAGATCTCAGCTTTAATCCTTCATCTTCTCCTTAAAAGAGGAAGAAGAGCCCTTTACAGGATCCCCTGTAAATGATGCTCAGCTTTCCTAAAGCTTGACCCCCTGGAGTGAAGGACCAACTTTAACAACTGTCTTGCTGTAGCCTGAGCATCCTACAGAGAAGGAGTGAATTTCAGGCTGCCACCTGAATTCAGAAAAAAACCAAGAATTCCACCTGGCAGGTGGACAGATTGTTCCTTCAAACCAGAAGCACTTTTCTTCCTCTTTAAGGTCAGAAGTGACCGGGGCTTCTTCCAAGCAGCCTCTGTCTCCCTCTCCTGGTGCTCCCTGGCTCTCATGCGCCCCACTGGATAAAAACACCTTCCAGATCTTATCGATATCCAGGAGATAATCCTTGCAGAAGAGTTGTCAGTGGCTCTGATCGGTGCTTCACCTCCAGAGTTCAGCCCCCATTGGTCAGTTCTTGAAGGGGGCATCCAGAATCTCTTGGGAAAGTTGTTTGACCAATAGCAAGCCTCTGCTTTTCAAGGGTGCACGAGGGTCTTTCCCTCTGATCCTGGCTGGTTCTTTTGACTGCAAGTACATCCAATCCTATTATTCTACATTCTAAATATATCCTACCCAAAGCTCCCTGCAAGATTGCAAAGCAGGACGCCTTGATCTTTATAGGCAAAGGCAGGAGTCAACTAGTCAGAATTCATGGCTGCAGCGACTGGTAACCCCACAGCTCTCCTGTGCCTGTTCAGCACGTATGAATCAAAGCCTTGAAACCTTCGTCTCTCACAGGAACAGGAAGGAAGGCAAAGGACTTTCCCAAAAGCTTGTATTAGCAAAAGAAATTCTCATTCATCTAGGAATCTATGCTGGTTAAAAGAAATTTCATCGTCAAGTATTTTTAATGGATTTGTATCACGATGTAGCCAGAGATAAGGTAGACTGCTTTTAAACAAAGCAGGGGAAACGTGAGATTTTGTCTAAGTCCTTGAATAAATCTGCTAATTCTGTTTTTTCAAATAGTGGCACAGGGCCCCGGAAAACCCTTTTTCTGCTGCCGTCTGTTTTTGGTATTGTCTGCCTGCCATGAAAGACCAGGGACAGCAAAGAGCCCTTCCAAACACTGCCTTCTGAGCTGACTTGCTTCCTCTTCCAGGCCAGCAACCCCAGCTGGCGCAGTAGCTGGGCTGCATGAAGAGAGCCAGGAAAGCAGCTAGCTCCAAACGGGCCTCTTCTGAATTGGCACACACTGGGTGAGCGGGCAGCTTTCTGTTCTACCAACTCAGTCGCCCTCACAAAAATAAAACAGCATAAAAAAGCCGAATCCTCTGCTGCGTCTTGAGCCTCCCCACCCCCAGCTCTTTTACTGCAGTTGGCAAGAGGGAGGGTGGCCCTTGCTGGGGCTCTTCCTTGGAGTGTCCTCTCCAGCCTCCCCGAGAAAGAGCTGCTTCTGTGGGCCGAGCGGCTGCGTGGCCAGCTAAGGAGGAAGGTGCCAAAGCCTGCAAAGGAAAGCCGTGGTGGGCACCGGTCTGGCTCAGGGAGGAGAGGCTTGAATGGCCTGCAGGGACAGGCGTGGAGCCCACTGCCCTCCGGCTGGTCTGATTAACCCCACAAAAGTGACACCAGAAACACCATTTCTGTGTCCAGGAAACAAAAATGGCCCCTCGAGACAACAGCTGCCTTGCGTCAATTCCTCTCCAGCGAGATGCGCAGGGAGAGGCTCCCTTTCGGGTCCACAGGGCCAGCCGCCTGCTTAGTGAGGCAACACATGGCTGTCTCCTGTCTGAGCCAATCCAGCTGCCGTGGAGGGGGCTGCATTGGAACAGGAGCTGCGAACAAATAGAAGACAGACGAGCGTTTTGCCTCTGTCGGGGCCAAAACGCAGCGGGACCTCCCTGCCAGATGTGGCAGCCGGCCTCCCTTTTCCCTTCATTCCTCCTTGGCCGGGCCACATTGGCAGCAGGGCTCCCTATTTGGATGATGCTAGAGAAACAGAGAAAAGACCCTTTGCTACCGGCCACCCTAACCCTAACCTCCACCCCCATTTAATTACCTCCCTTAAGGACTGTAGCCCTGTAGCATGCAAATGAAAAGGCTGACCGTACGGGACTCCCGGTTGCCTCTCCCGTATCCCCCTGAAAAGATTGGCCCAGCTTAGACCAGTAACACCCCAGCACCTGCTGGGTCGCCCAGGAAACTGTCCCCATTATCACTCCTGGAGCAACTGGGAAAAGGTGAGCAGGGAGGGACTTGAACCAGCAATGTGACTGGCCCAAATCCTCTTTAGTTCCCATCAGCCTATATGCCCAGCAGTATGGGATGGGTGATCCGTAACGTCCTTCCGACCTAGGACAGAACCCAGAACTCTCCTGGTTGTTCAGGGCCCTCGGCTCTTGGCAAGGACAGAGAAGGAGCTGGAACAACAGCTACAACAACATCAGCTGCCACCACTCCTTTTGGCTCAGATCCAGTCCTTCATAACACAACCCATCTTCCTTAAACAAAACCAGTTTCCATTTCTGAGTAGTTGCACAGGTGAAGCAGCAGTTCTTGTGTCCAACGGCAGCCCTGATTTTGAACATGCCTCAGTGTGAAATCCTGCACAACAAGGCAGGGGCACAAGAGTATCTGTGGATGTTGTTCATCTCATCCCTGTGTTGGTAGAGAATGTTTTGATTGGCCCACCTCTGCATCTTATCCCTTACTGCCGCTGAACCAGCATTTCCTCCTCCTGCATCACCGGCTGTCAAACGTGGGACGTATAGAAAGCTCCTCTTGGATAGCTCATTCCTTTTCCAGGGATATGCAGCAGGAGAAGTCTTTCACCCTCCCCCCCCTCCATTCCCCCACTCCTCTTACCTGCCTCTAGAAGTTGACACTGATGGCCAAACACCTGTGAGAAGGTGACTGGACTGGTGGTGTCCACAGATGAGGCCTCCATAACTTTAGCAGTTCTCCCAACTTAGTCGTGCAGACTCTCCCGAGCGTCTTCAGTCATCCCTCCTCCTCCTCTGGTGAAGCAAACGAGCAGGAAATCTATCACCCTGGCAGTGGGGGTGGGGAGGTGGTGGTGGTGGCAATCTCACCTCCGACTTGATGTGGCCAAACTCCCTCCCTCCCCCCCTCCCTCCCTCCCTCCCCCTTCATCTTCAGTGAGAGGCCTCTGAAGTCCCGAGACGTGTGTTCCTTGACCCTGGGGTCAATTTCAGAAGCTCCTGGATGACCCAGTCAAACTCTTGCTTTTCCTTCCTGGGAAAATTTGGCGATTCCCCTGGCAGGAGATCAACTCGTTTGGTGAGGCAGCCTCACAGGATACTTCCCTCCTTGGCTTTGGCAAACCTTCCAGAGCCAGAGCAAACCAACCCCTCCCCCCCTCCAGATAGCAACATCCGTGCCTTGTCAAGTAGCAGGCTAGCGTCCATCTCGGTCTGGCTCTGGCTCCCAGGAACCAGTTTTAGGAATCCTTGCTGAAACCATACGATGCTCAGGATGATGGTGGTGTATGGCACTTTGGGATGGAGTCTGATACATGGGGGGGGGGCAGCCTCCTCCTCCTCCTCTCCCCCCCGCCGGCCCCTGCTTACCTAATGCATCTCTCTGATCCTCTCGGTCCCCCTTTCAAGCCCTGGAGCTGAGCCCTTCGCCCGGCACCAGCATCTCCTCCAGTGGTCTGCTGCCCTCCCTCCCTGGGCTGAAAGCAGGAGGGGGAGGAGCTAAGGAGCATCACTGCTGACGTCGCCCTCCTGCAGTCTCTCCTCCCAGGCCGGTCATGCAAAACACCCTCCTGAAAACAGGGAAGAGAAAGTAGTCCTCAGGCCCCCAAGATCCCCATCGTGCCTTGTGGCCGGGGTCATTCCCTGATGCAGAGGCCAGTCTCTACCCTCCTGCCTATATTGGGCTTCCTTAACCAGTCCCCCCCCCCCTTAAACTGGAGGGAAGAGAGCACTTAAAGCATTGGGATAATTAGCTAGTTTGTGTATATAGTTCTAGCAGCAGGTTGGAGCTCAGCATCTCGGATTGTCCAAAGAAAAGACAAATCTTTTAGTAGAGACCACAGGTGGACCCTCAACTGCTGACGCACAAGGTTGGGAAGAGACTAGAGGTTGCGGGCACATCTGTTTGCAAAGTAAAGCCTGGAATCATTGGACCAAAGGAGTTCAGCCTGTCCCCCCCCACCAAAAAAAAACCAAAAACCTCATCAGACCCAGCCTTTGCTGGATGCAGAAGCCCAAATCAGAGAAGGGCCGTCCGGTCTCTTCTGCTCTTAGGGAACATCGTCTCCAGAAGCCCCCGCCTGGAATCTGCCCCCCCCCCAAAAGACTCCCCATCCTGACATCCAAGATGATGAGCACTTCGGTTTATTCTACCCCTACCCGGGTCAATCCATCTGGCATCTTCCCTTTCCTTGCCAGAGCCGGCCTCTCCCGACCGTCCATTGTCTGTGCCTGGTTTCTTTGGCAGGGGAGATCTGGATTGAGAACTGCAAGTGACTTGGAAACCACGGTTCTCCTGATACACACCTGAACTTGCAGGCATCCAGATGTTTTTCTGTGGATCTCCAGTCCCTCTTGCTGATTAAATCTGCCTGCGCCTCTTTTCCACTCTGGTCCTCGTGTTCCCTTTAGGATCAACGCAATGCCAACTTCACTGTGAGACTTAGCCGTGAGGAAGCGAAGCTCCCCCCCCCCACGCAGAGGAACCATCTTGCACTGAGGTTGGGGGTGGGTGGGAGCTCAGATCCCTGGAGGAAGTGCCTCGGCTGTCTGGAATGGAAGGCCAGTTCGCCCTTCCCTCCAAAGAAACCTACAGCATCACCCCCCACCCATAGTGTTTTGCTGGTGCTCCAAGATGTTCCCAACAGCAGCAGCTCTGGATGGAGGGTGCAGAGGGCGATGGGGAGTCTGTTTCCCTGCTGAGTGCGAGGGACTGCAGGGACCCTCCACTCCTTTTAAGTGGGCAACGGCCAACCTCCACCTCCTTTCCGCAGGGCCGGCTGCAAATTCACAAGCAATGACAAACTGGGTTTTGTATGGCAAATTGGAAATTTTAATGTTTTTAATAGAATAGTCTTTGCATCACTCTCCAACAAGAAAGAAAGAAAGAAAGAAAGAAAGAAAGAAAGAAAGAAAGAAAGAAAGAAA